>JAOUWY010000065.1:15936646-15949792 GCA_025728095.1 Prietella phreatophila | reverse complement strand
GAAAAACTGAGCTGTTTTTACAGTGTCCCCTCACTCTACTGTGGCATTAGGTCCCACACAGACGGCAGGGTGAGCGCCCCCTGCTGGCCTCCCTAATACCACTTCCAGCAGCAACCTTAATTTTCCCCAGGAGGTCTCCTATCCATATACTATCCAGACTCAACCCTACTTAGCTTAAGTGAGAAAAAGTGTTGCACACCCACATGACAATAAACAATCTTTGCTTAACAAAATATCTTGGTCTCTTGTTTCTGAATGAGCACAAATCCTCACATCCCAGGTCCAAAAATCTAGTGTAAAGTCTTCTCAGAGGAGTACACACTGAGGACCAACTCCATATAAATGCCCATGGTTTATGCATGAGATATGTAATGCTCAGGTGTCGATATAATTTTGCCAATACAGTGTATTGTGTAGTTTCCCTTCAGACAAAGACAAAAGAGTTTCACATGTTTCTTCACTGACAAGAATAACAAAAAGAATCAGATCGTTTATGTTCTACAGCTCCTTGCATAATAGCTTGACATAACAGTTATAATGTGCCAGATATCATTCAGATCAGATCTAACAACCAAGAGGGTGTTGGTCAAACTTTTCAAACACTATTTATGATTTCACGTGCTGAAAGCGTCGTATGATTCCGATATCTTAAATTCTATTTATCTTGTTTTATTTGGTAGGTGGAAAACTGAGAAAATAGAGTCACCATATATTTATTACTGTATTAAAAATAATCTAGAACGGGGGTGCAAACTTTTGCACGCGACTGTCACATATTGTGACACTTCTGTGCCGGCTCCCAGCCAGTTACTCTGCGTAGAGATGATGGAGAATGCACTGATCGAAGGAAAAACAGCAAGAGGAAATTAGGGAAATAAGGACACGCGCTGGCGGAGAAGTCTCGCGCCGCTGAAGGACTCCCACGTGACTTAGCTGAGCAGCTCGAGCTACATCCGCCGTTCGCTTCCACAGACAGGACGGAGCGGAACCGAGCCGAGCCGAGCCGACACTCGTCTGAAGACATTTCTCTTCACCTGAAGAATTCTTTCCAGCACAAGTCCCCAGCCTCGCACACCATGGAGGGCTATGGGCTGTCGGAAGAGGAGCTCTTCGCCTCGTCTCTGCACAACTTCACCTGGGAGGCTGCGTTCGAGCAGGTAGGAGACACCAGCCCTGTGTGTATCCGTCTCAGCCTGCTGCTGCGGCTTCCTCCACTTCTCATCACACAATTCATATTCCTCGCATTCGACACGTTCTGGTGGAAATAATCCGAAAACCTACACATTTACATGGAATAGCACCTGCTTAGTCGGAATATTACAGGAAAGTTTTTGAAAAGGAACGCGGGTGTTGATTTATGAGGCTGCTGTACAAATGACCTCATTAGTCACAAACCCTGGAATTTAGTCACAGTGACGTAGAAAGGGCAAGGTCACGTGTTCTTGGAGGGTTTCAAAACATTTTTTGTTTTTTAAATTAATTTTTAAAATTACTACTAGTAGTAATTTACTAATAGTTTACTAGTAGCTACTAGTTCAAGTGAGTTAATTGCAGTCTTAATCAGAGTTTCCTTCATATGTAGTAGGATACAGTCGGTTGCAGAAGTTGAACTGAGATGCTGAGCAGGGATTCTCGAACTTTTTGCAGCTGTAACTGCAAAATAAATTTCACCTACACACACAGTCCAGCTGTTTCAGTATCAGGCGGATCGTTTAAACATGTACAAGAATTTTATTATTATTATTTTTTTGTGATATCTATTGCAGCTGTAGAGCTTTCCTTGCTGAAAAAAGACGACGTTCTAATGGTTTCCACTAATTTGCACTTAATGGTATCCACTAGACATAACATGGCACCAATGGAAGGCAACAAATTACCAGTAGAGTCCCACGGGGACCGTTGTAGTTTCCATATAAAACCAATGCAATTCCAATTATAACCATTAAAACCATTATGAATTCTCTGAGGGTTTCTATTGTTTTTTCAGCAGGGTTGCGTTCTGGAAAGTTCCACCGACAAAACACATTAGGTCCAAGTTCACATTAGTTATAGGCTTGCTTACTTTCATTCATTCATTCATTCATTCATTCATTCATTCATCAGTAACCACTTTATCTTCATCAGGGTGATGGTGGATTCTGAGCCTATCCCGGGAACACTGGGGATGAGGCGGGAAACAATTTGAATAAGACACCGGTCCATCTCAGGGCATCATAAACACACTCATTCTTACCTAGGGGCAATTCAGCACAGCCATTCAACTTAGTGGCATATTTCTTTGGGAGGTGGGAGGAAACCGGAGAACCCAGAGGCAATCTACACAGATATGGGGAGAACATGGAACAGGACCTGTGTTTGTCTTATTGTCAAACTAAATCAGTGGAGGGCATAGTGGCTTTAGGGGTAAGCATGTTTGCCTCGCACCTCCGGGGTTTGGGGTTCGAATCCTGCCTCTTCACTGGGTGCAGGGATCTTGCATGTTCTCCCCGTGCTTCAGGGGTTTCCTCTGGCTACTCCAGTTTCCTCCAGTTTGTAGTTTGATTGACATTTCCAAATTGTCTTGAGTGTGTGATGATTGTGTCCTGCAGTGGGTTCATGTTAGGGCTGCAACTAAAGAATATTTTTGATAATCGATTATTATTATTGATTATTTCTTCGATTAACCGATTAGTTGGATTAAAAGGGCAATTTTTATTTTCTGCATTTTTTTTCCAGAAAAAAACGTTATTTCAGATTCTGCCCAATCTTGTTCCATTGTGCAAATTGAAGGCTATGAAAAAGGTATTAAATGTATCTATGTGGGTTATACAAACCTTAACTTAACCTTAACTAAAAACCTATGTGCAAAGGATGGAAAAAAAAATACATTATATTTTGAAAACATACATTTATTGTCCACAAGCTTTTAAAGCAGAAGTTAAATCACTATATTTAAAATGCTAAAAAAAAAACCAACAAAAAAAAAGTTAAGTGGTAAGAGGTTGAATGTTCTGCAGTAACACACTCGTATTCATTCATTTGAACACAGTTACATGTTCCTTTATTCTGTAAATGTATGACACTTCTTACATTTATATACAATAAAAACATTAATAAACATTTATATATGTTATAACCTCATAAAAAGTTACTGCTCTCATAAAACACACAATTACTTTTGTTTCTAAATAATGCATCCAGCAACATATTGGTTTAAAATTAATATTTTAGTCAGTGTTATTGCGCTTCCTTTCTATTGTGTGCTGTTTGATTGACGCGCATGCGTGGACTCGCGCACATTCTGTGAAGTTTAATGGAGACTCACTTGCTGTCAGGACGAGGCTTTATGTAAAATACAAATATCGGCAGGAATGTCTAACATTTACAGATAAGGATATAAAAGTAAAAATGTCATTTCTGTGCTGAAGAAAACATATCTGGAACACATTAAACAGGACACGCATGTGCCACAACATCTGACACGGCAAGCCACATTAATACAATTACGAGTTTATTTGAAGCGCTTAATATAAAAGCTTTTCATGTTTTGGATGACCCGGATCATGTACTTTTCCCACAGCAGCTCACTCTGTGACCGCTGCTGTTTCTCAGATGTGTATTATTCATTTTTATTGATTCACATTTTTCACCATCATGAAGTGATGTCACTGACGGGGCTGATCCACAGTGACGTCACATACCCCACTAATCCATACTGACATTCATTGTCGATTATTTTAATGATTGATTATTATCGATTTTATCGATTAGTTGTTGCAGCCCTAGTTGGCCCCCCTGCCCAGGATATCCCCCACCTTGTGCCCGAGTCCCTTGGGATAGGCTCCAGGGAAGCGGTATGGAAAAATGTGTGTATGTATGGATTTCTGTCAATGTACCAAAGTAAAAAAATTTAAAAATCATATATCCCTGGCTGTATTTCACGGACTCTGCTTTGAGAACCACTGTTTGTTTTAAAGAATGCAACTTCTGCGCAATCCTCTGCACCTTCCAACAGCAAGCAAACAACATTCCTTCACAGGATAACAATCCAACATTACAAGTGATGGAAAAAGCAAGCCGTGCACTTGATTTAAATGATTAATAAACACAAAAAAGAGAATGCATAAATCCTGTCTAGGAATCCCATCAATAAAATAAAATCGACGAGGCCATACTTTGAAGCAGACAGGCCATAGTGTGATGTGGGGCTGTTCTAGAGACATCTAGGCTATAGGTCTATAATTCAGATTTATATATTGACATCAGTGTTCTAGAGATCTTTAGTGGGAGATTGTATTTGGTGAGGCATGGGTGATTGATGTGCAAGCTTTTTGGTAGGAAAGGACTTCTGACATTCCTTATTAGTATTGGTGTGCTGTGTTATAGTACATGAGGCTTCTATTTAAGGGTGCACTGGATTTGTTTCATGATGCTTAATGATACTTTTTTTTTTAACACTTCCTGAAAATGAGTGCTGAACTTTCATCTGTGCCAACGGTTAACAGTGAGTTTGAATTCTAAACAGGCGGTCGCTTTTGATTTGTTTTAGGGATGCTCCAATTTGTATCAGTGTTGGATCATATTTGCCGTGTGTTAAGATTTGATTTAACGCTTGTGAATGAGTGTGGTGTCCGTGGATACGGTACAGATGACACAAATGGACATAAAGGGTCCAAAAGCATGTAAGCATCTCAACATCTGATCCCATCATCTCTGATCTTGTATAAAAATTTAGACCAGTTTTAAATGATCTAGATTGTCTATCCTTAATGCCACCAACCCTTTCCTGTAAAATGTTTCGCAGTGTTTATTAAAACTCTATATTTACAGAAGGGTCAGCAAAATGTAATAATGATCATCCATGAGCTCTTGTGACTGATGCTGCTCATACTAGTTGCATATTTATACTGTCATTGTTTCAGGAGGTAAGCTTTACTCATACACAGCTCAGTTTCCAATCAAACAGGCCTCCATTTTTATGCAGATTTACCCCTGACAGGTATCGGGGGTAATTCTCTAAAGCCTTTTTGTTACACTATTTAGGCATCAAGCAAAAAAAGGCAGGAAAGTCATTTTGCAAAATGCTATATAATTGCCCCATCAATAAGACTGCAGGGTGCGGAGTTCCCCACAAAGAGGCTAAAAATGGGAGGAAAACAGAATTAAGCTAGGTAATTAAAAACCAGGGGTGCTCTTCATTTCCTGGAAATGCACATCCAATTACTCTCCCAATGCATCAAGAGGTTTATGCGCTTCCATGGTCCACAGACACGTGAGCCACTGCGGGCTGATGGAGCCTAAAAGCCTCTTAAAACGGCTTTTCCTTAAAAGAATCAGAAAGGAAAAAGCACGCATGAGAGGCGTTGGTTTGCTGCTTTCTTTTTTTTCTGTTGACTCGGATGGTAGGCGCAGACTATATAAATAAATAAATGTTGAAACAGTTCGTCCTCGTGCCCAGATTATCCACTCATGCTTGAGCAGTGGGTAAAATCTTTACATTATTCACGTGGCTGTACACGGTGTGCTGGGCCTGGGCCTGGGCCTGGCCAGAGCTGTGAAATCAGTGGAAGTAGCAGTTAGACGGCCTTCAGCTAAGAGCTGAATGTCTCAGGCTTCACTAGGTTAATTTTATTACGGATAGTGCTGTATAGTCTGCAGCTTTGACAGTGGAAATTTTTGGGAGCTGAAAAGAGGCGAATGTGCTGCGTGTGTAGACACGACCTTTTTCTGTGGCTCTTGCTCTGGACTTGCAACTCTGTAGGCAGCTGTCCACGGTGCTGAACATTTGATCCCCTATTTTGTGTTTTGCTTTTGAAAATCTTAGGCTGAATCGCTGTCTTTCCTGAAACCCGTTATTTAAATTGCGCCTATTATGTTTTTCAAATATTTCCTTTCATGTAGTGTGGTACATAGCGGTTTGTGAATGTAAAAAATGTCTGCAAAGTTTCAAAAATCAAAGCGCACGACAAACGGGAGTTATTGACTCCAAAAAGATGGAAGCAATTCTGAACGGCTGAAATGAGTTGTTAGTAAATCCAGACTTACTTCCTGTACTAACATACGTAGGTTTATAACAAAAAACCCCGCCTCTGGTCTTCATCGGCTGCTTGCTGACAGACGGAGCTGAAACTCGTTACGGTAGTGGGCGTATCCTACCGTATTAGACATGTGCTGACAGCAATAGACCAATCACAACAGATTAGGACATCTGACCAATCAGAGCAGAGTATGCTCTCTGAAAGGCGGAGTTTAAAATGAATCCTTTAGAAAGCATCATTGAACGAGTCGTTTTTGACACTGGGGAAAAAAGGTAATGCTGCAGTTTAAATTATGAGCACAATAAAGTGTTTTTTGACCTTGGATGAATGCATCTATTGTATGAGACCTTTAAAACAAAATTAGACATGTTTCAAAACCATAATAGGTGTGCTTTAAAACCTTCAAAGGAGTGAGGTGAAATTTTAGACAAGGTGTTTGTTCTATTTGCTGCCTTTTAAAATCTGAAGATTAATACAGTGCTGGTGTGTTCCCTAAGTTAATTGAAATGTGGGAACTCCTATATGAAATGAGTAGTGCTGGGTTCCAGACCAGAGTCAGGACCAAGACCATAACTTGTGGAGTCCAAGTCAAGGCCGGGTATGACAGCGGAGCAAGACCAAGATGAGATCAACGACAGTCCAGGTCTAGACCGAGAGCAGATGCTCAGATGTGTTCATTTGCTGCTTGTAGTATCTTTCTAACCTAACATGAACTTTCTTTTGACATAACTACTACTCCTTTCTACTCTGGTATTACCATTTTGTACAAATGAGGAAACAGGGCATACAGTACATAGGACATAGGCTTATACAATTTTGTGTGACCAAATACAGCTGTGCATAACTTGTACTTGTGCTAGATTATTTTTAACAGAAGATGATGAAACATATCTCATATCACAAACATATTTTGAAACATAGGCATCAGGTTTATTGTCAAAATTTACAGACTTTCAGCTGTTTGCAATGAATAAACCAAACAAAAGCAACTGAAATAGTTCAACACAACGACTGCTTTGAGTGATTTCCCCAAATTCAACTGAAAATGCAACTCATAATGACTTCTCCAGTCTCAAAATTATTCAACCCCTGAATAGAATCCCTCACAACAGCGCAAATATGCAAAACAGTTGTTGTCTCAAGCACACCTGATGCAACTGAACACATGAGCTGGAACACATGAAATACCTGAACTGGCTAGGGGTAGAAAATATATGAAAAACCTGGATGAATAATTTTGATTGCCGCTGTATAGGAGATATATAACTCCACATACAGAGATAGACAGTCAAATCTCACCCACGTTTATGACAAGACCGACACCATTGATGTGTTGTCTCAAGACCAAGACTGGACTCGAGTACCACAACACTAAAAAATGTGGTGTAGATGACAGCATCTGCCATCAGAGTATTGTGCAATAATAGCTTTCATTTAAAGAAAATAGTGTCGACATCAACAAAAGCTGCATGCCATCTTTCAAAGTAATAAATGATCTGCCCACATCTGAAATTTGTGCTTTATCTGTCTCTCTGTTGTGGAGCGGAACAATAACTGAATAACTGTCTCCTTGGCACTTGTTTACATCCTGCCAGAACGTTGTCGACGTAACGTGGCCAAGTACTTGGGACATCACAAACCAAATGCTTTTAGCATCAATAAATTGTGTTCCAAAAAGGCAACAGTAAAATACAGCTGATGGGGAGAAGCAATAGTTTATTTAGTGTCCGTGTGGATTTCCCTCTAGATCAGTGGCCAATACTCTCCCTTGAGATCTACCTTCCTGCAGGTTTCATCTCCAACCAGATTCTAACACACCTGTTTTAGCTGATCAAGAACTTCACAAGGCAGTGATTAGATGGTCAGGTGGGAGTGATTATGGTTGGAGCTAAAGTCTTCAAATCTCCAGGAACAGTGTTGATGAGCACTGCTCTACATTCTCTGCTTTTCTCCCACCTCGAAAAAACATGCAGATTGGCGTGTTGGCAACTCTAGGTGTGAACTCTAGGTGTGCTCGTACACACATGGACGTGTGTGTATGGTGCCCTACAGTGGATTGGCATCCCATTCAGGATGTATGCCCAACTTCATCTCTTGGCAGCTTCAGCACTGCTTAGACCGATTGTACTAGTTAAATGTGATAGAAGCTAACCAATGATCCAGTTTGGGTATATGATATATAAAGTGTTGAACTCATTTCTTAGTATTGGAGCAATCTGTTTATATAGTATGATTCTGACTTGCCACTCACAGTCATATTTGTCATACAAAAATTATAAGGTAATATTAAAGTGTTAAATGTTTTAAGAACACAGCCTTTTCTTAAAAAAAAAATGCCTCAGTATGTTTTTGTCAGTGAAACAGTCTTAACAAATGGTTCACAGTCAGTATGTCAGCAATGGGTGAATCTACTCTAGGGATGAAACGGTTACTGGTTTCACAATAAAATTCCCTGATGGTTAGTATTATGGTGGCACATTTAATTAGCCTTAAATTTCACCGGCTTGACGTTGGGTGTTTAATATTCGCAAATTAAGGGACCGTCTCTAAAGTTGCATACGACATTGGTATACGTGATTCTAACTTCAATAGCATTTGAAAAGAATGACTTACAGGCACAAAACCCCTTGGAAGTTTGGAGATTCTCCCGAGCACCGTCACTGCCTTCCGCCATGTTCTCTAACTGAACTAAATGATTGTTATTACTATAAAAAAGCAAAACGACAGTGGGGGGAGTGCCGCGGTGAGCAAGTGATGTACTCGGTGTGTGGCCGAACACCATGTAACTCAGAGAACACAGACTATAGCAGTAAGCCTGGTGACAGCCGTCCATCACTTTATAGTCAAATATAAAATCTGTTTAAATGATTGTACATTTTCAGCACATTTTAACAATACCCTGCTAATACTGATAACCGTGATGTGAAATTTTCATACTGTTGCATCTGTTCTTATCAGTAAAAAATAATAAGTAATAGCTTGTAAAACGGGCCTGTGCATCACTAGTTATATGCTCATGCTGTTTTTCTGCAAGCACCGAAACGACAGGGCGACTTTTAACAGGCCAGGTATGAGTTTGCAGCAGCTCTCTTAAGAAGTCTGATTAGATAGGCATCCATCCATGGCACTGCAATATGGCACAACACAGACTCTGTGCCCAGAGGTGGAATCTTCCTATAAGAAGGAATAGGAGTGAAAAACAACTGATACTGTCTCATTGACCACATTAACATTTTTATGTAAGTGTATAGTATCCAGTGGACAAGTTCTTCTGCCATTGAAAGTTATTAAATGTGACCCTTAGCGACATACACTGACTATTTATGTGAGTAAAGCGTCTGTGAAAGATGTGTTTGTGCTCAGCAGAGAGAGTTTGTGTTTGATGATTGTGCACTCTGGAGCTGTTAAAACAGGTCTTAGATCCAGCATTTTACACATGCATGGTGCCTCTATTTGACCATCGCAATGGCACCTTAATTGCTTTCCAAAGCCTGAGAGAGAGAGAGAGAAAAAATGAATGTGTCTGAATTCCTGGGTCTACACTGCCTCACTGCGGCTCTTATTCCTCTCCTCATAAATGTACCACGAAACCAAACACAAAATAGACTTCCTTTTCACATTTCCTCCCAATTACTGACCTTCCCAGTTTCATTTTGTAAAAGTTGTTGTTATCACCACAATCAGTACAGTTCACAAGCAGGTTTTCTCATATGCTGAACCAAAGGGCACTGAGCCCAATTATTCCACAGACTTCCCACATTTTGTTGACAAGCCTAGTCTGGTTTAGCTGTATATTAATTTCCAAAGCCAGTTTGTGATGAAAAGATGAAATGAATTTGTGGGTGGTGAGTGTTTTTTTGTTCTTGCTTGTGTTTGTAAATGTATTCTGTGTCATAAAAGCAGTCAGAGCCACTATCTCTAGGTCACCAGGAGAGGTTGAGGGAATTTTTATACAGGCAATATTACGTTGCCACTTCTTGAACTGTCCTTATTCCGTGATTAAATAGATTCTGGCCTTGAGATCTGCTGCTCCAGCACTTTCTTCAATACTCTCTCCTACTTTTCCCCTCTTCTTCAAACCTCCAGCATCCTCCCCCTTCCCAAACGCTGACTTTGAATCGTGTGCTGCATGTACCCCTATTTGAGACCACACCTCCATGTCTGTGTAAAAATGCTCCCCAAGCACCTCCCGCTTGTCCTTGGCCTTTTTAGGACATCCTGGAGGCAGATCCATTTCCCATCTCAATGATTTATATGGATCTTCATTGCAGAACACGTTCCCTCAATGCACTGGACCTGAAGTAAAGTCGTTTTGCGAAGGACGACGATGATAAGATGCAAAAAATTTTTATGGAGGAGAGTTTCTGCTGTTTGTTTTGTCTCAGATATCTTTAGGCCTGTCACGATTATTATGTTATCGACTTATCGTACGATACATGGACATAACATTCTGACCTTGATATTGCCCATTGCGTTTACGTGTGTGTTTGTTTACACAAGAATGAATGTCACCAACATTTTAGCCATTCGTGCTGCTTCTGTCCTCTCGTCTTCTCTAGGGCTGTCAAATTTAAATGAAAACATACTGCTGAAAAAATGACACGCAACATGCACAATGCACAAACCATTTTTTTGAAGAAGAAAAATCTAGAAAGAATAGTTTGTGTTTCAAATAATCCAGTCATAGTCAATAATGTCGACCCGCTTAAGCTGCGTGAGCTGAGTCTGAGTTGAACTGCAGTAAACGGGTTAATTAACTCACTGAAACGCATCCTGTACACGTGTGAGATTAATCAGATTTATACACAACATAAACATAACGTTACAACTTGCTTCGCACAAAATGACGCGAATGCACAAGTGCACTTGAACTAGGTAGAATGGTAAGTCAATAAATATATTAACTACATTTAAAGAATATTTTCGGCAGAAGACAAAAACTATGAGTAAAAACAGTGTGAAAATGAACACTGGAACTGGCTTGAGAGCCTAGATTAAATCTTTTGATTTGCTAAGTTTATGTACTTCAGTTTAAAAATAAATGAACTTTGTTAACAGCCAGGTTTGTTCTTTGCAATAAACAAAATAACACTGTAGCGCTGTTTGGTTTGTATTTGTTCGTTGCACCTTCTTGTGGACCGTTGATTTCAAAATCTGGTGTTCGCTTGGATTTTTCCCTGAAATAATGTCTTTTAGAAATTGAAAAAGAATTTTGGAAATCTTTAATGAAAACTATATATAACTATACAAACATATCAGTGCCATAAAATGGTATTAAAATGACAATAATATGGTTTATCAAAATAATCTCTGGGACAATATATCATCCACCAACATTAGTTATCTTGACAGGCCTAGATGTCTTATTCATGTGTTATTGGTTTGTTAGAGTTGATGGAAAGGATCTTATCACACTTATAAAACTCCTTCTATTCCAAGATGCTGTTTTTGTCTATGTTAACGATTACTTACTTAAACCATATAAAATATACAGGCACTGTGGGTCTGTAGATTCTAGTGGTGTTTAAGAGCAAACAAACCTGCAGCTGTTTCCTCAACTGGATAATTTTTTTTCCCCTTGCCCAACTTCTCGCCTCAATTAACATCACTGAAATTCAGCAGTTCTGCAAGGAATGCCCAAGTCCAGACTTGTTAAGTGAAGCTCTGTGGGGTTCTTATTCATAAGACTTGGAGAGTTCTGGGCCGCCCGGACATCAAGCCTTCCTCTCTCTCTCTCTCTTTCTCTGTTTTTTTCTCTTATGTCCCACGTTGACTCCCACCTTCAGAAAGAGCCAGGTGGAGTTGAGTTAATTGAGCTGGGAGGCCCCGCAGGAAGAGAGGCTTTCCTCCAGAGAAGGGCCATGTCACTTCCTCTCACCTCTCCACGAACACACACAGACCACTATGACATTTCCTTGCTTCTTAAACGCTCGTTCTTACAGAAAGCGACAGCAGTAAGATGGATTATGATCCTGGCAGGCAAATGAACTAATTCTCTGTCTAATTGCTGTCTAAAAATATGTTGACTAAAATAGTTAAGAAAGGAATGAGTCAAGCTGTCTGCTAATGTTTTTTCTGCTTTTTCCATTGTGTTGCAGATAAGCGGTGTTACAGAGCTATTATAACGTGATCTATTTCAGGATAATCTGGCAGCTTACAGTGTACCTAAGCTACTGAGAGCAATCAGAAAACCCATAGAAAGTTACTGAAGGAGACACCAGAGAGCTGTTTTCCAACTAAAAGTTGCGGAGGGTGATTTGCATGGATGTAAATTATTTTCCACGACCAGCGCTCTGTTTAGGTTATAGTTTGTGTTCAGTCATTTAAGTAAGGAATAAAATGCTATAAACATGCTGTTATAGGAAGATAATCGAGGACAGGGAGGTGTGGTGTGACCTGATGCGAAGCGGAGAGGCATTACCAGCCTGGAGCTGATTATTTTTCATCACAACGCTTATTTGAAAAAAATCTGCATCGATGCAAGAAACTTAAGAAAAATTCTCCATAGCCTTTTGAACTTTTTTTCTTTTTTTTTAACTGTGTAGCTAAATAGATGTAGAGCTACACAGCTTCAATATCCCAATCTGGTATTTCTTCATCGACACAGCAACAACAACACAAAAGCTAGAGTAATGGAGTCGAGAAACACAGGTCGAATGACAGCAACCTGGGATTCATGGGTGACTGCTCCCATTGAGACGCCATCAAAACGTTTTTGCAGTCTAATTGTAAACCCCCCAGTTTTAATCAAATCGTATTGTGAAACAAGCAAAGATTCTCTCCTCTAATAACAGAACAATTTAAAGTGTTTTATTCCTCTTATACCAAAGCAATTTCATTTTAATTTTTTTAGTTTTAAAGCCTGACCCGTTCGTTTCCTATAATCAGTGGTTCCCTCATCAGCCTTTCTCTTTTTTTTATCTCTCTCTTGAAATTAATAAGAAAAAATGCAGTTACGTAACTGATTAAATGTACAGTCTTGGTTCTGAAGACTTTCCGACGTCAGAAAACTTAATGGATTTACTTCAGTGTTGAAATTGTTTCCTTCCATAAATATTAAATGAATTGTCTCCTTGCAAAAAAGTTCGACCAGAGCTTATACAAGGATGGTATATTTAAAAAAAATTTA
>JAOUWY010000065.1:15904570-15916356 GCA_025728095.1 Prietella phreatophila | reverse complement strand
ACTAAGTCATGTTTTGCAGAGGGGTCAAATACATATTTCCCTCATTAAAATGCAAATCAATCTATAACATTTTTGACATGTGTTTTTCTGGAATTTCTTGTTGTTATTCTGTCTCTCACTGTTCAAATAAATCTACCATTAAAATTATAGGCTGATCATTTCTTTGTCAGTGGGCAAACGTACAAAATCAGCAGGGGATCAAACACTTTTTTCCCTCACTGTACATATTAATTAACTCAACCGACATCTCAACTATTACTCTTTGCACACCCTTCCCATACTTTCCCCTCATTACCACACCCCAACACATATACCAATCACATCTACTGTCTTGTCTTGTCTACTGCTCTGTCCTTATGTCCTACACCCACTACTCACCCATCTTTACCTTTTAAATACAACGTACAACTCATCTGAAACATTAATGAAAAAAAATAAAGTTCTAATGGTCCCCCAAAGTGTGGCAGTGGTGGCGGTCCCAAAACAAACAAATTAATAAATAAATCAGTTTGACATGTATACTTTTGAGTCATTTGCTAGTTGGCTTGGTTTCAAACTGCACATAATTAAAGGTACCAAGAAGCAAAAACACTTTTTGTGAAGGGTGTGTAGAGCTGAAAAGGTGAAAACTTGTAATACTCTCATCTGAGCACAGAGTATACAGAATTGCTTTTTCATGAATCGCTTTCTCACCGCAATCCAACTGTGTAAGAGTTTACTTGGAACTGGACTGAGACCCCCTGCCCATATGAACTGCACTGAGGGGGAAAATGCACCAGGGTTTGATTCAAAGAGACTAAACGCTGCGTATGTGAAATCACCCATAGACGCGTTTTGAAGCTATTCCTGTGTCTGTCTGTTAGCTTAGCCAGAAATGAAGCTCAGTACAATATCAAAGGAGACCTTGTGACAGGAAAAGTAACCATGTTTCACATTTATAGCTTCCATAGACTCGCATTTAAAGTCAATGCTAAATAGTCAGGTCGAAAAGTTCCACTATAGACAGTTTATAAACAGCCACCAGAACTGCCAACAAACTGTCAACATCCTGTCATTGTCTGTCATTGACCACCCTATCTACTCATTTTAAACAGTATGTTGGAAATGTATGGTAGTTGATGTTTAGTAGATACAGTGCCTTGCATAAGTGGTTGCATTTTGTAGTGTTACAACCTGGAAATGAAATTAACTTAAGTCAGTTTATATGTCCTGAATGTGCACACAATAGCCCATAATAATGAACTGGGAAAAAAATCAATACAGTTCGCAAATTTATTTACAAATAGTATTTACCCCGTTTGTGTGAAACCACTAAATTAGATCCGGCACAACCAATTGCTGTGAAAAGTCACAAAGGTGCCAGTGTCATGTGATCTCTGTAAATGCACCTATTTCTGGAAGACCCCAGAATTAGTTAGGGAATACACCTACACAAACAGCATCATGAAGACCAAGGAGCTATTAAAAACATTCTAGATCGTATAAGGGTTTGCTTATAAAACATCCAGCAGAATACCATCATATCTTTTATTAAACAATTGAAAGATATGGCACAAATGCTACTCTGTGTAGAGGAGGCTGCCCACCAAAAGTCTGTGATCTGGGAAGGAAATTAGACAAAGAATCAACCGAGAAGCCAAGGGTAACTCTCAACATGATGCTACCACAACCATGCTTCATGTGGGGATGGTAGTCTAAATTGAATGCTTTTTACCTAAATGAAAATGTTATATTTTTATCTCATGAGACCATGGAATTTTTTTCTCCAAAGGGAACCTCTCCATCGTGTCAAACTCAAAAAAACGTATTTCATGTGGACAAATTTTTGGATGTTGTGGAAAGATAAACATCATTTGACATATTGTTTATGCAGTTGATAGGCTGCTTCATGACAGTCTATGGTTTGCAGCGTATCTAAAGCAAATTATCCAAATAAAGTGTGACAGAATCGAACACATGAATCAAACCAAAACTGTGCTTGTTTCTATGTTCCATGTAAAATAGACTGAAATATTTGCTCCAAATAATTCACAAAGACCTATAACTAGTGTCCCTCAATAATTATTTAAATCTATAAATACGGTGTTAAACGAGAATTGTTTGAAAGACAGGGCTAAGAGATGCACACATTTACCTTGGTTTACCTTTCCTGCAAGGTAGATAGGAAAATTGAATGTGATGTGGTATCTATTGCAGTTTAATAAGACTGCAATCTTGACAAACATTATGCTGACATCTCTCCTAAAAATGTGTGTCAGTGAAAAAAATGAGAGACTGGCATCTTTAAATGCAAACAGGATTTTTAGAGAGGAACAGCACACTATATTTCTGTAAAAAGGGCAAGGAATAAAGAGTAGAAACACACGCTTTTTTTGTGGCATATACTTGTTTGTGAGTCCGTTTCTTGTGACAGAAATGAGTGTGTTTTCGGCCAGTCAATACCGACAGAGGTTATTGTATGGCTTCTTGTGAACTGATTGCATTTTTCACAAACTACTTTTTCATATTCTTTTCAAAATTGCTGAGCAAACATTACCCAGTCACTTTCAAGAAAGCCCATCTTGATGAGATTTTCGATTACACCATCCTTAATGTTAAGAAACTCTATATTTATAGTACAGTTAAGTATAAATGTCAAACCTCCATTTGCTCTCACCTTTGGTCTTGCACGACAGCAGACAGCCTATCACTGGTACTGATTTCTTCTGCTACTCATCAGCTCAGCGCATAAAACTGTCCTCTTTGTCTCCCACTGCAGTCTTGCCATTTACCCTGTGCAGCCTTTGCATGGTTCAGTAGCATTTGGACGATAAGTTTGTATTTCCTGATTTAGGGTCCAGACTCCTTACTATCTTAGAATACAGTTGTTGTGTAAGATCCTATCTTAGCTAATTCTGATTATGCCTATCATTATAAATAATAAGCACAGCACATCCTCAGTTATAGTAGTCATTTTCAGCTACATATTAATTGGCTTAAGCTGCCAGTGTACGATGTCCTACGCTTGTGTAGCATTTGTTTAGTCTTTTAAAGAGTTTGCCTTTGCAAGACATCTCATGTGCATCATTCAACCTTTGTGCTGTTTGCCAGCCATAATGCACAATGATAGACACAACCTGTTCCACAATCAGTATTATTAACTGTTTGTGTTGTAATGATACTCATTAATAGCTGTAAAAGTGACACATGCGCTGTTTCACGCCACGGTTTTTATGAGCTGTGTGGTAATTACTGCATTCCCAGCTCCAATCCTCAATGCTTCATTGACACTATGACACAATTGGGGATTTGTTTTCTTAATAATGAAGCACTCTTCATAAAATAATTTTTAAAAATACATATGATAAAAAAGGTCATACTGTCACTAAGCACTGTTTCTTATGTGAAGGTTGATTTGGACCAATTAGTTGGTTTTACAGTATCCAGGTGTTTTTGGGTTTTTTTTTAATCAGGATTGTTTGGGTTTATTATCAGTGAAAGATGTATGAAAAAGCATAAACACAAATAAATACCCCTATTGAAAGAGATAAGACTCTAATCTATAATCTAATCCATTACATTGTTATATTCTGATTAAGACAAGAAACTGGCATTGGTTTTTATGCTGAAAATATAGAGATTAACCCAAAATAAATCCTGTTTTATTTGCTCAACTTGTGGTTTGTTCATTATTATTTTATTTTTCAAATGACGTTAAGTCCAGCAGACGTTAAATTCGACTTACATTTGTCATGAGTCATCCTTTGTGAAGTGCGCTGCTGGAGCATGTGAGCGAGCATGCACGAGCAGGTGCGCGAGCACCTGCTTCTCCATTGTAGACAGCAGTGACATCTTGACATGTGCATCGACACGTGCATTTGTTTGTTTTTGTCATGTCTCCTCCCCGTCCTGTTATTGGTTTTGGTGTCACGTGTGTCTCTATTGCCCTCAGCTGTTAGCGGTTATGAGGCTCATCATGTCGGCATATATACCACGTGCCTCCTAACACTCAATGCGGAATATTGATTTAGTTAGATGTAAGAATAGATAGATAGAAAGATTAATTGATTAATTAATTGAGTAATTAATTAATTTTACCATAGTCATAGTTCATGTTTAGGTTCGTTAGTTTAGCTTGCGCTGGTTTCTCCGCTACCAGTCCCTCGCTGTTGTTCACGTTTCATGTTTTGTATCTTGACCCTGTTTTCCGTGACCATAACCCTAGACCTGTGTAAACCTGTTTGCCGATTTCCGGACCTCTTGCATGTTTTGGATTACGTTTTGGATCACGTTTTGGATTTGTCTGCCTGTTTCTCTTTAAATAAAACTGTTGTTCGAACTGCGCTTGCATCCGCCCTATCTTCCCTCACGTCACAATACGTGACAACATTACTTTTTTTGCTACCTGACTGTGCCCAAAATACCAAAAATAAAACTCTTCCCAAAAGACCAACTGGGAATGGCAGCCATGACTAAGCTCACACTCCTCTGTAGCTGTGGCAGAGTCTAAATTAAAAACCTCATATCTTCCCTGTGGGAGACTCATCCTCCCTTAGTTATAGTGGACCTGAGGTTTTCATCAGCATGCAGCATGAGTGGGCTGTCTGAGAATATGAAGACCTCTCTCTCTCTCTCTCTCTCTCTCTCTCTCTCTCTCAGTATTTTGGCTAAATCTCTTTTGTATTATCTAATTATCCTAGGTAAAAGATTCATGTCATAACTAATTCCCTTTTTTTTTCTTATGGTCTGATATGTTTTGTATCAAAATCTATTTGAAAGGTTAGACAAGAAATAAGAGTGAGAATAGCACATCTTTGTTTATCCACCATATGTGCTAGATAAAGTAGCTGCCCTTCAGCTAATCAAACATTCACCCACATTAGCAAATCAAACTCGGGTATAATTAAACGTTTTATGACATTCTGCTACCAAAGTAAATACAGTACATATAGTTAGCAATGAAATGATTCAGCATGATGCCTATACACACATTCGTTCTTTTGTTGATGCTCATTAACATGATTGAGGCCAACGATCTAATCACCAACCAGCATTTTATATGTAGCATCCAAAGCCATACATGTTCAAATAAACCACTTTTTGTCATGTCACACTAGGAAATGTGCAATTTGTTCCTCATTCCCACCCCTCTTGCTTCACGGGTGCCTGGTGGTCTCACTATTCAAGGCCTCCAATCTTCAGAAGCAGTTTTATACAGAATGCTCCACGCACCAGTGCTCATTTAGTGCTGTGTATTATGCTGTGCCCCATCCTTCACCTCCAGCTTATTTACTCGATCACCAGCATCAATGTCAGTGAAATTGTTGCTTTACAGTGATGTTAAGTCTAAGAATTGAAGCCCCCGTTTTATCCATTACACGAGAATATACAGGGCACAGGCTAGAGTAAAATAAGTTTAATCCAACCGATCCGTTTAGGAAAATCTCTACAGTAAGGTGGGCTTCATTCTGGCACAGTCAGATCATTAGAATAATCACATTCTGCTTTTTCTTCACCGACGTGTGGTTAATGTCTTGCTCTGTATGTAAAAGTTAGGTTGTCATGGTTTCATCCTTACCCTGTGTCATTTCAAGCTGACCCCATTCTTCTCAGGTGTGAAGGCTGGTGACTCATTACTTTGCTTTATTTTTTTCTTTCAGCTAGTGTATCTGTCTGTAATGAAAAGATTTTTTGGATGCAAAGTTTTAGTGCAAATCAGACCTGATTGTTTATTCAATCATTTCAGTACAGATCACAAGTGAACAAGAAAACACAACAACACACTGTTATAAAAAATAATCCACAATGGGGTTGTGCAAAGTGGCCTGACTTGAAAAGGAGGATTGTTTTTAATTACCGAACGTCTCGACGTATGTTATTCCACTTATAGTACAACAGTTTGCCAATCGCAGCAATGATTAATTTATTGAAGAACGACACGTCATGCTTTTTAACATTTTAATGTTGTGGAACGTCTGCGAGACAAATAAGACAGAAAAAAGCCTGTATTACAGAGAAAAGCACAAAGTCCTGAAGACATTCCCCGACTCAGAAAACGTTACAAAACACTGACACTCGAGCCTCCTTCCTGATATGTTATATAATCTTTGCCTTACAGATAACTTTGATTATATATTTTTTCTTTTCTAATCAACATTTTTTAAAATTCCCTTGATGTAAATCACCCATAGTCCCTGTGAATCAACCGTTAACTTATTAGAATGAGTTTTGTTAATGTAAAACTGTCATTTGAATTACAGCCGGATCTACTGTCAGGAAAAAAATAATTAATCCACAACTTCCTGACCAATCAGATTTGAGATTTCAAAAGAACTCTGTAAAAACAAATATTGGTGGAGACACATATTTCACAATTAATAATGACTTGTTTATAGTCTTTCAAAACAACAACAACAACAACAACAACACACAGTGGTATTTATTATCCCTATTTCAAACTGCTGCTTACAGCACAGCAAAGAAATAAAATGAATCCCAGACTACACAGTGGAAGATGTTCAGAGCACTACACTTAAATAAGTTTGCTGTATTTAAGCATTTTTTCCGCTTCCCACCATTTTTTTTACTGACCACCAATAAGTGATAAATGCTAATCGTGTTTTTGTTTTTTTTATTTCATTGTCCCTTTAATTCCTTCTTATCTCTGTAGAGCCTAATAACGCCTTTTCTGACTCGTTGTTGAGAAATAAAACAAACAAAGTACACTTGCCCTGATGGAGAGGACCAATTTGGGCCCATCTTAATAGAATCTATAATAAGAGTCTGGCAACGATGGGACGCAACTGTATCTGTTGATAACGCTCCGAGCTCTGAGCAGTCTTGATGCAGTGTGATGTATCTGCTCTGATGGAGACTTGAGGAAAAGCAGCTTGACTTGTCTACACTTTGGTGCGAATGGGAAATTCGTGGCACATTTTCATAAATCAGCTGCAACGTGGCTGCATCGATTGAGCTCATGTACGTGAACCTTGTAGTAACTTGTCGTTACTTTTTAGAAACCATTAGGTTTGAGTATTATCATGCAGGGTGTCATCGTAGACATAGACATACACATCGTTCACACAGTAAACAGAAAAGCTGTGCTTGAGGTTAGCCAGCACTTTTCATTCAAAGCCACGAACACAAAGTGTAGTTATGTCTTTTTTATCCCTGTGTGGAATTTGTACTTTGATTGGATGAATTGTACTTAGTCT
Organism: Prietella phreatophila; assembly: GCA_025728095.1. Taxonomy (NCBI): domain Eukaryota; kingdom Metazoa; phylum Chordata; class Actinopteri; order Siluriformes; family Ictaluridae; genus Prietella; species Prietella phreatophila. The sequence continues at coordinate 15,909,163 of JAOUWY010000065.1, read as the reverse complement.
GTTAACTCCTAGTGTGTCCTAAATGAATTAGAAAGAAAGTAATCCACCTTCTTAATGTTTAGTATACTTGGTCTTGCATTTCACGTGCACCTTCTCAATCACTGCTGGTGATGCATTATAGATGTGAATGCAAAGATAAGCCCCAGTACGCAAAATAGGTGGAGATTCACCAAGTATAGTCTCAACATGATTATCAATGATAGGCTGTGTGAATCAACAGTCAGGTCTACAAAGAAATCAGCCTTTAGTTCATACCTGTACTTTTTAGTATAACCACTGGTGGTGCTGTTGAGCCTAATTTATATTTGTTTATTTTTCTTGAAAGAGAAGGAGATCCAGCCAGCTTTTCATGCAGTCCCAGTTTCTGTCTATCCTAACATGAACATCTGTATTCTCTTCACCACCTAGATCTCCCCTATCATACAACAACTACCACCCAGGGAGAATGAAAGCTAACGCATGCTTCTCTGAGAAACCTGAAGCCAGCCAGCCACATCTTTTTCACACTGCTGATCATGCTCATCATAAGGGCAATATAACACATGTGGACGAAAACGTTATCTGCCCCCTTCCGCATACACAGACATCTCACAGACGCACACCTTGGCTAGTATTGCTGTGATTGATCTCTAACACAGATGGCACAGCTAATTTTGCTCCCTTGGCTCTCATTCACGGATGGCTGTGGCATCTTTGTGGGATTGTGAGTTCAGCCAGGTTGCGCCACTTTAAGAGCCAGGGGCTTTAGCTGGACTGTTAATAATCCGGGGCTGAGCCCAGCTGCTTCTCCATACATTTTTTCCAGTTCAGCTAGTAAGCTAAGTTTTGTTTTATGGATGCTGAGCTAACTTAGCTGTCAATGCATGACATGATCAGAAAAAGTCGGATTTATCATAAACTTTGTCTCGGGTGTTGTCAGTGTTTGTAGGACTACCAGACCGATATAAAACTTCGGTAACTAGGATAGTTTGCTGTTGCTAGCCAAGTGGAGGCACAGCTAAGCTATCGCTGTATGGGTTTAGATACAATGCCATGCAAAGTACATGATATTTCCTTAAGCTCTGCTCATATCATGTTCAGGTAAACTGGAACTCATATAGACATTTATACATCTTGTTTTCCTGCTCAGATTCAGTTTCAACCTCTTTACTGGATTAAAAAAATCAGCGTATATCCATTTTTCTTCACAATGACTGTGTGAGCTAGCCAATTAGACACGAGTATTTCCATGTATTTTCCAGTAAACCCTGTCTGATTGGTTTTGCTTCCATTCACTGAAGATACAAAATTACAACACCGGCGTCTTCTTTTACTGAAGTTCAGTTATGTGGTGACGAACCGCTCCAAGTGGAGAATTATTCAGGGCTAAAGAAAAATTCTGCCCAGGCCAGGTTACGCCCCTGTTGAGAGCCCTTCTTTTAATTCCACTTTCAAGACTTTTCATGCTTTAGTTGACCTGTTCTCTTGGTCTTCAGTCAGTTCTCAAGAACAGTTAAATCTGTCGGATGTTTTCCTGGTATTTCCTCCTGCAAAAAACAAACAAACCAAAAAAGAACAAACTTTAATTTCACGGGCGCCTCTTCCATTATATTTACATGCATGGGAGAAACACGGTTATATAATCCAATACAGTGTGTCAAAAGCAGGAAATGTCTTGTTCTCCCAAGGTCCGGTCTTGATTACATTATAATAAGTGTGCAGTATAATCGGTGGTATTCTCCACACAGATGGAAATGGAGGAGGTCAGAGAGTCAGTCACTCGAAAACGTTTTTCACCTCCCCAGGTTGTTTAATGTGCAGATAGAGAACAGATGATAAAGCAAATAGAAGTACAACCTTGTATTAGCTGGCTGATTTACTTTCCTGCTCTCCAGGGAAAGTGTAAACGGAGAATGGAAAAGTGTGTGGGATCATGTGTGCATGTGTGTCAGAGAGAAAAAAATGAAAATGAAACGAATAGCCTGTGCTCGTCCATGTGCGTGCGGTGTCACATTCATCTCTATTAAAGTAAGCAATCGGATACCGCTTATCTTATTTTTCCACTCCAACACATAGAACCAATTTTCTCTGTGTGTATGTAGACAGTCTGACTAAGCATTTACGTGCTTGAGTGACGAATTAGATGAAACGACAAAACATTTTGTTGTGGAGGATTTTTCCGGACGGTTAAAGTCATCAGCGTGGTTTTGTTTGTTTATATAGGTTTCAGTTTGCTTACGTCCATGTGCAAGGTGCGAGGCAGTGATGATAGAGCAGCCAGTTTAAACCTTTAGCTTTTGCCATGCCTTGCAGTGGGCAGGTCAGCGGACGGCATTGGTTATGGGGAAACATCACACGACGATTTGGTTGCGCTCGCATTTTTTCATCTTTACTCTGACACCAGGAGGCAATGTTTACATTAAACAGCCATGTCTCGCTTCTTTCTCTCACTCCTTCCACTTTTCCATCTTCCCTCTCTTTCTTGTCTTTCCCTAGCTGGCATACGCTCGGTTAGTCACTGCAGATGTTGCTGTAATGATGCAAAAGGCTCTCACACAATCAGACAGAATGGGAGAGTGAGCCAAGCGAAATTAGTCAAAATTACTTTGTCATTACCCCCCTCATTGCTCCTGTAAGTAGTCTGTGTTTCCCCACAATTAGCCGACAGGAGCGGATGTAGTGAAAAGCTGATTTTTTCCCCCTCTCTCTCTCCCTCTCTCTCTCATTCTCTCTCTTCTGCTCTACCTTTGACATTTGATGGTTGTTAAAATGACACAAACAAAAACCATGTACAGATGTTAAGCAAATGTTTGGCTTCCTTTTTTTTTACTTTCGCTTTGTCCCTTTTTGTCTGCTTACAGTAGTTAGTCACAGAGAACACTAATTGCTGAATGGGCAAAGATGTCACTGAGATGATACCCAGCTGTGCACCAAATTTCTCTCACCCTTCTCTCTCTCTGTCTCTCTCTGTCTCTCTCTCTCTCTCTCTCTCTCGCTCGTCGTTCGTTCCCTGCTGTGTCTACTATGCCTAAGTCTACTGGGAGCTCGTTATTGAACAGTAGCTGATTAGCAAGGTGTACATTTTTATTTTTTTTCTCAAAATGATTTGATTGGATTCAGAGCTCTCAGGATTAGCATTCAGACCAAGAGTTACTTTCCGTCTTTGTGCTGAGTGCCTGTGGGCCTTATGTGATATCACTGAGCTATTTCTTACCAAGAACTATGTCTTACATAGACAAACTTAATATATAGCAAACGAAAGTCCAAAACATTCAGACAAGCTAATTTGCATGAAATGTAAACTAACTTATAGAATTGTTCCTCATTTTAAGTTGTTTTATTAATAAGATTGTTGCTGAATAACAATAATAATAATAATAATAATAATAATAATAATAATAATAAAAATAATAATAATAAACATTACTCCGGTTTCCTCCCCCAGTCCAAAGACATGCATGGTAGGTTGATTGGTGTGTCTAAATCGTCCATAGTGTATGAATAGGTGTGTGAGTTTGTGTGTGATTGTGCCCTGCGATGGACTGGCATCCTTTCCAGGGTGTACCGCGCCTTGTGACTGATGATCCTGGGATAGGCTCCAGGTTCCCCGCGACCCTGAAGAAGGAATAAGCGGTTGAAGATGGATGGATGGATAATAAACATGAGTGTTGCCTCATTTTAAAGGTTTAAACATTTAGACATGCCAGCTTTCATAGAACATGTGCGTCACTTATTGGGATGGGTTTTAGTTGTTAAATGTCTCTCGGAGAGACCGATGCATTTACACTTGTATAACGTGGATAAGATGCATCTCAGACATCCTGAATTGGTTTGAGTGATTGTATTTAAATCTGTTTAAAATGTGTTTTGGGTACTTTTACAGAAATAATCTCCAAACTGGATATAATGCACATATAAGATGCGTGAAACGGCCAAGTATAACCAGGATCAGAGACATAGCAGAAAGTAATTTTAGCACATATCTAACAGTCTGTTTTTTTTTTTTTTTTTTTAAAGTGTCTAATTTTTCTACATTTTCTTGCTTTGGCCAACAAAGGAAACAAAAGCTGGAGACAGGGGCGTTAGCTGGACTGCTAATCATCTGGGGCTGAGCCCAGATTCTTCTCAATCAAAAAACTTTTCAACTTTTAAATAGACTGTTTCTGTGCATTGTTTTTTCTTGCATGTGAGAGCTAATTGTTTGAAAATGTGAAAACTGGACAAAAACTTGGATTTGATCATAAAACTTGCCTCAGGTGTTATTACTGTTTGCAGAACTACCAGACCAATAAAATATAGAATGTTTTGGCTATCTAACATGAGACTAGGTTAGTTCGGTGTTGCTAGACAAGAGGAGGTAAAAATAATCACTGTATGGGTTTTGCTGCTACAGTGCCATGCAGAGTGCATTATCTGTCCTTATGCTCTGCTCATATCATGTTCACATAAACTTGGAAATCATATAATGTGTGCTCCACTAATATTGGCACTCTGGGTGAATATGAACAAAAGAGGCTGTGAAAAATTGTCTTTATTGTTTAACCTTTTGATCTTTTGTTAAAAAAACAAAAACAAAACCCAACTTTGTTCTCATTGATGTCAAACAATTGCAAA
>JAOUWY010000065.1:15880991-15904386 GCA_025728095.1 Prietella phreatophila | reverse complement strand
AACACATGTTTAGTTTGTTCAGCAGAAAATTGCCTTTTGACCCAGTATTATCCTTTCTGTTCCCTACAAGAACCAACCTCAATACTTTGTCATACCTTCCTTTGCCAAGATAACAGCTCTGAGTTTATAATGATTGATTAGGTTGGAGGATGCATGGCAATGGATCTGAGACCATTCCTCCATACAGAATCTCTCAAGATCCTTCACATTTCAAGGCCCACCCTGGTGGACTTTTCACTTCAGTTCACCCCAAAGGTGAACTTTCTAATATCCGTTGATATTTGATAGAGTCCATGATGCCATGCATCCTAACAAAATTTCCAGGTACTCTGGTGGAAAAACAGCCCCAAAACATTAAAGAGCCACCACCATATTTAACTGTGGGCATGAGGTACTTTTCCATATGGCTACCTTTCTGTGTGCACCAAAACCACCTCTGGTGTTTGTTTGTTTTTTTAAACAAAATATCAAAAGGTTAAACAGTAAAGACTATTTTTCACAGCCTTCTTTGCTCATATTTACCCAGGGTGCCAATATTGGTGGAGGCCGCTGTACATATTTACACACCTTATTTTCTTGCTCAGCTTGAGAGGATATTATTGTTTATATTTCAACTCCATTACTGGTCAACTAAAATCAGTTTATATCCCTTTTTTGCCCATCACACTAACTCACTGTGTGGGCTAGCATTAGCAGAATTGAGAGCTGTCAGCCAATAAGACACAAGTATTTCTATGTATTTTCTGTATAATCCCTGTCTGATTGATCTCACCTCCGTTCACTGAAGATACAAAATTATAACACTGCTGTATTCTTTTACAGACGTTCAGTTATGTAGTGATAAACTGCTCCAAGTGGAGCCCGAATGCCCAGGCCAGGTTCCTCCCCTGGCTGGACATGTTAAACTCTCTTGTGTGGGGCAGAGCGAGTTAAAAATGACATCAATTATTTTGAAACTTCTACCTAACTGTGTCATGGCATTTCCACCAGTTAGAATTAGCCCAACAATAAAAAATGCATTCATTCAGATGTTTATGAGGTTGTAACCCTAAACACAAACTGTTTAAAAGGAGTGATGTCTACAGTGCATTATTGTCCTACAAACATGACTGTCACTGACAGCAGTGTGATTTGTGTTCAACATTTGTGTGCATTAATAATCTGTTCTCCTTTTTACTTACATTTTAACAATTCAACATTATAAAATGTATAACTTACAATGACAGTGTTTGTGTGATCCATTCAGACTCCTAGCAGCATATAATGAAACAAATGATGTTCATTAACATGTTACACAATTACAAATGGCAAAGTAACTGTTAGATCTTGGGCCAAGAGTTGGCATGAACCTCAGCATAATTTTCCACTCCAACTACATCTAAAAACACAAAACAAAAACAAAGCAAGCACCAAAAAGATTTGAAACTTGCACAGAAAATGTGGGCCTTGGCAAAATAAAACAGGGTTGCATTTATATTTTGTGTTAGAACACACATTTCTGATTTGTTGTTTTAAAATGAACCCAAATTGTAAAAAAAAATGCAACCCTGGCAATGCTGCTGGTGTCACTCAGGAGCAGCCGTGTCTCATGCACAGCACTAGCTATTGGAAGCTTGTACTGTTAGCTAGTCGTACTGTCAAAGTCACGCCGCTCTCTGAAGCTCAAAAGTGTTTTTGTATCCTGTTTTCTTTCTGAATATGATCGTCCTGAGTCACTGCTGTGATTTGTTTAAAACCCTCATTTATTTAACCGGGAAATACTGTCTTAAAGCAGCAGACAGAGACTGTGTGTGTGTGTGTGTGTGTGTTATTAGCTCCTCCTAGTATGCTAGAGTATTAGCTCAGGAAAAGCCATGTGTGTAGGAGAAGCCTGTTTTTTCTCTCCTGACTGAAGGTGGGCTCAATTAAGTCCCTGATAAGTGCCTTGAAAAGCACAGCGTTATTCAATGCGTTGATGTCATTTCCACCGAAACAGGAAGTCAGGTTGGGACATATCGAGTGACTCCGTCCAATTTTTTAATAGCCAACATCATGTTGCTTACCTCACAGCCCGGGCTAAGCCGTACTCAAGCAATAACGATACGTTGGAATCACTTGGAGGATTTTTCTACACCTCCTTCACCTGTTCCAGTGGACCTCGCAAAATCTTCTACTGGCTGTCTCAATTTTCCAGTTGAAGGTAGCTCGCAAACCCCTTTGCGAACGACAAAATTTGTGAGGGAATCATCGGAAAAATGCCTGTCACAAAGCTGTGAGCTGGCACAAATACTTTCTTTTCCCTCTTAACCGACTTAGAGTTCAAAAACTGACTCAAATGCACGTGTTCAAACAGCCAAAGAGACATTTACAACCCATGCTTGCTAATATGATTTCTCTCGCTCAACAACGGCAACTTCAGTACGGTGATTTTTAGAATGTTGCGGGCGGGACACTTCAGACTCTAGAAAGCATTTGATTGGACAGAACAGTGCAGAATGATGTGAAAACTGTTGATCCGAATCGGTAGTAGAGAGAGACGGTACATTTTCAATGCATTTATCTATTAAATGCGAATTGTGTCATTGTTTTGGAGCACACTTGCTTATAGATAACCTTAAGGCTATCATATTCATACTAAAAGCCCCAAAACTTCCATTTTGATTTCACGGGGACTTTAAATGTTGATTACACCTCATGTAATATACGCAATATTTGATGACGAATATGCATTGTTCAGTATGCAGATGTATCGGATCGAGAGCCTCGTATTGAACGATGTGAAGTGCCATATCACTACAGCCCTATTGTGTGTAGTATCCACTGTCCAGAGCAGATGTGTTTTATACAAGTGTTGTCTCTGTCCTTGTCTTTGTAGTTCTATTGTAACGTGTAATGTCTACAAGGCAGTCCGTACTGTCTTTTGTGATTGTTGCAGCCAAAAATGCGTGATTTTGTTGTGGCTTTTTTGTTTTTAAATGTGCGATGCAACTTGAGTTTTCTGTGCTTTTTATTTTTGGGCAATCGCACGAAAATAGTTATAATGATGTTTGACATGTGAAACGAAGAGAGCCTCGACTGAATGAAAAATCGAAAGCTTCTCCGAATACTGCAGAGTTTGCGTGATTTTGTGTTAATTTCTGTGATGGCAAAATTGTGAAATCCATCATGGACTAATAAGCACCATAAGCACAACAATGGTGGCTAATTCCTTGACAAATAAAGTGCGATTGTGTTCATTGTTAAAAACATTGTGTCAGCTGCAGAAATGAATGTATCAAACTAGAAAAATGTGAAAGGATATAGATAGCAATAAAAAAGAACAACACAAGGAGGAAGAGGATGGCGTACAAACTACAGTTTCAGGTGCTTTCTGGACAGTATTTGCACTCCTTGTTTAAATTATAACAGCCCAGATTGAGTGAATAGGTAGCGAAGGAAAGCACTAGACTCTCGGCGAATGGAGCGGCTTCACCTTTGCAGGAAAAGACCACATTTGTATTCAGACTCACAGCTCACTGCTGTGCAATAAGCTGTATGCTCTGTTCAATGAACCTGAATGTCTCTGTTAAAATCACCACATTAGCCATCATTAAATATTATAGAAAGCGATAGAAGGCGTGTAATAAATATTGCAATAACAAAATTACAAATGATCAGTTAAATGCGCTGTCATGGCAACCGGTGCACATCTGCACTGTCTCACAGATAAGCTGTTAGCATTTGGTGACAGACCAGTGATTCCAGAAATGATAACATTTTTAGTAGCTCATGCACATTACGACAAGCACTCTGATCCCTTATCAGCATGGAAATTTCCCACGTGCGGCAAACAAAACGGATTCTGAAATGGAGGTTATGTGTGAGGTCATTGTTAGCTTTTCATGGCTTTATGAATTATAATTCATTACAGATTAGCATTCTGCATTACACGATGTATTCGTGGTATATATGTGTGTGTGTGTGTGTATGTGTCTGTGTCTGTGTGTGTGTATGTGTTTTTATAATTTTAAATATTTGAAACAAAGAAAGAAAATGTTCGATATCTTGAATATTTAATATTCAAAATTGAGTATTATATCTAATGTTACTATTTAAATGTAAGCAGATATTTGATATTGACCATGTTATCTGCTTTGTGAAAAAAAGTTTTCCCCTTCCATTGAAGTGAAGTGCGGACATTTTCACTGGACACACTAATGGAATTGACTAAACCTGAATCATCAGATTTTATACAAAGAGAGCCTAAAATTCATGTCAGTATATTAGTGGTTAGCACGTTTGCCTTGCACCTTAAGGGTTGGGGGTTCAAATTCCACGTCAACCCTGGGTGCGTGGAGTTTGGTTCTCCCTTGCTTCAGGGGTTTCCTCTGGGTACTCTGGTTTCCTCCCCCAGTCCAAAGACATGCGCTGTACGCTGATTGGGATCTCTAAATTGTCCGTAGTGTGTGAATGGGTGTGTGGTTGTGCCCTGCAATGGGTTGGCATCCAGGGTGTTCCCCGTCTTGTGCTCCATGTCCCCTGGGATAGGCTCCCAGAGACCCTGTGTAGGATAAGCGGTCCTGAAAATGATGCAAAATAAACACACTTTCAGTAGTTGTTTAGAGCCCACTGTATGTCCGCGCACGTCTATCACGTCTTTCATTTTATCATCGAGCTTGAGTCGCTGCAAAATATAGCTACTTCAAATGCCAGAAAAGACGTCGATATAAAAACGCTTCGCTGGGGTTGCAGAGCCACCGCTGCTTCCTTCCTGTCATTCCGGAACAAAGACCCACCAACGGCAACGACCTGATCACGTTTCATGGAGCTGGGGAAAGGGAAAAATGCAAAGTCCACATAAAGCAGCGCAACGTGAAACCTGGAAAGGTGGAAGCCAACGTTGTCAGAGACAGCGATATGAGCTCAGGATATTCATATCAGGCTGCCGCACACGTACGACTCCTCACAGTGATGTCAGGGTCGATGGAGTGTAATGCATCTGTTTCACCGCGCTAGAAATAGGCACAAGTGCAGACCCATGTCAGCTGATGCGCCCTACATGCAGACAGAATTAAGATGCCATATAGATACAGTTTAGTTGTGAACCAGAAACAATACTGCACCTCTGTAAATCTTTGTATGAGGAGTTTTCTTATCATATTTTTTATCCGTGTATGTTTCATGATGTATATTAACATTTTATTTGCAATTGAGACCAGGTATGTAATACAATACAACCCACTTTCTGATTGTTGTAGCACTTTGAGAAAGCCTGACCTGTAGTGGAACTCTGTTTGGGCCCTGTTGTGAGTCTGGTGCTGTTATAATTAGCTCTGATTTAGAACCAGATTGCATGTTACTGTAACCAGCTCCTTCACACTCGCACAATTTCCTCACTTGGAGGCAGCGGTACAGACAAAAGGTGTGCGAGAATAGATCGTGTCCCTTCTTTTTTTTTTTTTTTTTTAACCTCTATCCAGCAGGGGAATTTGCCTCTTATAGCGTTCCAACGTCCCAAAATAACTTGAATTTTGGTGGGATGCGGGGGTAGGAAGGAATTTCAGCCATGCAGCTAAAACGATTTGGTGCCAAGCTGGGGGGGACTTGTGTGCGTCATTCCAAAAATATCTTCTTTGACGTCATGGCTCCAAGCCCAGTTGTGGGTAGGCACAGCGATCAGTTGTGTGTATGTATGCGTGTGTGTGTGTGGGGCTTCAGTGGCCTGTGCCAGCATCTTGTGGCGTTTGCTCTGTGCCACCGCGTGTCCACTTTGCAAATGAAAAGCCACACCGCAAGACTGCATGGCATTTAGTCTCATGTCCTTCACTGGCATTTACGAACGCAGCGTAGATATATACGTTTGATTTACCACATGCAGAGTCGTATTTTGACCTCTGTCAGTGAATTTCAGCATTGCTCCATTTTACTCTCAGATGTCTCGTGCAGTTAGTGAGTATAGTGTGTATGCTGATGTGTTGTGTTGTGGGTTAGAGTTATATTAAATAGCCAGCCTCCTGTTTCTACAGGTGATGCCTGTCTCCATAAGATCATCCAAACCCCGGTTTTACCCTGGAGCCAGCCATATAGCGGCTAGATTATTAAAAGGAAATCAAATTGCCCAAGATTGTTTCATCTTCCTATTGCTTCTTCCTGGTGCACAGTCCCCCCCCACACGCACGCACGCACGCACACACACCACGAAGCACACATTTGAAGCCGTACTATATTTATTTTCCCACATGTGCAAGCGTTGATAGCAGCATGTGTGTATATTTATTAGCCAAGGCGAAGGATTTTGCTTTGCATCATGCAGGGAAGGTTGTGCTCGGCTAGGCTCGTGTGTGTTTACTGGCACATCGCTGCCAAAGCCGGTTATCTCCATCACGACCAAGGAGGCACCACAAACAGTGCCTGAGATGTGACCGCTCTGCTCTTTCTTCTGACTAAAATGGCATTTAACAAATAGACACCATTTATTTTCGGCATCACATTCTTTCTTTCAGACTTTTGTAAATATCAACTCGTTCCAAATAATGCAATGAATTATTAAATTCAGAATCTGAAATGATCATGTGACACGGGGACATCTTGTCCATTAAAAGTGGAACTAAAATCTTTACCATAGAAGGTCATATGGTCATGTCCAGCTACATAAAATTCCTAGATAAGCAATTAACACGACTAAATGGTGACAACAGTTTTATCTTTTTATGCATGTGCTTATGGCTGTGATTAAGATGCCTCAATTTGAAATAGTTATGTTTTGCTACTATTTACGAGAAACACAAGGGGCTTTGCACCAGAGAATAAAAGCATCCTTCTCTGTCCAGTTGCCTTAAAACGAGCGTCCCGGAAAGGGCCGATGTGGGTGCAGGTTTTCATTCCACCCAAGCAGAAGCTACATCTGATAGTCTACTGAAAGCCAGGGTCAACTGATTAAACATGTGGAATCAGGTGTGACTCCTGCTTGACCGGAATGAAAACCTGCGCCCACACCGGCACTTTCTGGATAAGATGGGACACCCCTGCCTTAAAGCATTTATGACTGAATTCCCCAAAAGCATCACAAAGTTAATATCATCTTAACTAAGTAAGAGAGTGTTCTGTGTGATGTATGCTCTACCATTTAGCGATTGCGCTGTGATGCTTCTGGGGAACTCGACCCTGCTTGCATAGTTGAATTTTTTCCTTGTGGAAACGTCATTAGTCAGACCAAATACAGCACAGCTATGCTGTAAATAATAAATGCAAATTGAAGTATATGTAATTTTACTCTCATTCGTTCCTGACGTTCCAGAAACACCGTATAATCGCATGTTGAATTATCGTCAGGGAAAACGTGGAAAAATCAAGAACCTTAAAAGATTTTCATTCTGTGTTTCTATAAATCCAGGATTTTATAAATAACTTTTTGTCAGTATGGACATACACTATATTCCCAAACATATGTATACACCTGAGCATCACATCCATTTGTAGTTTTTCCCCAAACTGTTGCCCCAAATTAGAAGCACTCAGTTGTTTTGTAGCATTACAATTTCCCTTCACTGGAAATAAGAGGCCTAAACAGGTTCTAACATGACAATGCCCCTGTGCAAAAAGCGAGCTCCATGAAGACATGGTTTGCCAAGATTATTGTGAAAGAACTCGAGTGGCCTGCACAGAGCCCTGACCTCAACCTCACTGAGATGTACTGTAACACACCGACTGCGCCCCAGGCCACCTCGCCCAACATCAATACCTGACCTCACTAATGCTTTTGTGACTGATTGAGCACAAATCCCCACAGCCACGCTCCAAACTCTAGTGGAAGCCTTCTCAGAAGAGTAGCGACTATTATAATAGCAGAGGTGGACAAAATATGGAAAAAGATGTTCAACAAGCACCAATGGTTGTGATGCTCAGGTCACAAAGTGTACTGTATGAATACACTCCTACCCAGATTTCTTTAATAATTCAAAGACCTACAGAGTATACCGTCCAGAAGCATTGTGTTGGTGTGTAATGGCAGCACACAGAGTATGAATGTCATCATTACTGTGTGTTCAGGCTTGAACCCTGCCTTTGTAGATCCTTCACTTCATCTCGACTGATCTGACTGCAGACACTCAGCACTTGTGGCTCCAGTGGTTTTAGATGGTTCAGGCAGATCAATAGGAGAGCTTCTCAAATTATTGAAAATGGAGTGAGGATGTATGCATGCGGAATAACTTGACAGTGGCACTGAGTGGTGACAGTTTGATTGGTGGCATTCATTAGGAGTACTGGTTGGGATAAATCAGTGCATTCACATGCATATTTTCACATGAAAACCATGTCCAAGTCTCACTCTCTCTCTCTGTCTCTCTCACACACACACACACACATACACACACGTTTCTCTTACTATCCTTGTGAGGATCTTCCATTGACATAATTATTAATGCATCTAATTTTTGCTATGGTACACATAAATCAAATCGGAAGCTGACTAACCAAAAAGATATTCCTATCTCTATGGGGACATTCAGCCCCCACTAGGATATAATGTAAAAAAAGAAAAGAAAAAAGAACACACACCACATGCCCCTCATAATCTGCAGTTTTACAGATGAGACGAAGTAAATGAGACTGAGTGAGGAGGGAATCCATGCTTGAAAAGGGCATCCTAAATATGTAATAGTGTGGTAATCGAGCTCGCATGCTTGCAGGTGTTAATACGTCTGTTAGCCATCTGTTAGCATGCAAAGAAGGATGTCATGTATTCTATTTAAAAAAATAATAAAAAAACCTCTCCCACATCTCAGGCAGATTGTGTGCCTGATTAAGGAACATGGCTATGACTACGAGCAGCACATAGTGACAGTGAGGAGTGTTAAAATGACCACTGCCTGTCAGCGTGTCAGCTGTGTGAATATCGCTTGCGTGGCAGGTTTGACATGCGCTGATAAAGAGCAGTTTATCAGAGCAGTTTCACATGACTATCACAGCTATTGTGCTCTTTTTTTTATCGTGGAAATGTAGAGCTGTTATCGACTTCCAGGTCAGAGGATGTGGTCAGTAAAGCCTTACGTTATATTGTTTGTCTTGATAATATTTCGACTTATTGATTTGCATTTATTTCAATGCAAGAATAATGTCATTGCATGCAAATGCAGTTTAATAGTCGGTTAGTGTTATGGCAGGAGTAGTCAAGGAATTGCACCTATGATGGGTACAAAAGGGAGCATTTGTATGAGCTTCGTAGTCTGAGGTGCAGCACAGGATGCATGATGAAATATTTATGGCCGCCATAATTTTGAGGAGGCCGTATTGCAGTCATTTCAAGGGAACTAAATGGAGAACCACAGAACATAATGCATTATTATGATTCAAACCCCTTTATGCATGGTTTTCCTCGTTCTATATTATGTCACTCATAAATGCTTGCCATTAAGCCAGAGGATCATTTCATATCATCGCAGGTTGGACTGAATACTTCTCATGAATATAACCATATTTTCCTATAGTGCATTGTGCAGCCTGCATTGTAAATTTGCTCACAATTCACAATACCTGCGGGGCAGTGCCAGTCAGCCCAGCATCCGGCGAAAGTGTGTGCCAAAGCCTGCAGGAAACTCAATGTAGCAAAAAACACGTGGAAAACGATGGTGGAGCTTCTCCAAAAACATAAAACCAGAAAGAGTTTGAGGAGCAGAAATAAAGATTGCAGGTACAGTATGGAGCTTGTATGGCGTTGCAGTAATTAGGCAGTAAGTATGTTGATGTGTTGGAAGCAGAAAAAAACAAGGGTAAGGATTGGAGTGACTTTGACAAGGACCAAATTGTTATGGCTAGATGACTGGGTCAGCGCATCTCCTAAATGGCAGGCCTTTTTTGGTTTTCTAGTATGCAGTGGTTAGTTCCTATCAAAAGTGGTTCAAGGAAATAGAAATGATGAACCTGCGACAGGGACATGGATGCCCAAGGCTCATTGATTCTCATGGGGAGCGAAGACTAGCCTGTCTGGCCTGATCCCATAGAAGAGCTACTGTAGCACAAACTGCTGAAGAAGTTAATGCTGGCTTTGACAGAAAGGTGTCAGAACACACAGTGCAGCATAGTTTGCTGTGTATGGGCCTGCGTAGTCACAGACCAGTCAGAATGCCCATGCTGACCCCTGTCCACCACCAAAAGCACCTACAATGGACATGTGTGCATCAGAACTGGACCATGGCACAATGGAAGAACGTGGTCTGGTCTGCCTAGTCACATTTTATCTACATCATGTGGACGGCGCAGTGTGTGTGTGCATCACTTACATGGCACCAGGATGCACTATGGAAAATAAGGCGGCTGAGGCAGTGTGATGCTCTGGGCAATGTTCTGCTGGGAGATTAGTTACTTTGACATGTACCACCTACCTAAACATTGTTGCAGACTAAGTACACCCCTTTATGGCAACAATATTCCCTAATGGCAGTGGCCTCTTTCAGCAGGATAATGCTCTCTGTCACACTGCAAAAATTGTTCAGGAATGGTTTGAGAAACATGACAAAGCGTTCAATGTGTTGACTCAGCCTATAAATTCCCCAGATCTCAATCCAATCGAGCACCTGAGGGATGTGCTAGATATCACAATTTTGTACACATTACGCTCTTTTACAAATGAAGCTGTTTTCTGAAGTCTCTTTAAGAAAGAGACCATGGAGGATTGATGGAGCATAAAACATAAAATAGGCTTTGTGAAGTAAACCTGAAGTCAGCATTTATTCAGTGCACATTTGACATGATTACATTATTAATGTCTTCATTATTATTAAGATCTTAATGACAGGGATTTATATCTGATTGACCATTTGATAGCTCTGTCAGTAAGACACATTGGAAACATATTCCTGAAGATAAAAAGCAGGACTACCTTTACACTCTCCCCTCAGTTACTTCTCAGCAATCTGTCGAGGTTGAGTCACAGTCACCCCTCGCCGCTTGCTTCCTGCCCGCTGACCGCTTGCTACAGCACACCACTGTTTATCTAGATCAGCGTGGAAGAAAATGAAGCAGCCACCTAGTGTGTTAACATGGTATTATTATGATATAATATGACATGATATTGTGATAAATTATGTCAGGATAAGATTTAGAAAACACGCCAAAAAACAACAACAACTACAAACTGACTGGAAGCAGTTGATTTGATTTAAAAACTTCAGCTTAAAATGTTGACATTAGTACAGATGTTTAATTATTTTTCATGTTTTCCGTATCAAATATTTTTATAAATAAACTATATAAAGTAGCATCAAATGTACTTTTTTATGCAACACTACTGCTGGCCATTTGTTAGCAAACCTATATATTGTGATACAGATCAGGTATCATAGAAATGTGTGGGAGAATTGTGATATGATATTTTCGTCATATCGCCTGCCTCTAATTTCATTTTACTCTCGTGTAACTGGTCAATTTACCAAATGAGTTTTTTTTTGTATTTGTTAACATCTTGTTTCTATGGACTCAATAAGGCTTTAGCCGACTCAGTGTCTACCGCAACATACACTCGTTCAAATTCAGGCCAAGACAAGCTGTACTCAAAAACTGGCCCAATTTCTCTGTTGATGCTGCTCCAAATGATTGTGTGCCAGCCACAGAATGCTTCACACTGCCAAAAGCATTGCACAGCGCTCTGAGCTGTTCTAACTTCTGCAAAACTCAAATGTCTAGAAAGATTCCTCATGTTATGGGAAAGTTCAAGAGAATACAAAAAATGTGTCAGTGGCAACAAAATGGGGAAAAAAGCTCTCTTAATGGACATCGATTTGAATTCACTAAAAACAGTGTTCACGCCTGTTTCGGTTGTTTTAAGCTGAAATGCAAACATTCCTCTTTTGTAAGTTGCTTTGGATAAAAGTGTCTGCTAAATGAATAAATGTAAATGTAAACACATGAGAGTTGTGCAAGTACTAATGCAACACTAGGTTCTGTAGTTAAATGCAGAGGTGGGAAATAACAAAATACAATTCCTTAATTAAGTCTTAATACAGTTTAAAAGAAAAAAAACAACAACTACTTTCTACTCACTACATTTTCAAACACATATACTACCCTATATGACTACAGGTCTGACAACACCTGACCATTATACCCATATGTGCTTGTTGAACATCCCATTCCAGATTTAGTCTCCCTTTGCTGTTATAATAACCTCCATTCTTCTGGGAAGACTTTCCACTAGATTCTTGAACGTAGTTGTGTGAATTGCCCATTCAGCCACAAGCGCATTAGTGATGCCAGGCACTGATGTTGGGCCTGGATTGCAGTCATTGATTGAGGTCAGGGCTCTGTGCAGGCCACTCACGTTCCTCCACTCCAAACTTGGCAAAGCATGTCTTCGAGGACTTTGCTTTGTGCACAGGAGCATTGTAATGCTAGAACAGTTTGGGCCTCTTAGTTCCAGTGAAGGGAAACTGAAATGCTCTTGCATACAATATGACATTCTATACACAATTGTGTGCTTCCAACTTTGTAGCAACAGTTTGGGGAAGAACCACATATGGGTGTGATGATCAGGTGTCCACAAATGTTTGGCTATATAGTGTAAAACTTTAAATGTTTGTCACATAATGTACATTTACCTTTGGCCATATAGTAATGCAAAACTATGTGTCATAAGTTTACTTTTTATCACCAGACAGCTTCAAGGAGTATTGATATTGTGATAAATGATTTTTCTGAGATATCTCTGGTATGGTGATGTGTTTTTTTTTTTTACGTTTTTAAAAAGGTAATGGAAACTGTAACAGACATGTGTAAGCATTACACTAGTTTGTATCATCAGACTAAGTGACAATAGATTAGAAATGAACTCTTATTAGTTAGCCTTTGCTAATGGTTTTCCATGTTGCTTTGTTCCTTGGAAAGGGGCATCAATTTACTAGTCCTTTTACTAGGCAAAAGTCTTTTTCTTTTGTGAATATTTCTTGTAGATTTACTTTCATACAAAATTTAAGTTATACTCTTTAAGAGTTCACACTTAGATACGTTTACCATGTGTGGTTAAATGCTTACTTTTAAACCTCAACACCACGGCTAATTTGTACTTAAGGCACAATACATGTTCAATCACAAAATACTGAACAGCAATACTGTACAAGTAACTTTGTCTGTATTTTCACTTGGGGTAACATTTCATGTAATCTCCTCGATTCAGATTAGCACTGTGTGAAATGGAGGCTGTAATTCTCTTGAGACAGACCATTTAACAGATTTAATGAGAAGCACTGCTACCATGTCATGTTCCAAGCTGTCATGTTGGAGAAATAGAAAAAAAAAATCGTATCTCTTAAAAGCTTATTCTTGTGACCCATCAGTACTGACTTATCAGGAATTGTTTAGCCAAGGATCCAGCTCTGTTTGAAATAACATAATGTAGGCTCTCAGAGCAGAAGGCTGCTATAAGCTGCAACGGACCCCCATTGTAACCTTTGAGCTCCGCCAGAGAGGAAAGCGGAGATGAAATAAGACATGAAAGACATATTAGTTCCCTTGTCAACAAATAATTCTGCTCTGTCACCTCAATTTGGAGCTGTCCGAAATATTGACTTGGTTCTGTCAACATTTATCCAGATCTTTATCTTTGCCCTTATTCACTTGGGAAATATTCTCACCTGCTTCTCTTCACTTTACATGTTCATAATGCTGGGAGAAGACAGTCCTCTCATAGACTCACTATCATTTAAGTCACTATTGGAGTCATAGTCGTTTCACCGTCCTCCTCCTATACTTCCTCTCACACTCTCATTCATCCCCCCCCCAATAATCTTCTGATACTTGAAGAGAAGATTAACTGTGTCCATTGTGCATGTGAACTGATATTCCCTGCTTACATCCATCTCGGCCTTTCTGTCCCAGCATCCTGTCATGTGACTCCTCAGAGCTTTGGGAATAGTTTCTTGAGAAAAGGAATGAAGAAGGCAGTGAGCTGTAAAGCCTAATGAAAGTCTTTTTCTCTCTAAAGGTTTTGGCTAATGTAAAATACTGCTCAGAGGAGAATCGGTCTTTCTGCAGTGATAAAATAACTCATTTTAAAGGGAAGTGTTTGATAATTGAAAGTGATGGAAGGGAACCGTGTTGGAATGGGCAGCACTCTTGCACTTCTTCACTTGCTGTACTTCTGCCTACTTTCCCAGTGATACTTTAAATTTCAATAAATCACATAGATGCATTGTGATTCTTCCTTTTTGTGTGCACATACTGCTTTTTATTCAGCACAAGTATTTGCCTGCAGCTCAAGCGTTTTCTATAGCGCTTGTCTGTGTGCATTGTCTGACGCATCGCGTTGATTAAAAAAAGAAAAAAGAAGAAGAAAAAAACTTTCTCATGCAGCGTGACTGCTTGTTTGCTCTGGAGATTGCAGAGTTATTACTGAGCAGCCTGTCTAGCTTACTGA
The DNA here is from genome assembly GCA_025728095.1 of Prietella phreatophila. Taxonomy (NCBI): domain Eukaryota; kingdom Metazoa; phylum Chordata; class Actinopteri; order Siluriformes; family Ictaluridae; genus Prietella; species Prietella phreatophila. Next base: position 15,890,021 of record JAOUWY010000065.1, on the reverse strand, counting down.
TGATGAGACTGGCTTTAGGAGAGAGCATGTTTAGGACAAAAGAATCCCATCAAAGAGTTAAAGGCATACTCTCACACAATCAGACTTTTTCTCAACTCGCCCGCTTCTCTTTCCTGCTCTGTCACTCTGTCTCTAAAACAAGACTGAGAGACTAAAAGTGGTGGTGTTCTGTATGCCTCACCCTCTCAATCAATACCCTCTTGAGCACATCTGGGCTTAGCATTTAACAGAACTCGCTGCTGTATTGTGCGGAAGTGGGTATGGTGCTGATTTTAGAGTCTAAAACAATACTATTGATTTGATCTAGATATTGTAAAATGATAGGACTGAGATGTTCTTTGTTTTGTACATTATGTTTGCATAAAATTCAGCTGTTTTAATGGAGTGAACGTATGAAAAACGAACATGCAATGTTGTCATTTATAATAAATAGTGCATGTAAACTTGTATAGTGTCTACATCAGACAAGCAGTAGCTCATTTTCTCCTTTTAGCACGTGGTAGTTACTGTAGAAACCCTGTATGTACATACTCAGTAGCTGGCACGTTCAACACAATGATCACATGGTATTAATATGTGGCCGTGCTACGTTATTTAATTCCCTTTCGTTCCTTTGACTCATTGATTTCGTTCCCATGCATTACTAAGCCGCGATCATGCATTAGGATCGCGTTCCCACTTGTTAATAATGTTGCGTTCAAGTCATGACAGAAAGATCAAAGCTACGAGTTGAACGCACATGAACGCCAGTGGTATACATTCTTATTTATTGACGAGTGGGGAATTGAGACCTGAATTTCCGAATTTGGGACTCATCAGTAAGAAAACAGATGCAGCGTTGATTTGTTGGAAGCCTGCACAAATTACAATAACACTGTACAATTACAATATAATATGTAATGATAAAGTTTACAGTGGCTTCCTGAATTGATTAAAAACATAAAAAGCAAAACACACCTGATGCGCATTCTTTGTTCTTAATTTTCTAGAAGTAGAGTTTAAAAAAAAAAGTATTATTTTGTAGCTAATTATGAGAAGATACACCGCCATCTTGTTCCGACCAAAGTGACTTGACTTCAAAGTTACGGCTTCCCAACTCGCAAATATGAACTTCCCAGGAGGAGTTGAAAGCACAGTAAGTCATGGCCACACATGATGTTTTTTCAGTAGGTATGTCACCAGCTGGACTTTTGCACAGCACTGCCTGTTTGTTTGTGTGTGTGACCCGAGCTATCGCATTTTAATATTGGTGATTAGAATTTACCAGGACTCTCATCCCATTTTCTGTCCTTTATTTTGGTTTTAATTTTAGTTCTTTTTTTTTCATTTTTTCATTATTATGTGATTTATAATATCACCGCATCTACACTGAAAGTAATGAGCAATTTAATATAAAATGTGCCCCTGCCTTAGTGGACTTGGGTTGCGCTGATGGTGACTGAGGTTATGTTGGGCATAAAAGGTAATGTTGACAAACAGTAAACTGAAAAAATTCATTTTCGTTGACTATAGGTATTCTGCTAATGCTGGTGGCGTCACATTACTTATACTTCCGGTTAGTAAATAAACGCTGGTGTTCCATTTGAGATGATACTACCTTTCTAAAATTCATACATTAGATGGTAGAGTACACAGTGCATAGTGTGTAGTGCGTCATTTGGGACACAACTTTGGTCTGTACTCTCTGCCATATTTCTGATGCATAGAACAATGAGTAAATGTTCCCCGAAATCGATTATTAACAATTTTATCTATTAGTTGCTGCAGCTCTAAACCTTACGATCATCACCTGCACTACAACCACTGTAATTACTTTTGTCACTGCTAAGCATCTAATTTTGATCTTATTTAATTTAGTTTAGTTTACTAGGTATGGATTGTGTAATGTGTATTCTCTGTGTATAGTCTGTAATTTCTGTTGATTATTGTATTGCTGCAACACAGCAATTTAACCTCACGGATAAAAAAAAGTTATTGTCTGACTGTCTGTCTATCTATCTATCTGGGCTGGTGGTATGGAAAAAATGATCATGATACTTGAGGACATTTCTATGATACACTATGCCTATAACAATATATAATTTAGCTAACAAACTGGCTGCAAAACAGTTGTAAAATAAACCAAAATAATGTTCAACTGAGTTTGACAATACTTTTCTTTAATGCTTACAAAAACAGTTAAAATTAAGATAAAATTAATTTTAACATTTAATTTAGACTGTTCAGATTAAGTTTTTAAAAGTTTACGTCAAATCAGCGGTATCCATTTAATTTGTAATTTTTTTTACCTTTTTAAAAACGTAAAAAAAAAAATACATCACCATACCAGAGATATCTCAGAAAAATCATTTATCACAATATCAATACTATATTGATATATCGCCAAGCAATACTATCTATCTATCTGTCTATCTATCTATCTATCGATCGATCTAGCTATCTATCTAGAGACTTACAGATGTACATTTACTCACCAGGGTGCATGTTTGTCCTTCAAATTGGGTTTTTGTCCCACTGAGAGATAAACTCTTGTAATAGGCGGGTGTGAAAGGTAAGACACTTTCACTTACTTGTAGCACATTTGAAATAGTTTCCAGTAGTCGTAGCCAGAGCTCGTTGTTGGGTTCAAAGTATAGGCTGCTGCAAGCTTAACCTATAAAATATCACCAGAAGCTATAAGAACGCAGCTAAGTTTAGGGATACAGGAGACACCCAACAGACTGATTGCAGAAAAAATACAATACATACAAGACAATACAATAGCTCCCCAAGACTAAGGGCTTATAAGTGCAAACAGGAAACCCACGAAACTAACATATCAGACAAAACAAAAACAAGAAGTTATGACCAAATAAGGAAAGTGGTTCAGTAAGCTGTGCAGGGTGTGGCAGGCCACAGGGGTCAGATCCAGACTGTATGTGACACCTAGCAGGCTGGCAATAATTCTGCCTGAGTGTGTACTCCAAACACGCTAAGAAAGAATTCAGAAAACACCACAGTCAGCCATCCTATACAGACACTCATGGCTTTGGGATTACAGTCAAAGCTTTCATTAGCATGAAAGACTAGTAAGAGGGAGGAAAGGAGGCTGAATAGAGAGAGAAATGACCCCTCCTATCGTTCTGCACACATGTCTACATCTTATCTTCCCTCCAAGAGCGGAGAATGTTGATGTATTACTCGCACAGTTCAGAGATGAACTCCGTGTGACAGTTCAATTTGAAATATGTTTGATTGTCAGAGACAGTCTCCGAAAAGACGAAAGGGAAAAAAAAACTTGGAAAAAGGACTTTGGAAGGAAATGAACAGCGTTTGCATGCATGCATGTGCTCACGTTTCTCCACTCCCCATCTAGCTTTTTGATTTCCTCTTGCCTCTGTCACTGGTTGCTGTTCATCATGGCATGATGTTCGACCTTATGATTTTTGAAATGGCATAATGATGATGTATCTCCATCAGCCAGAGTAAGTGGGAGCTGCTTTTCTTCCCACTTTCTTACAATTTGCTAGCTAAATTGCAGTGCTGCGACTGTGCATTTCATTTTCACTTGCTCTGCCCTTCACTGTCTGGCAGAGGCATGAAGAATGAAGAAAAGAGGCCACTGTGTTCAAGGCCCTTGAGCTGGGTTCGGACCAAATAGCACTGTGTTGACAATAGGATGAATAACGATCCATCGTTGAATATTAAACTATGAGGAGGATAGTTGTTTTGATATTGCTTATAATTAGCAGCTCAATTTTTTTTCCTTTATAAATCACCAAGAAAAAGACAAAAGCATCTTATTTTATTTACAACGGGTTCAGAAAATATTCAGACCCTGTCACATTTATTGTTTTTAGTTTTTTAATTGTTGAACATCAACAATGGAAGTCTTTCATTTTGATAAATATTCAGATCCATTATAGAAGCACCTTTGGCAGTAATTACAGCTTTGAGTGTTCTTGGGTAAATCACTACAAGCTTTGCATACCTGGAGTTCTCTCATTTTTCCTGGCAGAGCCTCTCAAGTGCTATCAGATTGGGTGGAGAGAAAAAAGGCAGCAAAATTATTTTTTTTATCTATATTAGTATAAATTGTGCAAAAAGTGAAGGCGTCTGAAGTCTTTCTAAACCCGCTGTATGTGCTACGCATCTTCGAATATGGGCTAGTGGATTTCTAATAATCACTACGTTTACATGGACAGCAGTAATCTAATTATTGTCCTTACTCTGAATAAGATAATATTGTGATTTAAGGTGTTTACATGAGTCGCTTTTAGAATACTCCTCTCATGTTCCCGTTTTACATGTTATAGAACACAGTTCGATTAACGACACGTCATTACGTCACCGCACCACGCCATCCGACATCCCTCCAGAATTTCATGCATCAACATACAGTTCGTCTTCGTTTTGGTACCATATACAGTTTTCATTTTTAATTTTACAAAAGCTTCAAGTGCAGTTAATTATTTGTCATGCTAAACGTGCAAATAGATGACTGCTTGAAGTTGTGGGCTGTGTCCTAAACCACATACTTACCTATTATATAGTAGCCAAAATACATGTATTTCGTCTACTGTATAGCAGGTAAGTACTTGGTTTCAGACACAGCTGCTCTCTTGTTTGCGGTTAAATGGTTGAGCACTGCCATGTGTGAACATGTCCTGTCGCAAAATGCGTTGAAAACTCCCACACGATGTTAATAGTGTGATTAAGGTGTGTACATGTCTGTAATGCACGTCTGTAATGCGACTTACACAGGAATAATCCACGTCTTAATTCCATTTGTGTTTACTTCGATTATGACTTTTGTCAGATTAAAGTAATCAATAATCGCTGTTTACATGGTAGTTTCAGAGTATTGTTTTAATCAGGTTAATATCGGAATATTGTTGTCCATGTAAACACACTTCGTGTCTACTCATAGGATGTCTAATATTTTACAGATAATAAATTGTTTTTCAGCTGTTTGGGCCTCATGTGCTATCCATTAGTCTGAGACTATGTCCACTTTAATCCGGATAGATCTGAAAACTGCATTTTACTTTTAAAAATGCTTTCCAAAAATTACTCATCCACACTGAATGCCACACTGAATCCATCTTGTTTGTTTTGAGCTGTATGGGTCACATGACTGTGCCACGTGACACAAATTTAGGTCATAGTTTTTTATTATCTCCATTTTTTCAGTCCACACTACGACGCGAAAATGACATCTTCAGATGTATCCACTTGGGACAGCGTTTTTGAAAAGGCTTTGTTTTCTCTGGACAGAAACGCCGTCTCTGTGGGGACAGAAAGCCAAAACATAGAGAAAATGATGCGGTTTCAAATTGATCCAGATTTTTGTGGATGGAGACTTACTCTCAGGATTTTGAAACTCTCTTTCTCTGCCGTTTGGGCTTCCTCTGGGTTCTTAGGTTTCCTCCCACCTCCTGAAATTCTAAATTGCCTGTAGGCGTCAGTTATGTACTACACCATAATCTTGACTTGGATAACAAGGTTACTTAAGATGAATAAATAAATGAATGAATGCATGAATGGATCCATCTTGACCTCCTCACAAGAAGATCCACTTGTGCTTGAAGATAAGACATCTTATTAATGAATTCTAAAATACAGCTGGTGTTAAATTGGTGTTTCAGAAGATCGTATTTTTATCCTTGTGTATGTACAATTTATAATTACCAGCTCTTGCTTCACTAGGTCCTAAGTTTCATTTTCTCTGATCAAAAGCACACAGTGCATCTGCTGACCTCTTCTGATTAATATCATCAACATTGTTTAGACCGTCCTGACCTCAATTAGTTAATTAAGTGTTGCTCAGTCAATTTCCCTGAGAAAATGAGTTGGGGGCAGGTGTTTGTATCTAGCCGTATCAGTTGGCTGTGCACTCCTGGGATCTGGTGCATGGCAAGGACGGTGTTAGGACACGACTGTTTGTATGTGCTAAGCACATAGGGAAACACAAGCAATTTGTAGTTTTAATTGAGTTTTAATCCACACTGAATATCTTTCAGCCAGATCCATCGGTACATTCGAAGTTAACATCGTACCCGAATCTCAGCTGGGAGCCAATTTTTTGTTTGTTTGACTTTGTCAAGGATATGTTCAAAAGTTTCATTTTTTCAACAACAACCAAAAAAAAAGGCCCAATTTACCGTGAAATACTGTAGCCTGCTGATTACACCTATCAACAGATCAAAGCAGTGTTTGTGGTTTCCTTGAACATCTCATCAAGTGAAGCCTGTCACAGGCAGCCTCATCTCAGCAGGCCTTACAAAAGTAAGCAGGGGTTCTGAATTCTCCGAGCACGTAACTAAAGCTTTGACAGGTGCGTTGATAAAGATAGAGGGCATAACACTGCATCGTGAAGAGTTCTGATGGACAATGCTAGCTTAACAGTGGCAAAGTTTGTGTCTGGATGCAAATGGTATCCATGTTAAAGAGAAAAAGCCTTAAGGTTTGCTTTTAAGCTGGTCACAGTCTTAGCGCTGTAGATTAGAGTTGCAGATTGAGTCTCAACCCTGGCATTTGTAGATTCAATACCCTGACTGGCCAATTCGCTCCTCCAAATGTGCCTCTGCGCTGCTATTCCCCTGGTGCTTTGGCTAATTTCTGTTTGCCTTAACATATGGTTAAGATAATCATGCCAATAATCTGCATGCATGTTAATGCAGCCCAGTGAGAAAAATATTATGCTCGAATCTTAATGTCCTCGTGTTTCCACATGTACGGAAAAAACCTCGACTGGCAGCTGAAATGTCCTGATATGATTAGATTACCATAGAAAAGGAAACTCTTAATTATTATGCATAGTAATCATTTAGGAATGTTAGTGCTAATTTTAAGGTTATTAAATTATTGAAGTTGTTTTGAAGAGAAGTTTACCAAATTGAAGGCTACTCCTGTACTGCCTGTGGCTAGAGCAGTTTGTTCTTTTGAAATTGAGATTTTTCTTTGCAGTATTTTGTATGAAGACATTCCAGCTTTGGAAGATTAGAGAAGACAACGAGAGCCGTGAGTGGTGTTTTGTTGATAAGACGCGTGTCTGCTACCTCTACATCATGGAAAGTTAGTGTAAATGATCAAGGGACATAAATGAATTTTAGTTTGATACTGTTCATGCATGGCTTAGATTACAAGCTACACAGATATTGTTTTATTAAATGACATTGACATGAATGTCATAATGTGAAGATTAGCTGTAGTTCCTGGTTTCTTTGCTTTATAATGACTTGTAATAAGTGGTAAATATTCTATAGCACAATGTTTTATGCCAGTACATTTGGCTTTATTATCTACTGTAGATGCAAAGGCTTTAAGATAGATTAGGTGTGTTCGATGAGAAACAAAACTGTGCATGGTTGTAGAGCAGACATATTCTACAGTAAATTTAACACAAAGATGCATGTGTGTATATGTGAGCGTGCTGAAGTTATTGCATTCCCAGGCCCAGAGATTTAATTCACTCATGTGTTCTGCAAGTGTTCCTCCATCTTGTTTAAATCCACTTTTGTCTGGTACCACACTCATTTACAATTATACCATCATTTGCTACTATATGACGTAAAGCTAGCGTACTAATGACCAGGACTATCGAGGCATGGCAGGTGTGCTGTGGTATCTGGCACCAAGACTTTAGCAGCAGATCCTTTAAGTCATGTACCGTAAGTTTTGAGGTGGGGCCTCCATGGATCGGACTTGTTTGTGTCGCACAAACCTCAGGCTCTCGATTTAATTTGTATCTGGGGAATTTAGAGGCCAAGTCAACACTTTGAACACTTGTTTCTCAAGCCATTCCTGAACAATTTTTGCAGTGTGGCATTGAGATATGGGGAATTTGGAGGCCGAGTAAACACATTGAATACTTTGTCATGTTTCTCAAACCATTCCTGAACAATTTTTGCAGTGTGACAGGGCGCATTATCCTGCTGAAAGAGGCCACTGCCATTAGAGAATACGCATGCCATGAAGTGGTGCACTTGGTCTGCAACAATGTTTAGATAGGTGGTACATGTCAAAGTAACATCCACATATGAAGACCCAAGGTTTTCCAGCAGAACACTGCCCATAGCATCACACTGCCTCTGCCGGTTTGCCTTCTTCCCATAGTGCATCCTGGCTCTATCTGTTCTCCAGGTAAGTGACACAAACACACCCGACCATCCACATGATGTAAAATAAAAATGTGATTCGTCAGACCAGGTCACCTTCTTCCATTGCTCCATGGTCCAGTTCTGATGCTCACGTGCCCATTGCTTCTAGCAGTTTTTATTTTATTTTTTTAAAGCATTTTGTGCAACAGTAGCTCTTCTATGGGATCAAGACAGACAGGCTAGCCTTCGCTCCCCACATGCATCAGTGAGCCTTGGACACCCATAACCCTATCTCCGGTTCATCGGTTGTCCTTCTTTGGACCAATTTTGGTATGTACTAAGCACTGCATACTGTGAACACCCCACAAGAAATGACATTTTGGAGATGCTCTAACCCAGTTGTTTTTTATGCTTGCCCATTTTTCCTGTTTGCACACACACACACAAAGACGCACACACACACGCACACACATAATGCATTTGCGATGGCTCTGATCGATTTTCCATTTTTTCTCAGCTTCAAAATGCCTTGCTTTTCTCCCGTAAACATCTCTCTTGACTTCATGTTGGTTTATCCCTTTTAACAACAAATGTAGTCTTCACAGGTGAAACCCAGGGCTATTACTTGTTTAAACAATCAGTCTAACAGGGCACATCGGGGCAACAAGAAACATCTGTTAGTCACATGTTCCACTATTTTTGATCACTTGAAAAGTGGGCGGATTCAAACACCTTGAGATGTAACTATCAGGAAATATAAGTAGGGATCTGTTGTCCCTTATTCATCTTTTGAACTCAAGCCCAAATATCTTCAATGTATAGCAAAACAGAAGAAAAAAGAATTGGCCTTACTGATCCAGTACTTTCAGAGGGAACTGTATGTTCATACAAATTTAGTGGTGCTCTCACGCGGGGGGGGGGGGGGGGGGGGGGGGGGGGGGGGGGGGGG
>JAOUWY010000065.1:15831585-15842190 GCA_025728095.1 Prietella phreatophila | reverse complement strand
GAGTGAGGTCCTCTGTGGGGCAAGGAGGCGGAAAGAGTTCCTCAGCAGGTTAAGGAGGTGGAGTGAGGTCCTCTGAGGTGCAAGGAGGCAGAGTGAGGTCCTCAATGAAGCAAGGAAGTAGAGCAACTTTGGAAGTTTGTTAGGACAGGAATGCTCCTGTAACCCTAATAACCACTCTTTACAACCATGATGAGCAGAAATGAATCTCAGAAGGCACAACACCTCAAAACCGGAGACAAGTGGGCTTAAACAGCAGTGTACCACATCAGGTTCCACGCCTTTCAGCCGTGATGAGTAATCTGAGGCTGCTGAGCACAGACTCACTGAAACTGGAAAGTAAAAAAAAAAAAGACCAAACACCTAGGAACCTATTTCCTGTTCCTGTTCTTATTACTTCATGTACTTGTATCACATTTAGTCAACAATCTATGAACGGCATTCTAGATTTATGTAGAATCACTATAATATAGATTTTCCCCATGTCAACCTGATGTGTCATGAACTTGGTAACCCTCCTACCTTTTTGCCACCTAAGCAGCTTTGTCTGTTATGATAAACAAAATGAGCAAAGAGAGATCAAGAGCAGTGATAGCTCCACTAGTAGAGAAAAACAAAGCTGCACTTGTTGGCTGCATTCACAGCACCCTACGTGTTTACTAGAATGTTGTGCCAAGTAAGCATATAGTAGAAGTTTACCTATGAGCCGTAAAGATAGCGTATGTTTTGATGTCTGCTGTGGGCTTCTCCATGACAACATCTGATATTCCAGCAGATAAGACACATATATATGTAAATATATTTTAAATACCCAAATATACAATTGATTTACAACAGCGTTTCATGGGTGAGTAAGAAAAAAAGATTCTCAGTGAGTTATAAGGGATTTTATGTAAACATAAAGATGAAACCTTCCAAAATAATTGAATATTATACACATTACTTTTTTGTTTTCCTTGGAGTGTCTTTATGGATTTACTGGTTCATAAAATTCAGTGTTTGGTGTAGGCTGGGGTTATTTTATGTCATAATAAGGTCGTGTCAGATTGAATGCATAATGATTAGCATACGAATCTTACAATGATTAGCATACTTTTTTTTTTGTCAGGCCAAGTGCATATTATAATAGCACATCTGATCTAATCAATGGATATTTTACTACAAGCCCTGTGTGTGAATGTGTTGCATCATTCCTGCCCATCTGAAATCACTATGCCCAACTGGGTTAATGTAGTGATAAAATTTCTCATTTTACAAAGCCGCATGAGCTTAAAGTAATATTACTGATCGTGGTATCAATGGCCCCGGTGAAGTAAATATGTTCGCTGTTCTCATTTCAAATGAGCATGAGATCTGAGTGTGTATACAAACTATGGTGTAATAGATACGAGCATGTAATCTTGCGCCATTTGCATTCTCAAAAAGATTAGAAAATGCAGTCGATTGACATTTTATTGAATAAGTTATTGAAATGTGCAATTTCAGGTCGCAGTTGCTCTCTGACATTATTTGTTCAGTTTCTGTGTGATACTACAGGACAAGCTCAGATTGTTCAGATTGGGGTTTTGATATGATTTAGATTCAACTGAACCACGCAGCCATTTTATTGGCAGACAGCGGCCATTGCTGGTAATTTTATCAGTCCTCTTTAAAAATCCTTCCAGACTTATTTATACCTGTACTGTAGTTGCATGTGAATGAGGTGGTTTTGAAGGCTATGTATGTGCTGAATATGCCTTAAATCTAAATGTGAAAAAGATGCACGTTATTTTCCACTATCAGACAAAGATGACCCTCTGTATTTTCTGTATCACCAATTTAATGTTCTAAATGATCAGAAAATCAGATCTCTATGCTTTTCCTAAATGATGCTGTCTTCTGACCCCCCCCCCCCCCCACACACACAAAACCCTATATATACTAATGTAGTAGTCATCACAAATATATATATATATATATACAAATCACAAGAAGTCAATTAATCTTCAAAGTCAGCGGGTTTTAGATGTCTCTTTCCCTCCAGAATATTGCCAATTGGTATTAGGCTTTCAGGCGGAGAGCAGAGAGAGAGAGAGAGAGAGAGAGAGAGAGGCTGGAGCAGGAGTGAGCTTCTGATCACTGAAGTGGTACGAGTTCAAGAGTGGAGAGCTCAGGGAAACAGATCACTGCCTTGGAAAAGGAAGGTAATGCTGATGTGAACATGCTCACCTGGGGACGACATAAATCACTGATCGTCCAGAAGAGCAGACAGCAGTCTGAATGCACAGGAAGAGATAGAGAGGACAGAGAGAAGAAAGTAGAGGGAGGGCAAGCTGGGATCTGAAAGAGGGAGAAAGAAACGGTAGAGTGATTTTTTTGTGTGCACATGTGTGTCTGAGAGAGAGAGGATGGAAAAGAGAGTGATAAGTGAGAAAAGAAATCTAGACAACTAGAAGGGTGAGATTAGAGAAAAAGGGTCAGTGAAGGTGCACTCTTAAAAATGTATGTGCCAGAAAAAAAGTGCTCTAGAGAAATGCTATAGTGGAACCATTTCTGGATCAAGAAAGGACAATTCTGTTTATAATTGTTTAAATGGTTCCGTTTGCACAATAAACGTAATATTCATGTTGTAGCAAAAAGATCTGATGACATAAAGGTTGAATATCAGTTTTAGTATTGGCCTCAAAAACAGATTAAAGATTGATCAGGACAGTGTTATGGTACAGTGGGTAGAGTTGCCATCTCACAGCTTCAGGGTTCCTGGTTTGATCCTGTGCATGTTCTCCCTCTTCATGTTCGACAGGTTCCTCCCACTATTTAATAACATGCAGATATGCTAGGCTAAATTCTCCCTTCGTACACCCAATGTTCCAGAGATAGTCTCTGTGTCCATCAAGGTCCAGATCTGAATAAAGTGGTTACTCAGGATGAATGAATGAAATAAAGATCGATCAGACAAAAAAAAGTCTTCTAGTATTCTTTGATGAAATACTTTAAACTAATTGTAACAAAACTGTGCTAGTTAATTTTTGGGCCATATTTGATCACCACAGAAAGAACAGAGGCACATTAACGTGATTCAGTGCACAATTATAGGAAAATTGAGATGAGCCTACACTCTACATGTGTTAGTTTTGCTATTACTTCAAACTGCTGTGAGCGAATAGATGTCTCAATATGATCAAGGCATTTAATGCATTCTGTTAACCAGCCTGTGTGAGACTTGCTGGGGCGCAAATGGATCATAATGGTGTCTGAGAAGCCCCTTAAGCAGTTGGAAACTCAGTGTTTCCAAACCAGTCCTTCTGATCCATAAACAGTGAATGGCGCTATGGGATTTCATTACTACATTGTCATTACTCTATAGTGAGCAAGTTTTAATGAACGCAGACTGTGGCTGTCATCACCTAAAATACATGGGGCCATTTTCCTAATTTAATTCAGGAAAAACTTTTTTCATGCTTTTTAGCCGATATGATTATGCATACAGTCCCGACCGAAAGTACAGCACAATTCATTTGTTCTTGCTGAAGCTATTTGGGATTGACAACAAAAAAATAACAAGAGATTTTAGAATTTCAGCATTTATTTCCTGGTATTTATATGTAGAATTGTTAAACAACATAGAACATAACACATTTTGTATTAGACCACCCAATTTGTAGCAAAAATAATATTGAAAAAAAATATTGGAACATGTGACTGACAGGCATTTCTTGTTGCCCAGGTATGTCCCGTTAGGTTAATTGTTTGTTTAAACAATAAATAGCTCTGAACATCAACTCTTTAGTTTCACCTGTATAGACTGCATTTATTGTTAAAAAGGATAAACCAACATGAAGATCAGATAGCTGTCTATGCGAGCAAAGGCTGAGTAAAGAGGGGAAATCAGAGGCATTGCATAAACAATGGGCATAGCCCATATAACAATTTGAAATGTCCTGAAAAAGAAAGAAACCACTGATGTACTGATCAGCAGACACTGTATAGGTCAGCCAAGGAAAACAAAAACGTCTGATGACAGAAACATTGTGAGAGCTGTGAAGAAAACCCCAAAAACAACACCAACAACCACCATGGGGCAGGGGTGAAGGTGTCACAATCCATCATTCGAAGAAGACTTCGAGAGCAGAAATATAGAGATCAAGTCACAAGATGCAAACCACTCATGAGAAATAATAATCGGAAAACCAGATTGGAATTTGCAAAGAAATACAGAGATGAGTCGCAAATGTTCTGGAACCAAGATTAACCTCTACCCAAGTGATGGTAAGGCCAAAATGTGGATACGTGCATGATCCAAAACATACAAGCTCATCTGTGAAACATGGTGGAGGTAGTGTCATGGCTTGGGCTTGCATGGCTGCTTCTGGAACAGGATCACTAATCTTTATTGATGATGTTACTCATGATGGTAGCAGCAGAATGAATTCAGAATTTTACAGGAACAATCTGGCTGCCAATTTACAGAGAAATGCACCCAAATTATTTGAGAGGAACTTTATCATGCCACAAGACAATGATCCAAAACATCAGTTACCAGACCTTAACCCAATTGAGCAGCAGAAGAAGAGACTGAAGGGAGAAAAACCCAGAAACAAACAATAACTGAAGAGGCTGCGGTGAAAGCCTGGAAAAGCATCACAAAATAAGAAACCAACAATTTAGTGATGTCACTGAGTCACAAGCTTGATGCAGTTATTACAAACAAAGGATATGCAACCAAATATTAAGTGTTATTTACTTTTAATTTACTTTAAGACTTGTCTGCTCCTATACATTTGCTCAAATAAAAATTGGGTGATCTGATACAAAAGGTTCTATGTTTTATGTTGTTTAAATCTAATCTCATATCCATCTTTTCATCTCAAAATGTCACCAAATGTCTTTGGTGTATAGCACAAACAAAACATTAATTGGCCAAGTTTATTATTCCAATAGTTTTGAAGTGGACTGCATGTGGTCATACAACTTCCATTTGTAACATAAAGCATAGAGCATAGAATGATAGCACTCTCACTTTTAATATATGAATCATTGTGTGCGGGCCGTGTAATTAAAAATTTAAAAAGGACACTTCTCGTTTTTCAAAGCGGATTCTTCGGCGAATGAGAATTTATGGGTCATATATCATGCTAATGAGGACAATTAGCTTGCACATCCTTTTAGTAGTTAGGGTTTTCCTGCACTGCTTAAATGTAAAATAAGCCGAATAACTCAGTGTCGTTGCTCTTGTGCCTACTCTTTTGCCACTTGGAGCATGAAGATGGCCATTTGGTATTCATCTGCTTGCTTTTATTCCCTTTCAGTACAGTGCCATGTGATACTGCAGAAAATTCTCTCTCATTTCAGTTTCTCTACATCATACACACACACACACACACATTTGAGAATGGAGTGAGTCCGTGTTGGAGGTCAGATGTACAGTGGGTTAAGGTTGTAGGTTGCCTGCAGGCTGCTGTTGTAGATAAAAAGGCAGTGGAGACATATGGGAGAATGTTTCACTGATAACTCCGAGCACTTCTACTGTGCTGAAGCACCTGTGATGAATGTGCTCCTGAGAGACACACTGAGGCATGAGCTTTATGTGGTCTAGTAGCCATTTCAAATAATAATCATGTATCCGTTAGTTTTATCCATACACAGACATTTCTCTGTAATAAATATTGAAATGGACACAGAAATTCTCTGAGCTGAACAGTAGTATTGTCTGAACAACAGGTTCAGTTTTTAATCATTGCTGTTCATTGGAAAACCAGTGTGGCACCGCCGCCCCAAATAGCCTATCAACTTACAGCATTTAAATACAAAAAAAGCACGCACGCATTGTGGTTCTCTCATGAATGTGCGTTGGAGATCTATGCGGAAGTGAAGATATTTTGTGAATAAAGACTTCATTTTGGGGGTTTTTGTGTGCACACAAAACATTTGTATTGCTTCATAAAATTGGGATTAAACCACTGGAGCCACATGGATTACTTTCACAATGCCTTTATGAACTTTTTGGAGCTTGAAAGTTTTGGTTACTGGACTGTAAATGGAGGGACAGAAATCTCCCAAGTTTCATTAAAATGTCTTCCTTTGTGTTCCGAAGATGAACAAATGATGTATGGGTTTGGAATGACATGAGCGTGAGAAATTGATGACAGAATTACAATTTTTGGGTGAACTACCCCTTTAGTTTCCTGTGTTTGCTGTTACTGTTGTTTCTTGCAGTATTTCCTTGTTCATACTCTCACCTCTTTTCCCAGGTTATGATTATGCATTATCCCTGTTTGATATTGTTGGCCTGTTCTCTGACCCCTGTTACAAACTTTTGATAATGATTTTCATATTGACCGTAATGAATTCCATGCCAGCTCACTTGCATCAGACGGGTCGGTCAGTTTCATCCTGCATTCCTGGACTGCACATGCAATAGCATTGCATTAGGTTCAGCTGGACACCGGTAAAGTTTCAACACATCAGACACTTGGAATCTATGCCATTGCAAAGTAGGTGCGATTAGAAGAATAGTGATTTTTTTTTACCAATTCCTCAGCTCTTGATAGCTCTGTAGAAATGAAGAGAAGGTTACAATTATGTCATCTCAATTACAGTTCCTTTAAATGAATTAAGGAGGATTATATCCCATGTCTAAACAAAGTTTTCTACAATGAAAGTTTGAATAGCTGACATTGGTTAGTTAGTTGTCTAGCTAACTGAATGTATCGTCCGCCCATCTCACTGACAATTAGTAATCCAGAGAAGTGTTATTTGATAAGATCTTTCTTTCTACACTGGATCACAGTGCATTCATAGCTGCTTTGCTATTGGTTAAAGGTGTAAATTCAAGAACCTTTCAAGAACCTTCAAACTAACCGTTCCTCAGTGGTGGAAAGAACTTCCAACCTCAATCTGGACTGCAGAATCTCTCACTATCTTCAAAAAACAGCTAAAGACCCACCTCTTCCATGAACACCTAACCAACCCATAAAAAGAAGTAAATGAATAAATGTAAATGTATATGTAAATGTAAATTCCGGTGTCAAAATTCACCAAAAGTGGAACTCAAAGCGAATTTGATCAAAAGCCTGGGGTATGTTTAGCCTGTCATGTCCTTCTGACACCCTGTTTCAGGACATCCTGATGTACACAACAGCTGTTTGCACTTACAGTATGTACTGTACACAATTGGTTAGCAGGAGTTAACAAGCTATGCATACATACACTAGGTAAATTCACTGCTAATAAAAGTCTATTTAACAAGCTTGCAAACTGGCCAGTCTGCAAAGATTAGTTGACATAATGGCTCTTAACACTTACAAACGAGCTAGCTGATTGAGATTAGCTGTTCACTGAAGCAGTAGTTTAACTCTGTAAAGACATCACACCATGACCGCACATAACTGCCAGATTTTGCTCTACCTTGGCGAAGAAATTTGAGTGGTTTCTACTCACAAACTATTCAGAGAGTCCTCATACACTGTGGACAGATCACTGGACCCAAACCTTTCCTTTAATGTGTGCCCCATCTGTATTTTTGTGTTTAAAAGATTCACCGTTTTTCTCATGCCTGAAAAGAGCATTTGAAAGTACAAGGCAGATAGCAATAAGGAAGAAGAAAAACTAGCGAAAGGGAATGAATGGAGATGAAAGAGAAGAGAATGTGCTGGTTTTAGCCTTGGTTTTATGTGTTAGCTGAAATTTTTTGAAATAGGATGTATTGATTGTCAGAGAAAGGCTGGACAATGATAAGTATTAGGTAGACAGTGACAAGCTCAATTATCTGGCCACATTTTCACCATCCAGGTGTTCTATTAGTTTTTTCTAAAGACAAAGACATAAAACAACACCAAAGACAGGTTAGGAATGAAAACTGAAACCAATTTGGAGGATAAAGGGCAGGCCCTCTGACGTCTATTGAATATTGACCATCTGCATCGATTGTAGGCACTGCTAAAGTTGTGAGGTATTGCTTTTCATTACATGTGTTGCACTGCATGATGACAAAATGTGTTACTTAACAAATATGTCACATCATCAATACATTTCTGCAATCTGAATAAATTAAAGCATTCTGTGAAAAAGTGACTGGGACAGAACAGTGACTTATTATTAGATGGTCTGCAACAGCACGGAAGGAAACGACTATTATCTGTGTTCATTTCAACCTTTTTCTTTCCCCCTTATCTCTTGCACAATATTGGCAACAAATTCATTTGCTAATTTTATTCATAATAAAGTGCTTACAAAAAGGTAATTGTGACTTTAATAACAGTTTCTTGAGGAGCAGATGGTCTTCTGCAGGCCTGCCATGTTTAATTAGTGATGACGGTGTCATTTTATGTGCTCTCTGCCATGGCAACCCATAAATATTCTCTTTACACCACTAATAAATAGGATCTTTTCTAATGTTAAGCCCAATTATTTTAGCTTGAATTGGTTTAATCCAAATAATATGTCTATTCAAGTTCATTTTGTATTGCAATAGTAATTACGTTAGTTGTTATAATCTCACTTATTATGTTCATTCGTAGACGGTTAAGGGTAATTAAATACCTATTTAAGATGCCAAACCATCTCCAGATTCATTTTAGTTTAGTGTACGAAGGAAACCAGCGGTTCCTGGCTTTTCATCTTACAATAAAACTCCAGCCATTTAATCCCAGCAATGTTTATATTAAAAACAAATGACATCCTACTGTGCTGCCAGTAATCCAGCGCATCAAGTATCGGTAACTGCATAAAGGAAAAGCATTACGGTTTTAATTAATTGCACATACAGTACACAGGCAAAGTATGTGTATTAGCCTGTTTATTCTGGAAGGTTGCGGATTTTTTCAGTCTGTCCTTGGAACAATTCAAGTCCTGAGATACTCAACACTCAGTGGACCAGCTGGATTGATACATAGCAGTTTGCCTAGCTTGTCTAAAAAGTTTCATTTAAAAAATCGTTCGAAACATGAATAATGTGACCGGTCTTCTGGTCCTGTGCTGGAAATTGTTGTTGGTTGTCATTCTGACTACGGTCAGTGGTGCAGGATCTAGCAAAGCTGGATTTCAGATCTCGGAAACATCTCTGACTAGTGAGATTCAGTGATTTTGTAGGAATGTTTTTCCCACCTCCTCACAGTTTTTAATATTTACATGATCAGCTTGCTCACTTACAGCAAACACTTCCAATCCAGGCTTTTTACATGCTGTGAACCTTCTAACCTTCTAATCTTTTGTTGTGGCCTTCAGTGTCCCCATCTTCTCAAATGCAAAATAGCCAGACAAGCCATAATTGACCAGTTGACTGCTCGCTTTAGAAGATAAACTCAGATGCTCAAAGCTTTCTCTGTCCTGATTAATAGAAAATATGGTAATTAACTTTTTGTATACATGTATAGAATAGCTGATATGACTTATTCATAAAGGGGAATCAGCAGTGTAGTGTTTTCCCATCTATATCTAAGAGGAGAGAGAGAGCGAGAGAGAGAGAGAGATGAGGCCACTTCTCTTGAGCAACTCAGCTGCCCTTATCCTCCCCCCCAAACTCCAAAGTGTATAAATCAGGAGCATCATTAAGCACCTACTGCATCATCAAAGTGGGAGTCAAGCTGAAATATTGGGAGGGCACACAATCACTTTGAGGGATGAGCCTTTTATTTATTCCAAACAAAATGAAATTATGCCAGAGTGCCTGACTGACGTTCATAGTGCACTGGATCCTTGCTGTGCTGCCATGTTTACAAAATAACATCACTCAAAAACAGCTGTCAGCTTCTGCCCTCAAAATGAAAAAAAAGTGCACATGCACACATGCAACTTCATCCTTGCAGTGCTCTCCTTCCACTTCAGAACATTGTTTCAGTGCCACCACAGGTTTAAACTCAAAAGCAATAAATAATTGTGCATTTTTTTCTTCTGTATGTAGTTAAAGTACATTAAACGTATACAGGCACAAGAGTCAAAGCCATGAGGTTTATGTATATTAGTATATTTTCTCTTGCTCTTCAATTCACATCCATGACAGCCCATTTGGAGGCACGGTCTAAGCAGAAAGTGTCTCATGACATATTGGTCATTATCTGTTGTGCCTTGTACAATTCATTCTATTAATTACAGCCTTACTGGCGGTAGCACTGCTGTCATTTGAACCTGAATCAACATGCAGTGGTGAACGTGTGACCTGCACCCCATGGAGCATAATAACTTTTTTTTTTTTTAAATACAGAAAAAAATCCTGTGTTTGCTTCCGTCAGCCTTTAAAGGATAACTATTTCATGAGGGCTGAAAATAGTTCCATAAACGGCAGTTTGATATCGTCGAAAGCACTGGCAATAAAGTGCTTGGAGCAATGTCTGGGTGACCTGAGAGCAGAAGAGAGCCTATATAACTAAAACAATTGCGAAATGGTAAAAGAGAGAGAGATTGAGGAAAGCAGTATAGTACAGAGTTTATAAATGAGAGTGGGATATCTTTATCATCAGCAATTCGACCACAGTGACCGTGTTGCACCCAGTACCTCTATATAGAGTTTTACCCAGCTTGTTAGTCATGACCTACCTAACCAATGGAAACAATTATACTGAATAGTCGTCATCACACTGATGTTAGCTACTCATTGAATAATACACAACATTTTATTGTATTTGATTATAT
>JAOUWY010000065.1:15734359-15747245 GCA_025728095.1 Prietella phreatophila | reverse complement strand
TGTGTGTGAGAGAGAGAGAGAGAGAGAGAGAGAGAGAGAGAGAGAGAGAGAGAGAGAGAGAGAGAGAGAGAGAGAGTCATTGAAATTGTATATGTCTCTAAGGTCCATGCTGCTTGATCAGATGTCAGCCGAGTAGAGTTTTCAATGCAGCTGCTGAGTGAGTGGGTAAGAGAGGTGAACATTTGCCGTGTTTGCCATGCTAAGCAGTGTCACACATTACCTGATATTCCCAATGTTCCTGACCACTTATTTCACTTATTCATGCTTGCACAAACACACCATGAATAACATCAGTGCTCCTGGTCGTGTGATGTTTGTGTACAGAAATACTGAGTGGTGACATCCTCATTTCTGCTGTGAGGTTTTACTCAGCTTAGTCCTTTATTTTATAGTTGTACTAGAGATCATCTTTCCTTTCTAATTTTACTTTTACGTGCTCTCTTCTTTACAACTACAGAATTATTAGAACCCCTTGATGCATATATAGCATTAATATTTGCACCATTGGTAAATATGTTTAACCATTTGTCGTTGTTTAACCTTTTGATCTTTTGTTAAAAAAATTCAGAAACAATACTCTGTTCTCATATCAAACAATTGCAAACACAACACAGCCCTCTATCACAAAAACAGCCCCAAAACATTAAGAGCCACCACCACATTTAACCGTGTTCATGAGGTACTTTTCCATATGGTACCTCTCTGTGTGCACCAAAACCGCCTCTGATGTTTATTGCCAAAAAGCTCTATTTTGGTTTCATCTGACCATAGAACCCGATACCATTTGAAGTTCCAGTAGTGTCTGGCAAACTGAAGACGCTGGAGTTTGTTTTTGGATGAGAGTAGAGGCTTTTTTCTTGAAACCCTTCCAAACCACTTGTGGTGCTGTAGGTGACTTCAGATTGTAGCTTTGGAGACTTTCTGACCCCAAGATGCAACTAACTTCTGCAATTCTCCAGCTGTGATCGTTGCAGATTTTTTCACCACTCAAACCATCCTCTTCACAGTGCGTTGAGACAATATAGACACACGTCCAATTCCAGGTTAATTCATAACATTTGCAGTTGACCGGAACTTCTTAATTATTGCCCTGATGGTGGAAATGGTGTTTGTACTATTTCCTTATAGCCACTTACCATTTTGTGAAGCTCAACAACGTTTCGCTGCACATTACAGTTATATTCCTTGTCCTTACCCATTGTTATGAATGATTAAGGGAATTTGGTCTGTGTTACCTCAAGTATATACTATACCCCTGTGAAACAGCAAGTCATGGTTGAACACTTTCCTGTCCCTAGTCACCCAGGTGTACTAAAAATGTAAAATATCACTGAGGAATATACTTCAAATATATTTTTCTCATATGAATTAACAAAGATTTTATTTTTTATGAACTTGTGTTAAGTTTGTAATGGTTTGATATCCATGAGAGCAGAGTATTTTTGTGCATTCTTTGTAACAAAATATCAAAAGGTTAAACAATAACAAATGCTTCACAGCCTTCTTTTCTCATATTTACCAAGGGTGCCAATATTGTGAAGGGCACTGAAGTAGTAATAATAAATAATAATAATAATTATTATTATTATATAAAATGTATAGGACATGCAATGCCCTTATTACTTATTAAAAGTATTTCAGCTCTCTTGGACTC
The DNA here is from genome assembly GCA_025728095.1 of Prietella phreatophila. Classification (NCBI taxonomy): domain Eukaryota; kingdom Metazoa; phylum Chordata; class Actinopteri; order Siluriformes; family Ictaluridae; genus Prietella; species Prietella phreatophila. The sequence continues at coordinate 15,745,591 of JAOUWY010000065.1, read as the reverse complement.
AGAGTCAGGGATGGCTGTGGTATCGGCAAGACTCGAACTCACATGACAGATGAAAGGGCAAATGCTTTTCTGTTACAGCCCTTTGTAACCATTACTGGACCTGTGCAGGTCACCAGCCTGCTGTGTGCGGTGTTTTGGAAACTCTTTGGTTTACCCCATGATTGATGAAATTATGGTCATGGTCAATAATGTATAGGCCAAACTGTAGTTTCTGAATGCTGATAGTAATAAAACATATAATTTTTTAAGTTGTTTTTTTTCAATGGTAATGGTAACTATTTTGAGGGTTTTTTTTCTCACCACAATCATATTTACATTCAAATGGCTGAATGTATTTTTTAAAAAAAACAATAATAACATCTGGATATTACATCTGGAATCATTTTGGCTGTCTGCGTTAAAGGGTTCAGGATTTCTCCCTCTCAGTGGTTGCTTTAAATCGTTTTAAATGCATGCTTTTAACCATCTACCGGCGCATCAATTTAATGGGCGAATGATTTACATAACGTAACTTCAAAGTTGTCTGCAGGAGAAAGCAAAATGCCATGTTGTTATTTTTTGCAGTTTTGTATCCAGTGCATTTGCATCGCAGGCAATGAGACCCAAATGAAGGTCATTAATGGTTACTGAAACTTAGCCTGTGTGGAAAACAATGTGTGATATTACTAATTAAACTCAACGATGCGACGGAAGCATCTCCGTGCTGTAAATACACCCCCCCTCACTTCTAGGCACAAAACACTTGATTGTAATATGTTAGAATTGTATGCTCACAGGCACAATAGGTGCTTTCTTCACCATCGAGGGATATACGAGGTGAAAAAGGCGCAACTGCTCAAACACATACAAATAAGACCTCATTGGCGTAGTTATTACTGTAATTCAATTTCCCTTTGATAGATTGAAGCAGCCACCTCGTTGAGTGTGCCACATAGTGTCAGGGAACATTTTCGACACCGTGGTGGCCTGAGTGTGTGAGAGATGAGAGTGTGGAGAGGAAAGAAGAAAAAAAAACCCGCTTTGCTGATATCAATTACTAGCTGACTCTTGATCAATCGTCATGGTGCCCATAATGATTTGTTGTCACATATTTGAGGAATGAGCAATGGCGCCCGCTTCGTTTTCTCCACACACTTTTCTTCTTTTCCTCCCCTGCTTCCTTGCTCACTCTGTGAACCCCGGAGAGAAGGAGGAAAGGAAAAGATTTATAATAAACACTGGGATTTGTTTGAAATGTTTTTTTTTTTTTTTGGCCCCACTATTTTATTTATTTATTTTTTTTACTTTCCAAAGTGGAGCTCATTTAGGGTGAGAGGGTTTTTAACAAGTTGGAAGGCTAATTGTGTTCTCTTTGCTGTGTAATTTCCCACTGATGGGCTGTGGTGACACAAACTGCGGCCACAAATGTCCTGTCTGACACTGTGACAGTTGCCATTACCCCAAACACATCAAACGTCACGGCGGATTTTAGCCTCCGACACAAGTAGAGAGTGAGGTTACATTTCTCATCGCACTCCTTCTTAATGAAGCGTTTAGCCTGTGCCTAATGGAGACAAATGTCACTCTTTTTGCTGCAAACATCTTATATACAGGAAGCAATCCTTAAAACACATATAACAAACACACACGCACACACAAACAGCAAAACATCTGGTAATCAAGGTCCAGTAAGGAACAACAGTCAAATACAAATACAACAGTTTGTATTTTGTGATGGTTGACAAGGATAAAAGTATTGTAATTACTAGCTCTGTTTAGATGGGAAGCCAATTGTATTGATGTTCTGTTTGATTACTGTGTAAAAGTACAAAAATGCCATAATGTAGCTTTGGGGAATCTGTTTTGCAAGTCTATCTTATTCATGATGTGCTATAGCAAATTCCTAATCAGTTTAGTTTGTGATCAGGTACCGGCTGTCAAAATGTCCATGATGCTCCTGTGTCATTACATCATCTTCATCACCATAAAACAAAGTAGAGTGCTTACACACTCTGTACAAATGACATTATACAAAGTTTTAATGTGTTCCCTTGTGTGGATCAAAGTGGCTTAGTATTTAGCACGTTTGCCTCGCATCTCCAGGGTCTGGGGTTTGATTCCTGCCTCCACCCTGTCCTGTGTGCGTGGAGTTTGCATGTTCTTCCGGTGCTTCGAGGGTTTCCTCCGGGTACTCCAGTGTCCTCCCCAGTCCAAAGGCATACATTGTACACAGTAAAATCCAGTGGACTTATATAAACACTGTAGGGTGTGAATTCAACAATGTGGGTGTTAAATCAACACTGGTGATTTTGCTGTGTAGGCTGATTGGCATTTCTAAATTGTCTGTAGTGTGTGAATGAATGTGTGTGTTTGTGTGAGTGTGTGTGTGAGCTATTGTGCCCTGTGATGGGCTGGAATCCCGTCCGTGGTGTCGTCTGCCTTGTGCCCAGACTTCCCTGGGATAGACTCCAGGCTCTGACCCTGTGTAGGATAAGCTTGGATGGATGGATGACTGGGACTTCCTCATGATTTCAAATAGCTACATTTTGAAATAGCTAACAACCCTTTGGATAAAAAAATCAGCTGTGATTTTTTCATTTTATTGTTCAGCTGTATGTATATTTTCTTTTGTTCACAAGCATGTTCAAATACATACAGTTCTTTGTACAGAGTTTTTGTAAAACAGTCTTACAAAGAAGCAGTTAACATTAATGAAGTATAACAAAACAACAAAAATCATCCAAAAAGAAAAGCAACAGATACAGATAGGACTCACTTACTACTCTGGGGTAAGTTGGTTTCTGGAAATGATCTCTCTAGATAGTTAATTAACTAATGCTCTGTGAAGGACACTCCAAGTATTCCACACCAAACTTGTCAAACCATGTCTTCATGGACCTCAGAGGAGCATTGTCATGCTGGAACAGGTTTGGGTCCCTTAGTTCCAGTGAAGGGAAAAATAATGCTACAGCATACAAAGCCATTCTAGAAAATTGTGTGCTTCCAATTTTGTGGCAACAGTTTGGGGAACAACCACATATGGGTGTCCACATACTTTTTGTAAATAATGTAAAAGCAGCATATATACAGTATGTGCACAGTAAATAACAGCATTGTCTGAAGTAAGGTGGCTTAATATTGTACATTGCATTTCTTGTTATTGTTTTTTAATGTTTATACCACTGTTCGTACATAAACAGTCCTATAGGATGCAAGCACACTGACCTCATATTCCCTGCATCCCGAAATCAAGTGCCATGACAGTACCTACTGCATTCGATTCACTACCTACTGCTCGGTCGTTGATGCCAGTATGTACCAATCAGTATATGTGTGTAGACTGAATACAATCCAGACATGCTACATCAGCCATGTTGGCATTGTCATGTGACCTGCAACTTAAAGAGCCAACATGATGCCTTCAACCATTTTTTGATTGTGACAGCTCTTCCGCGCCTGTCCCAATGCCTTATGGGATAGTGCAGTGTCCATTGCTTCAATACTTCAGAATCTCTGTTGACTCAGTAGGTCATCTGGGAATTTCTCACCTACTGTTTTATAAATACTGAGAATTTGGACATACTACTCCTTTGGTGCACTGCTTTTTGACTACTGTACAGTAGGGATAATCGGATGCAGCCAGTGTCTTCAAGGTGCTGGGAAGATTCAAGTTTGATAGATGGTTGACACTGAAGAGGATTTGATGTTACACATTCAGGTATGCTGAAGCATGGTGTCATGTGGGATAGGAGAGATGAAACCAAGATGCTCTTTTGCAAAAAAAAATAATAAAAGTGGGTGGGGGGTGGAGGGGGTGGGCGATTTTGGAAGCCAAGCCAGCACTGTGATGTGGTTAAGTGTTACAGTTTGGAGATTAACTTTTTTGTGTTTAAGAAGAAGGTACGTCGAATTTAGTGTCCATCTATCATAGGGGTGGAGGAGGACACATGCGCAGGAGCCGATACGTGAGGGCAGGAACAGTCCGTAGCCATAGTACACACCTATTAAGTATTAAGAGATGTAGGCATGAGCAGTTATAGAACAACACTGAAGGTAATCCAGAGGCGTAGTCGTATTCCAGAGACGTAGTTGTAAACAAAGCAGGAGTCGAGACAAACCAGGTAATGTTCCACAATGTAGGTAATCCAAAGACATAATCGTAAACAGGCAGAGAGTCGAGACGAACCAGGTAAAGTTCCACAATGCAGGTAATCCAAAGACATAATCGTAAACAGGCAGAGAGTCGAGACGAACCAGGTAAAGTTCAACAATCCAGGTAATCCAAAGACGTAATCGTAAACAGGCAGAGAGTCGAGACGAACCAGGAAATAATCCGAAACACTGAAGGCTTGGTATCGCACGTAACACATGTTAAGGAGCGTACACTTCGCAACGTAGAATAGGAGTGTGACTTCTTAAATACCCGTGGATGCCGGAGACTAGTCCCAGGTGTTGCGAATCAGAACTCCGATCTTGCACGCATGTGCACTTGTGTGGGTTCTTGGGAACTGGAGTTCAGGTCGGACGGGGTTGAGCGCATGCATGCTTGTGTTGGATTCTGGGAGTTTGAGTCCCGGACAGACTGAGCTGTGACACCATCAAAATGTATTTTCCTATGTTTGGGTCCTCTAATGCTGAACAGGTGAAAAGGCAAAATGACTCAGCACACTACATGTCTGCATAATCACTTTCAGCGTTCAGTCGATCCCCAGAACATTATTCAGCTCTTTGTGTTGTTAATTAGAAATGTTGGATTTCTTAAATATATCTTTACTTTGAATTGCTGCATTGCATGTGTTGGGAATCATCTCACAACTACTAAACTTATTAATCGAGCTGTACGTCTTTCCTCACGGTCGAGAACTAGTAAATTTGGTTCTATATTACAACCATGAAACCAAAGGACTAATTCAGGTTCTGCACCTATTTCATGAGAGTAACTGCTATTGACATAGTGAAGGAGAGGAGAGGAATCAGCTGATTACACACACAATGTTGTTGCCTACAGTTTGTAAGCTTCTGATCTGCTCTCCCAAAATTGCCCGTCACCCAAATTTGTCCTTGTGTTCCTTTTCTCTTCCGCCTTCTGAATGCTAATGATAGCTAATGCTAATTAAAGCTATTTTTTCCCCTTGCCTTTCCTACCCTGGTTTATATTGGGCCATCCTCCACAATAGACTTAATCTCCCCTCTTCTGTCTCTCCCCTTCTCTGCAGGCTGTTTGTAATTAACACTCACAACCTTTTTCTCATCCTTTCAGCCACTCTGTCGGCTTCACTCAGTTCAGCCATTTTTTCCCTTTCCTTCTCTTTTTCTCTCCATGCTGAGAGTCGAACATAGTCTGCCCATCAGGCTTGTGACAGCATGTCCTGGTGGGAGCCTCCTTCCACACTGATCTATTGACACTGCTGGCTGAAACACTTTGCAGAGTTCGAGCCTTTAACATAACACTTGGGATCGGGTGCATTTTCCCAGTGGCCTATTATTGCTGCCTTTTTACATTCAAAGTTTGTAAAGGCCAATTTTTCCCTGCTTTTAAAGTCCTGCTGTTGAAGTGAGAGTTGCTTTAAACAGTTGGTGTGACATGAGTTTACTAATCATTTAGAGATGAATTATTAAAGTCTCCATGAAATGGATGCTTAGCTGTGATTTGAATCAGCATGTTGATGTATTTCCTTCTGAAACATGAAGTCAGTGTGACATTGTGTTGAAGTGCTTGAGTAACTTACGAGGGGGGCGTGTCAACCCCCCCATGTGGGTTTGGTGCACACAGGGAGGTAGCTATATGGGAAAGCAACTCATGCCCATGGTTAAGTATGCTGGTGGCTCTTTAATGTTTTGGGGCAGTTTTTCTGCCAGAGGACCTGGACATTTTGTTAGGATACATGGCATCATGGACTCTATCAAATATCAACAGGTATTAGAAAACCTGTGGGGTGAACTGAAGAAGAGATTCCAACAGCGTGGACTTGAAGTATCTGGAGAGATTCTGTATGGAGGAATGATCTCAGATCCCTTCCCATGTATTCTCCAACCTCATCAGGTATCTTGGCAGAAGGAGGTAGCACAAAGTATTGACTAAAATGGTGCCAAGAAATGTGGCAAGTTTTTTTTTTTGATAAACCTGTGTTATGTTTGTAATTTTTGGACATCCATGAGAGCAGAATATTTTGTGCATTTTTTTTAACAAAAGATCAAAAGGTTAAATAATAAAGATACTTATTAAGTCTTCTATATTCATATTTACCAAGGGTGTGTCACGCACCGTTGGCGCAGGAATGAGGTGAGGACGTAGTTGCAGCGAAGCACGGTGATGTTTATTTACAAGTGCAGGAAATAAACAAAACAAAACCAAAACAAGAACATAATCACTAACCTAGGCTCACTGGGCTAGCACTGCTAATGCTAGTGCTAGCGGCTAAAGCTAGAAATGCTATGAAACAAACACGAATACACGAAAGCAGAGCATGAACGTCAACAGGAACACAAACAGGAATGTGAGTCAAGCCTGAAGTTGGAATGTTCAACACAGAACGAACCGCGTCGTGGAGGGAACGAACCGCGGTATATATACACTCCTTGTTTGAGTTCTCAATGGCTCTCAGCTGTGCGTGCTTTCCCGGCACACCCACACATGACTCTGTGACCTTCTGTGACGAAGGTGTGACATCGCTGTTGACGACGGCCGCGTATGCGCAGTGGCGCTCAATGTCTTAAACTTTATAATTCTGCAATTGAGAGGTTCTGTCTCAACCTCCATACATGCCAGAGTATTTTTGTGAACTTTTTTAAACAAAAGATAAAAATGTTAAACAATTAAGACAATTTTTCACAGACTTTGCACATATTTACCATGCATGCCAATATAAGTGAAGGGCACTGTATTTGGACAAGCAAACATTTGGTCATCTTTGAAACAGTGCCTAAAGTTGACAAACTTGAACAAAACCACTTTTACAATCAATCTTTGTCCCCCTCCTCCCCTTTTCCATACTTTCTCTCTGCAGATGACTTTGCCACTTTCTTTTCCAACAAGGTTACATAATTCCGGAACCAGTTCTCCACCCCAGACACCCAGAGACAGGCTCCTCCACCATGTAACTCTCAACTGTCCTCTGGTTCCACTTTCTCAGAGACTGGTGTCTCAAAACTCCTCTTCTCTAGCCATCCTACAACCTGTTCTCTAGACCCTATCCCTTCTCACCTTCTTTAATCAATCTCTCCCACACTACTACCTGCACTCACACACATCTCTAAAACAGAACCTCGCCACTAGAACTCAAAACCTATGCAAGAGCAGTATTTAATCAACTCTCCACTTTCCTCACACAGAACAATCACCTGGACACCAAACAGTCTGGCTTCAAAATTAGTCACTCCAAGGAGGCTGCTCTGCTTTCTGTCACTGAAGCCTTGATCAACATCAAGATCATTTGTACTCAAAATAACACACAGCCATTAATGTCTAAACTTCTGGCAACAAAAGTGAGTACACCCCTGAGTGAAATTGTCCAAATTGGGCCCAAATTGCCAATATTTTGTGTGGCCACCATTATTTTCCAGCACTGCCATAACCCTCTTGGGCATGGAGTTCACCAGAGCTTCACAGTTCAGCAACCTGGGTAGAGAGGTGATCAGGGAGATGATACTTAGCTATCACTCTGTGTGATGAGCAAACAGCCCATCCAGCACACCTGCATCCTTTCAGGACTTGAGCTGAACCATCTATAAACAAATTCATATCTGGATTTTCCAGAGGAATCTCAGAAATATTCGAAGGCAGTGAGTGTGAAAGCATCACACAATCATGATTATCATCGTTCAGTGCCCACTAATCTTGTGTGTCAGACATTGCAGGCATCATTAATAATGAGTGATTAGAGGTTTTGGCCCTTTGTAGGGTAATGTTAGGTGCCATGAGAACACCAATCCAATTGCCCCATCTCTGGGCAGTCACTGTAATCTCAACAGCTGAGAACAACAAAGACAGAATAGCATGAGGACAACGCACAACCAGATATTGTGTCAACACTACTGGAGCACAGTCAGTAACAGCTAAATATGTGGCTTTAACAGTGTGTAAGCATGGACTGAAGCCACTAGCTTTGATTTCCAACTTAATTGAATAGTGGTGGACTGGAAGTAATCGGCTACCGTATTCCCACATTACTCATGCCGTCATGAACCCCTCATGCTCATGCACATACAAGGTGAAAATGCAGCTCTGGTTGCATCAAACCTAAAGCAGGAGCAGATGAAAGAGCAACTTTAAGTTCTGTAAATGGTGTTTGAGCTGATACAGAAAACTGAATACTGTCTATTCCCTTGGGAGATATAACAGGTCATATAGTGGCTGAGCTATTCAGGCATAATCTTCAAACCATGGTTGACAGTAGTTACTGTACACAGGCCCATGAATGAACAAAGTGCTTTTATGGTGCATGACTGAAGTGCAATCCGCTATTATTGATTGTCCTAAAAATTGAACTGAAGTAGCAGCTAATTGAGCTTTGGTAATGTTGGCTTTATGACCATGGGAAGTAAAATGTGTGAGCAATGCTAACAACTCTCTGTTATGCACCTCCATATCAGGTGAGGCTAAAAGAATGTCATTGTTATATTGCAGAAGCACTGAATCATTAACTTGACACTCTGGCTTTGACAGATGGCACCTTAACTTTAAATCTGATGATTCAAAGTACATCTGTTGTGGAGGCCCTGTGGTTTTTGTGTCCACCGGTAATGATCACCATCAAAATAGAAAACTAACCAAGGCTGACTATTTGGATGTAAAGGAACAGACCAAAATACATTATCCATATGAATAACTGAAAACACCATGTATGAGTTTGTAACACCATCAAAAAGGGTGCTTGGATCAGCTACACATGGTGGAATGTGATCTAAATATGTATTAGCGACATGATAATCAACTGTTAATTACCAGAGGGTTTTTGGTGCATTTCCTCTTAGGCCTACCTTTCCCTATGGGCCAGAGAGGAGAAGAAGAATCACATTTTTACAAGATTGCCCTGGTTGACCAGAACAGCAATTATAAGCCAAATTCCCTCAACAGCTTCCCTTGACATGGAGTACTATTTTGTCATGGGAGGAGGTCTAGCTGTAAGATGTACTGGTTCTATGTATAGTAGCCCATGATCATCATTATCCTTAGTCCAAATACCAGCAGTCAAGAGATTTGACAACTGCAAGAACAGGGAGTTTAGGTTTAGTTGGCTCAAAATCCAATTGCACGTGTAACTGTGAGATAACATCAAGGCCAAAATAGGAGAGGTGCTAATCTGTGCTGCCATAAGAGCGATGTCAAGTGACTTAGGACCAAAACATAAATGAACAGGTTCAGTCATGCAAGTGTAAGAGTTTTCACCAGTTACACTATAGATAATATTATTCATTTCTAGCTAAACGACTAAACTAGCCATCTCAATAAGAATGACTGATACATCTGCAGCAGTGTCAATCAAAAAGCTGCATGAATGATCATTCACAGTGATTATCACATACAATCTGTTATCTTGCTTGTGTGTAATTGGTGGCAAAAAGAATCTCACAGCAGACATTACTAAAAAGGATGAGACTGTCTGTCATGGTATGTCCAGCAGAGGGCACTGTGGCTCGTCTTCGGACAAGCCACGTGACTTTGTTTTGGTTTGCTCGGTTCCAGGAGTAAGCATTAGCTTTATGGGTCATAGGTGTTTGTGTTTGAAGTTAATGACACTTGTTATATAAACGCCGGAGTTACTGAGCACGGGGCTCGGTATTATCAGTTGTATTAGTGGTATTCATTGTTATGTTTGTAGTGGGCGTTTATTCCAAGAAGGATATTGCTCTATGCTACATTTGCTTTGAGTTTTTGTGTTTGCATTGAATAAAGAGTTTTGATTTGCACCTGCATCTGCCTCCAACTACGTTCCGTTACACTGTCCAGCAGAAGAAGGATGAGAAGGAGGAGGAACTGACTCTGAATGGGAGGCACATTGTAACAGCTGAATTATTTGCCCTGCCATCACACATTTCTCACTTCACTTCTTCAGATCAACTTTTTTTTCTTTTTTGCATCATAGCAGACACATAAGTTTTTACCTTTGAATCTTTTTCATAACCTGAAAGAGAATCAGCAAGATCACTGAGGTGAAAGGTACACCAGGTGGGTTTCAAAATTGGCAGTACCTTTCATAAATCAGATTTTAAACCATAAGCCCACTGACTGATGTTAACACGGCTGACAAGAACATCAGTAATGAAACTCATCTCATATCCCCCATACTGTATGAACATCTGAGCTTAACTCTCAGTGTATTCCATTCCAAACTGGTTTTTACCTTGTTGACACTCAACAATTTTACACCAACACTCAGCACAAAATCATGAATGCACTCAAGGCTACTCTCCATACATTTCTGTACCCCTCTGACCGACACGAGTTTTCCTTCACAGTCATGTTAAAAATCAGTCAATATCCTAACTTTGTTAGACAGAAATATTTGAGAGCATATAGCATTAACATCCAAAGAATGTAGGTTGTACAGCTTGATTTTATGTGAGCTCAGTCAGAAATGGACCCATGCCATTTCTCTAGGATGTTCTCTAGACCAGAAAACATATAAAGCATTACTAGGGTGAACAGTTGTTGCCTCATTTTCAGCTGATTGCATTTCCAGAATTCCATGCTGTATGAGGGTTGGTGTTTGCTTGTATGTTTGCTGCTCAATATATTGATGGTTGATCAGCTTTTGCTGCCATTGCGGTTCTCTGCACTAAAGAATTGTGTGCCTTATTACATGGTGTATCGCTGGGTGACTGCTGCTGCCTGCATGTGATCCAGAAGGTGTTGGCTGACATATAGCTGATGCTGTCTGCATGGTTTGGTGTGTAAAACCCACTCATGTCTCAGAACTGGGGGCCTGAAGTTGGCAGGCTAGATGTCCCCATGTGGTATTGGCTCTCTTTTCACCAAGGTTTTATGGATTTGCAGTGAATTACTCTGGTGTGTGTGATTTTTATAATAATGTGAATAATAAGTGTCTTATTATTATGGGCATTAGTGCAGCCCTGCATCTAGCCTGCCTCTCTATTGGTAAGCCCGATATCTGTTTTTTTGTTTGTTTGTTTTTTGATAAATGTGTATTATGTCACAGCAACGTGTTGCCGGTTGCCTTCACTGATTCTTTTATGCTTACTGCACACACACACACACACACACACACACACACACACACACACACACACACA
>JAOUWY010000065.1:15723565-15734259 GCA_025728095.1 Prietella phreatophila | reverse complement strand
GACAGTCCCGCGTCCCTGGCGGAGCTGCGGAGAGGAGCACTGTTCCAAGCGGCAGATGGGGCAGAGTGACATCCTTCGGGGAGCTGAGAGGCTGGGCCCTGGCTGGGACAGGGCTCAGAGACTTGGCGAGGGCTTGGGACATGGCTGGAAGCCTGGCGAAGGCTCGGGACATGGCTGGAAGCCTGGCGAGGGCTCGGGACATGGCTGGAAGCCTGGCGAGGGTTTGGGACATGGCTGGAAGCCTGGCGAGGGCTCGGAACAGAGCTAGGCGCATGGCGAGGGCTCAGAACAGGCCTAGGAACCTGACAAGATACATGACTAGGAACATGGCTAGGAGCATGACTAGGAACATGGCTAGGAGCATGAGGAGATGGCTCGGAACTCGGCTAGAAACAGGACTAGGAACTCGGCTAGAAACAGGACTAGATACATGACTAGATACATGACTAGATACATGACTAGGGCTCGAAACATGACTAAAAACAAGGCGAGGGCCAGAAACGTGGCGTGAGACGGGACGGGACAGGGGCGAGGACCTGGGACGGGACAGGGGACATGGCGTGAGCTAGAATGAGAACCTTGGCTTGAGCTTGGATGAGGGTCTCGAATTTAGATCTCGGAGACTTGAGCTTGGCTTTCAGAGACTTTAGCGTGGAACCCGGGCACTTGAGCGTGGAACCCGGGCACTTGGGCTTGGTTCTGAGAGACTTGGGTTTGGTTCTCAGGGACTTGGGCTTGGTTCTCAGGGACTTGGGCTTGACTTTCAGAGACTTGGGCTTGGCTTTCGGACACTGGAGCTTGGCTTTCGGACACTGGAGCTTGACTTCGGACACTGGAGCTTGACTTTCGGACACTGGGACGGGACCTGAGACTGGGTTTGAACGTGTACATCACGAACCTGAGGTTTTGACTTGGCTGAGCCTTCTAGCTCCTGGGTTTTGACCGTGAGATCCATATGCAATGCCGAGATCTTGGAGTTGCAGCTGGTCACTTCCTCCTGCAATTCATCTGAACTTGTTTCAGATTGTGATCAGCTGCAGACAGGTCCTCGTGTAGCTGCATATTTTCTCGCTCCAAACTCCTGATTCTCTGTTCAGCGAGAGTTATCTGCTGATTCTCAGATTCCCATTCGGCTTCCATTTGTGTGCGATATTGTCCCAGCCGAACCGTGACAGGGTGCCAATATTAGTGGAGCGCACTGTATAAAATTAAAATAAGAATATTCCCCAAATGATTTATTTGGATTTTGTTTCTGATATAGTATTATACTGGTCTTCATAAAACTAAGGGGCAGCTACAAAAACACTGAAAGTGCAATTTTGATTTAAGAGGTACTTTACTACTTAAAAAGTGTGATGTGGCTTACACACTTACACCATAGAGAGCCCGACTCAACCACTTCTAAAATATTTTACATGCAAAAAGCCAGCATCGTATTAAAACTTATGTCATTTACAGAATCAGAACAAATGTAGAGGGAGGGCATTAGTCTTCCGACAGTGTGATAAAGTGAGCATCCAGCATGCAAACTTCCCAACACACCTCTTAGCGGTTGCAGTAGCAAAACATTAGCACAGCATCATAAAATACTATGCATGAGTCTTTCACCACCATTGCCATCTGTTACATTGGTATCATAAGATATTTTAAACCAATCAGGTGCATATTTAAAGTGCTAGCATAGAGCTTTATGCTGTATGACGAGCTTCTTTCCTCCTCCTCCTTCATATTCTTCTTACCTGACAGGAAAAGCTGGTGTATGTCTTGAAGAATGTCTTGAAGAAGCCAGCCTTTTCCTCTCAGGTATGAAGAAGAAGCCTAATAAAACTGTTCCCATTTGTCCGTGTATCTCTCTAGCAATTGACCGACCTACTAATGTTAAAATATAAACTCCAGTTATAAGACATCAGTGATGTAGTAACAGAATTCAGGATGCCATAGCGTATCTCTACACCTCATGAATAACTGTATTTCATTTTATTACAGTTTTTCTTTTATAATTATTCATAAGCATCATTCACTTCCAAGTTCACATCTCTCTGAGCAAACCCACCTTTTATTTCATGACCAAAATTTACTACACAAGTACAAGATATAATAAGCATCCGTAAATAACATAAAATCTTTCATCAAAACACCAGAGAACTAGTGACATCACAGAAGTGTATCTTCCTTAATGCAAGTTTTTTTGTGTGTATTTTTACAAGCTTTAGAAAAATGTAAAAAGCATTCATTGCATATAAGTATTCTATACAATATGCCATATAACAGGGGAAAAAACCTATAACAGATGAAAAGTGCTAGAAGCAAAAACGACAGTTATTACCATAAATTACCATTTAATTTGATATTAAACTTTGCACTTCTTTTGTGGTGTTAAGTAACAGTGAATAATGTGGGTGGAAAACCACTGGTTGGACTGTAACTGTGTGTTACTTGATGATGCTGGTGAAACGCTATGTTGTCACTTGCGAATGTCTGCATGTTTCCTGTTTTCTTGCCAGTTTCCTTACAAGCTTGCGTAAAGGTCATACAAAATGAAACGAAGCCCTCCGTACTGTAACGCTTAATTTGTGATTTGGCAATCATTGTTTGATATTTCTGCAAACATCCTGTACAGTTTATTCATAAACTGAATCTATACAGTTGTAGTTTATGAATATTGACTACTACAAACTGTTTAGGCTTAGTGAACTTACCCAGATGGTGACGGGTTCCCTTCTGAGTCTGGTTCCTCTCAAGGTTTCTTCCTCTTATCATCTTGGGGAGTTTTTCCTCACCACCGCTCAATACGGATAAATTCACACACTTAAAATCTGTTTGCTGTGTTTATATGTTTCTGTAAAGCTGCTTTGAGACAATGTCCATTGTTAAACGCGCTACACAAATCAAATTGAATTGAATTAGTGAAGCTGATCGATCTGTGTAGTGCAGTACTAATAACTTAAAACATCAGCACAATAACTTACTCCCTTTACGTACAAAAAACTGATGGAATAAGAAGGCATAGTCTTTGCTCTCTTTACAACATAGCCCTGTATTTCAAGGTGCTGTAGCCCCATAAAGGATTTGCTGAAAGAGCTGAAGCCTTCTCTCCTGTAAGTGTGTCAGGCATGTGTGTGTGTGTGTGTGTGTGTGTGTGTTTGTGTGTGTGGCTGTATGTATGCACATGTGTGAATGCAAGCCCCTGAGACAGGTGGAGGTTAGTATGTTGACTATGAGGGATCGTAAGCAGTGAGGTATGAAATAAGAGAAGGAGGGAGCCCCCAGGTCCTTGTGCATGTGCTCACTAAAGGAACCGTCAGGGAATAGTGACATCGTAAGCACTGTTGGGGCGCTGGCTGATGATGTCATGAGGAAGACAGAACTAGAACAAGGTTAACATTGGGTGGTTAACCTTCTGCTTTCCTGCACCACTAGAGAGCGTGGAGTGTGCCAGCAGTAATCTGTTAATCTAAAGTAATCTGCCTTATTGAGCATACAGCCAACTTACAGTGACCAGGAAATACACGGAGGTCTGTGATTTAGGCTGAAGCACTGTCTGTGGACAGGCTTGTATTTGGAATGAAAAATTTTGCAGTCACATAAATGTGTACAGAGTTTTTCAGGTGACAGAGTTCAATGTCAGAAAGATCAGCATGGATAATTTTTTAAGTTTTCAGACTGTTTAAGCTTGGGGTTTATTCTTGGCAAAAAAAACCCTTAAAATTATTCTTTAACAATGGACAAATGTTAAATCTTAAGATGACGCTTTATTCCTTTATTAAGTGATGCTACTCTCAACATTGACCGCAATAAAAATGTTTAATTCCATAGCTAGTACATCCTTGCTTGTAGACATAGTCTACACATGCAATTTGCTGCTAGCATTTCATTTCATTTCATATTACTAACATGTCAAAATAATGCCAGGTGGTCTGTTGTAACGGTCTTACCTTTAAGCTATATGTAAGGATAATCCAGTTGCTGTTCAGTTTGTCATGTTTTTAAGCTATTGTTGCCCATTTCAAAATGTTCTAAAAGTAAAAGTGATAAATAAATGAAAAATAAACTCTGTTTGAAGTTCAAAGAGCAAACTTTCAAATGTATGTATATTATACATGCCAAAATAATTCTGGTTCTCCAGTTCTAGATTTTTGGTTATCGATTAGTGTACCCTTTACATATAGCCAAACATTAACATGTGGGCAAACATTAACTCCTATACAACATATACAAAGCCCCCTTTGCCAAATGATAGCCAGCCTGATTATAATTCTGTATGAAAATGCAAACTGGCTTAAAACAGATTGAAACAAATCTCCCAAAATCATATTGAAACATACAGGACCGGTTATGCTAAATTTCCCCTAGGTGTGAATGAGTGTGTGTGTGTGTGTGTGTGTGCACGGTGCCCTGTAATGGACTGGGTGTATTCTCCCACCTCATGCACAGTGTGACTGACTAGGATAAAGCAATCACTGAAAATTATTTATTGAATGAATGAATGAATAGCTTATGTAGTATTTCCCCCCATCCATTCATACATCATATGTGGAAATTTACAAATAAATACATCAAGAGATCCGTCACTCCTGGTATAATCTGTCATCGCCTGGTAAAAATACACAATACAAAACGCTTCCATTAAACTAGATAAATGTGAACTTTGTGAAATGGTGAAAATAACAGCACTGGCAGCTGGATGCTGTTCTCGTGTCTGTGGGCAGCAGCGAGGGAACAGAACTGGACAGAGAGAGGAGTTTCTCTGTTTATCAGCAGCAGCAGGCCTGCTGTTGTGCTGCTATAGGCCTGGCACTGGGCCTCTGGCGAACACTCTCTCACCAACCAACCCTGACTTAATGGATGTAAACGATGAGAGTTTAGTGGGCGCCCAGCTCCGTGTGCAGGATGCCAGACTGTGGAGCTGAGACAGACCCTGCTCACTGGCACACACCCACAAGAGCTGGAAGAACTGGCATCAGACAAGGCCTGTGGATGTAACTCGGTGAGAAAGAAGGAGAAGACTTTGTATTGGGGCCAGGTAGTGCAGAAAGACACACACACACACACACATACACATACACCCACAAATTGTACATCCTATTCACAGACAATTCAATATTCTACCAACCTGTATACTGAACTGGTTTTGTATATTCTCTAGCAGTAAAATCTGTTTCTCTAGAAGTAAAAAAGAAAAATTATTCCACATATCAGCTACACTTTGAAAATACTTTGGAGAATTTATGAAAATACATCAAGTTAATAAAGGCTAAGCAAACCCGAGCTGTTTGTTTGCACTGGTACACACTACCACATTACTGCCACAGCGGAATAATTCACTCTGAAAAGACACACTCCAAACATACTCTGTCACTTCCCCCCCATCTCTCTCTCTCTCTCTCTCTCTCTCTCTCTCTCTCTCTCTCGCTCTCTGTCTCTCTCTGTCCCCAAGCGCTGGCCATTTTCCTGTCATGACTTAAACAGTTGTTCCCAGGGCCTGTGCAGTTTGCTATTACTTTCTCTCGTGCACTTTTTTTTCTCCTGCTGGCAAGTAGGACATTTTTGAACGGGTGTCCCACGAGTTCCCCCAAGGCAGCACTGGGCTTGACAGCCGTTCGTTTGTGGCGATGTCAGTCCTGAAATTATGCTGTCTGTGAAGCCAAGTAACGAAGCAGGGGCACGGCTGAGTGCAGCGGATCTGCAGAAGCCACACAGCACATACTCGCTGCTCTAATATGCAGAGAACACACTGAGCAGATCCTATACAGTGCAATGTAGGCTCGGACAAGTGAAATGCAACGAAACTGATCTCGACATTTGGGATGGATTTGATGGATGTGAGGATTGTGGGGTCAGTTTCATATGATGCCTCTAATCTTAACCTTTGGAACTTTTGAATTGTTGACGTTTTGCAATCCTTAGACCATGTGGGCATTTGTTGTAAAAAATAAATACAATAATAATAATAATAATAAAACCAATAAAATTGTAGTATACTGGGATATTTAGTATTTAACTTTTTTGTAAACACTTTTCCCAGTTCCCCATCCACTAACTAGCTCTCCTTTATCATACAACAGCCTACCAGCAAAGGCTAGAACATGCTTCCTCCATGATCTTTTCTAGTACAGCTCATGCCTTATTATATAGGCTACTTTCACGCCATGTCGGAATTCCCGTAATTACTAGACGACAACCTGGACGTTCTACTCGGAGCTGTTCACGTTGTCAGACTCGGAAGGAAATGAATCCATGTGAGATAGTGTTACTGAGAACTGCAAAATGAAATTAAACTGCATTGTATGTCTTTTGTTTATTTTCAGGTTAATCTTGCCATTATTAACTCATTAGAAATAGTCAATTATATGAATTATTACATAGAGAGATAACTAGTTAACTGTTTTACTGCTGAAGCCGGTGCCGATTGGAGTGTTTCCGCACGATGTTGCAGCGGTCAGGTGGTATTTTCTAAGTCAGAACACTCAGAAAATTCCTAGTTTACAAGTCGTAATTACGAGTTCTACTAGGACGGGAATGCTTTAAAAAAAAAACGGTAATCACGACATGGCGTGAACGCAGCTATAGCTCACTGACGCTTACGATTGCCAGCTGTCGCTTTGATGGTCGCTGTTTTTTGCATCCTCATGGACTGCTGGCTGCTGATGTCTGTGGTAGGAATTTGATCTCTTGACAAAAAGGCGAACTGTGTGTGGTTCTACACTTTCATTCCTCACTCCTTTAATATTGCAATGTTAGTTTAATCACATTGCATTATTGGGGGAATAGTCGTTAGCACATTCCCTGTAATTCAGGGGTTTCCTCCAGGTACTCCAGTCCCCCCCCCCTAGTCCAAAGACATATGTTGTAGGCTGATTGTCATTTCCAGATTGTCCATAGCATGTGAATGTGTGTGCAGTTGTGCCCTGTGAGGGGTTGGCACCACGTCTACGTTGTCCCCTGCCCTGTTTCCCGAGTCTCCTGGGATAGGCTATAGGCTCCCCGCAACCCTGTGTAGGATAAGTGGTACAGAAAATGGATGGATGGACATTGCAGTCATTTTGATGTGTTTACTGGCTAATAAGCCTTAGGGTTAAGAAAGGCACATAAGAGGTTAATAAGCTTTCCTATAGCATATCTTTACCTCGTTTGTATCTTTTATCTTTCACTACTGCTAAAATTGAGGAAACATTGAATTTGGGCTGTAGTCAGTTAGTTCTTTTGATCTTCAAAAGTTCTTGCTACACACATTTAATGAATTCTGCACTTCACTTGGAGAATTAACGTTACATCACTGCTTATGAAATAGCACAGTTGAGTAGCTGAGTAGCATCAGTAGATCACAGATCAGACAGGAAATCCCATGTCTCTTGTTTGGAGAGTGAAACAGTTGATGCACAGACTGTGTTGCTGCATTTTAATTGACTGTGTGTCCGGTGCTGGAGTGACTCATAACACATTTTACTCACAACATTCTGCCTGTCTGGCGTGAACCTTGACCCCTGGCAGAAGATGCCTCTTTGGAGCGTCGCTTGTCAGTTCTATTTTAATCTGAATCCCTTAACTGCACAAAGTATTGGGCACTTGAGCCTTTGAATTGTTTTATCGACTGTACTCTGCATTAAATATTTAGACCAGGAATTGCTTTAATGGTGTTGCTCCAGAGAAGTTCTCAGTGTGTTTATATACGTTTGTGAGACAAGAAAGGGACAGAGCACCGTAATTTGTATTGGCGTCAGATACATATCTGTTTAATATTCTGATGTAAGCTACTCCAACTAGGAAGAGCTTATATTTGGATGCTGCTGCATTTATTAAATTCTTAAATGTATATTTTGGCTTTTTTTGCATTGAAATGCTTTTGTATAGATTGTGGTGGCCTCTTGCCTTTGAGCTACAGCAGCAGATCATGTCTCACCCAATTGCCATCGCCACTGATGACCTATCACTCTCACGCTACACACACACATTCACGTGCACGTGGCACTGCCCTTTCTACATGAGTGCACACACCCGTACACTTGTCACTCCTCTGCTTTCTTTATAAAACAGCATGTGTTGTATGTCGCCATGGCACCGTTCATTGTGACTCGCTGGCCTGGCCCAGCCGTGACCCACAGTGTCGTGTGACAAGCACAGATCCAGTATGTGGCGGTTACAGAGCTGCCTTCTCCCATTACATCTGCTCCACCAGGCCCGATGCATGCTCTAAACCAGGGTGATGATGACAGCAAGTTGCGTGTGTTTCCGCTGGACACTGACGGAGGAGACTCGCCTTTACTTTTCCACGGCTCGAACGCTTGCCAGAGTCATTAACACCAATGAGTTACCACTTCTGAGTAAAGTGTTAAAGAGGTTATCCCAACTGTCTCAAATTTGTGAACCTAAGAACGCAGCAAGTCATGCGTATCTCCTGCTAAATACTTAACTTCATTCTAATATAGGTAGCCTGGCACGTGTGTGACGAGACATTTAGGCCTTCCTATTTTCATGCGTGTAGCGGGTGTACACAGGTATGATATAACAGAAAGGAATTCAAAGCTCAATGTCCATTCACAATGTGCACTGGTGCATTTTCCTTCACCTACTCAACATGCTCCGGGATTGAGTTTCAGTCTCATGACTACACAAACGCTGTGATCCCTTAACCAGTGTCAGCTGAGCTCAGAATACAGCGCACACCTCGATCACACTAGAGCCCTCAACCATGTATCAGCTTTTCCGTGCACGGAAGGCCAAGGCTGCCCTCCAGCTTTCCAGGCTTCCTAATGAGCCCTGGCTGCTAGTTGAGACCATGAATGGGCTGGAAAAAACACAGGGCCGATCACTCAAGCACAGGAGCCTTGTGGCAACAGAGAGATTGACGGAGACAGAGAGACACAGTGCAAGCAGCTCCCACAAATTGATTGGACTAAAGAAACATTTCAAAACATTCTGTGTTTTTTTTTTCCCCCCTTCAATTAGCATTGCATGAAAATTGCAGACAGCTGCATGTCTCAAGATAATGGGATATGGTACTGCATAATTCTGTTTGCTTATAGCAAGATATTGAGATGGAATGAGAAAACAAATCCTGCATGCTATATAAGCTACTGCTGTACTGTAGCAACGGACCTAAAAATGATCAGATAACTTATTTCTATATGTTATAGCATGTTAGTTAGCTGGACTCTGGGATGTTGTCAGCTGTATAGTAACTTTATAAATAGTAGAGTTTGGTGTCTTACAAACATTCAAACATATCACAAGATACTCAAATAGATATTTATTATTATCTACAGTACAAGATCAAATCTGCTTCTGAGGTCAAGTCCTAGCAGTGAACGATCCAGCTACAATGACTGTGAAAAAGTTACCCATACAGATTTATACCATATGACTAGAATTCTCAGGGCCAGCACTGTTTCTTGCATTTTTTTAAAGACTTGTCACGTTATGCCTTATTGTAATGTCACTATTGTCTTATTGTCAAGCAATTGTAATTTTTTTGTAATTCTTGCCATTTCTACACACATTTATACGATGTATCTATTGTATTCCTGTCTTCTCTATAGTCTGTGGGGCAGCAATCACGAAAGTGAGTCGTTTACACATGACAATAAATGGCTTTGACTTTGACTTAGCCATAAATAGTGCAATAAGAACTCTGTTAACTGGAAATTTCCAAGAAAGCCACACCGACATAGTTAATTAATAAATGGTTGAAAAGGAGAGTGCTACACTAGGTTTAGTCTTGCTTAGAACGATCCTAATGGACAGATTTCAACTGGTTTGACACCAGGCAAGTATACAAAATAGAGTTGTTTTCCTGTGGCTTGTGCTCTGCTAGCTGTGATATTTCTTTCCTCTGACACAATTCGAAGAAGCGCTCCTATTCCTGGAGCTGCAGGTTAATATCTGTCACCTTTATTTAGGCTGGTAATGGCAGAACTCCATTAGTCCAGTACGATGGCCTGCCAGAGACGGCCAAATGGATGCACGTGGCCACAGCTGTGATGACAAGGCGTTGATTAAAAAAATGAGGGCGCATTCTTCCTTACCTCCTTTTCTCCTTCTCCTTCTCGTGCACGGCCCATAAGTCATTTTTGTCATTATTGTCTGCTGTCGCTGTAAATCAGCTGGACCTGTGAAATATGTTTTTTTGATAAAGCTTCGACTTCTTCTCAGTCTTTAGCCTTGCCATTTCCAGACCTCCCGCCTTTCTGAACGCGAGGAGGGGAATATTGATCCGGTCTGCGTATTATTGTCCACCATGGGGGTATTTTAAAGGCATGACTGGAACTGGAGCCATGATAATCATATATTCACATATAATCAATATTTGTTGTGTGACGTGCTCGCTCCATTACCTATTTTAGGTAGCTCTTTTTGTATGGGCTTGTATGTTTGTAGAGCACCATACTGCAAAAAAAACAACACCACAGATACAATTACACACACACACACACACACACAAACACACACACACACACACACACTGCTGCTGTCACAATTACTTGCACTATGAACCAAACTCAGGAGAAGCATCTGCATGCCTCCCCTGACGTGTCGGGCCTGAAAAGCAGAAGCGGCCATGCTGAAGGAGACTGATAGAAAAGCCATTCTCCCGTAATGCTTTATCAGCCCTGGCATTGCACATCAATAAACTCCCACCTCCCTTGTATCCTTCTCTCCTTCTCTCTTCTTGGTTTTCCTCTCCTTCTTTCTTTCTT
>JAOUWY010000065.1:15611146-15621982 GCA_025728095.1 Prietella phreatophila | reverse complement strand
CAGAGGATGGCTACACTTCCCAGTCATACCCATGCTCGAGTTCTAATTGATATCACCTGTAGACACCTTAGGTTATATAAGAGCCTCCCTAGCATTATCCCGATGCAAAAATATACGTTCAGCAGCCTCAGCTCTGTATGTTTACTAAGCCGTATTCTTGTAAGTGTTTTGCCCGGTTCTTGATTTAACGCTCGGCTTACCATACGCTTTAGCCTACGCCCCAGATACCTTGCTTAGCTGTCTGATTCTGTTCCGAGTCTCTCTGTTTTCATCTCTCCGCTCACCCGCCCTTGTCTCCGTCTACGCTCCATGACACTGTTTTATTTAAGAACAATTATTAAGATGCATAAAAACTTGACATTTCCAACCTTACAATTCCAATTAAAGTTTCAGCTAAGATAAAACCTTGAAGTCGGTAAAATACTTTAACTAGCATCAAAACAACAAGTATGTAGGTGCTCTTTTGCAGTTTCTAAAATATAGTCTTTTCCATAGAGATAAGTTGGAAAAAGGGAGTTGAGTTGCAAGAGATCAGCTGGGTTGAATCAAGGAAACACATAATTCTTGCAGAATTATGCAATAGTTTGACCTGGGAGACACTGTTTTACTGTTTTGCAACTTTATATCTGACTAGATGTTATGAATGTCACTGCCACATTATATCTGTAAAATCGTTTGCATTGCAGGATGATCCCAAGACTGCTTGCCTTTTAAGGAACATCTATTTATCTTCTACAGACTGGACAAAAACATCAACGACAGTATAGCCATGAGTAAATCAGATGATCAGCCTAATAATAACAACCAGGGTTCAAAATGTTCCACTTACAAATTCATTAACACAAAAAATAAAATCACAGGCCCTAAAGGATGCATTTTCATCAATCATCACTCCATTGCAAGAATTGTACTGTATTTCCTATGAAAGACACAATCCGCTGATTATTTCATCAAGCACCTTTGTACCATCAGAATGAAGGACTTCTCAGTTCCACTGCCGAGACACTTCAACAGCGATGGACATAAAATTAATGACATCTCTGTTTGCATCGATAGTTGTCATGGGAGCAATGGAGTGAAGTAGTTTAAGGAGAAAGAGCTATTATACACAATCTGAACTCTCAACCTCCATAGCATGAATGACATGTTTTGATTACAACTATTATATCACCACCCATTTTTAATAGCAACTGGTTGAAACTTTTATAGCCTCAGAAGCATTCCTTGAGGAAAATGTCAATACATCATTTTGAGTAGAAGGCGTAATTACTTTAAAGTTTTGTTCGTCATGCAAAGTTTTCATCAACAAAGTTAACACACATACAGTATTTACAGTATAAAATACATAAATATAGTTAAATTACGGAATAATATTATCTTGTACTCTTTCACTGTATCTTGTATGTATCTTGTAACTCTTTCACTGTATGTATCTGGCAGGTAAACGATTCTTCACTGTAATGAATACAAATCATCAGAATCTTGAAGCTCTCTACGTAAATATTTCCATTGTTTTTGCCCAGTGTCACACGATGGTTTGGGTTGAACTATAAAGGCAGAGATTTCCGAGTACTGTTTACTTTCTCCATTGTTAAGAATGAGGGCTTTATCATAAGGTCATTGCTTGTTATGGTAAGTTTGGTTACACTCCTATGAACGTGAAAACATGCAGCATAACTGCGTGAACGTAACATGCAATACATCCTGCACTGATGGACGCTCTGTTTGGACAGTGAGCTATACTTATCAGCTATACTTATTGTTGAACTTTAAATATATTACTTATATGGTGCTACGTATGATGGTATCCATCCATCCATCTTCTACCGCTTACTCCTTCTTCAAGGTCATCTCCTTCTCCTCCTTGTCCTCCTGTTCCTCCTCTACCGCCTCAAAGAAGAAGCCCTCCTCTGCCTCCCTGTCAACGCAGCAGCAGCAGCAGCAGCAGCTGGCAGTGCAGGGCCAGAGAGGTGAGAGCCAGGCAGCTGGGGCGTATAGTGTGGCTGGTGAGGGGGCAGGGCAGTGGCGGCGGTGTACACATGGGGAGCAGTCCACCCCTGTTGTGCCATCCTGTGGAAGTGGCTGTAGCCACGCCTGCTCCAGTGAAGAGGGGAGGCCACTGCAGGGTGCTGACACAGGCAGCCTGGCTGCCGCCCGCTTCATTAGGTACATGCACTCTTACTCTCTCCCGCCTAGAGAGATGGGTCGCGCAGGCAGCTATGGCCGTTGTCTTGAGGCGGGCGGCTGGGCTGGGGCCAGCCGTGCTGACAGGCACATCACAATAACTATTAGGAAGAGGAGGCAAGAGCAAGAGCATCCCATGCTCAGCCAGCTGCTGACCTCCAGACCCAGGCCAGCCCGTTATTGTGCTCACCTGCGAATGCCCAGTGTGTCCCAGACAGACAAGCAAGATCCATCCAAAACACCTCCTAGAGACAAAGGGTTGGATGGGCATGTAGTGAGAGATAGTCAGGAACATCAGATTGTATACCCAATTCTGGACTTCCAGGAACCTAGCCATGCTAATTCATCAGATTTTGAGCTTTCAACTCTGGTTGACTTTGACTTAGAAAGTTTGTTAATGAAATTTGAGCAGGATATTGAAGGGTCTAAAATTAAAGTGGGGCAAAATGGGGTGGATGTTCATGATGATGTCTTAGACAGCCCCCTGTCATTCCCAGGGGACTTGCCAAGTCCACTCTTCCAAGACTCTTTAGTTCCAGAGCACACCCCCTCCACCATACAAGAGCAGAGCCCACACAGACAGGCAGACTGCAGGCACCCCGATGACCACTTTCCACCACCGTTAGGTAATCATTGCTGCATCCCTGCCCTCTGTCTCTCTTCTGCCTCTCCTCCTCTAACCGCTTCCCAGTTTGACTACAGACTAACCCTGATGCTAACAAACTAGTTTTACCCTGAAGTACAAAATATGCAGCCAGTTGCATAATTCAGTCCAAAGGGCATCATTGTAAATGGGTTACAGACAAAATAAGTGAGCTAGAATTTTTTTTTCTCACAAACGCAATTGAAGTTGATCATGATTTAGCATTGAACAAGAAAATATGCTAAATTTCCATGCAGTCTTGGAAAAACATGACTGCCTTCACATAGTTATCTAATTGAGAGATATTCCCCTAGCTGCAGTCGAAGACAGTCGCAGCCTCAGGCAACTGCACATGCTTCCTCGACTCTTCTTTCTTCTCCTGCTTTGGTTTAAAATGCATGCCAAATATTTTACTCCTCAGTTGGGTTGCCATCATTGCCATTTGTAATATGTGTGTGCTTTTTATTTTCCTTTTCAACTCATTTAATTTATTCATTTAATTTTTTTGCTTTCTGTCTTTCTGTGTTGTGGGGGATCTTTCATATGGGTTGGATGTCTGGACACATGCCATCATTTCATCTTGCCTCAAAAAAAAAAAAAAAAAACGAACAATCAAACCAAAACATTAACAAAACAAACAAATGATGGGGTCAAGTTAGAAAACATTAGCTTCCTTTTAAATAGTTGGCTGGATAAAAACTCTAGCTGCTTTCTATTGGGTTGGGAAAGCCACATCATCACTGTTAATGATTAAAATCTCAAATTTATTTGTAGATGTGGACCTGATATCTTTTAGGCGCAGTGTGACCTAGTTAATTAATTACCCATGCTCCTTTGTGTTCTACAGCCAAACCAACCACCTTGCCACTTCCTTTGACCCCAGAGTCTCCAAAGTAAGTGAGAGTTCTTCCACCATTCTTATAGAGCAGACAAAATCTGAACTAAAGCACCAAATAAAAAAGCGATCTAAAACGTCAATGAGGCAATTTTTTCAATTTCATTTTCATTTAAAAGATCACACAATCATGTAAAAGTGCATCTTTCACTGGCATTATATCAGTTCCTTTTTATGTTTTGCAGTGACCACAAGGGATCCCCATTTGAGAACAAGACCATTGAACGCACATTAAGTGTGGAGATCTCTGGAACCCCAGGTAGGCAAAGGAAAATTTCCTCATAATAGCCTATTGCATCCTACAGCAATCAATAGACACTGCCTCTTGCTCATAATCCGCCAACTTGTAGCAAAACTTGTTTTATGATTCAATTTGATTTGCTGACATTAGGTATATTGTTGCACCTATGTATGTATGTAATTACATTAGGGACACTACCACAATTTTCAGTGTTATGTCCAGTATTTATGGGACTGGTGTCATTTGCCAAATGGGGTCACTGAATAGGAATTTTAGTGTTCCTACTGGCATAATTTCTGTCCATTATATCTTTATTAATAAAGAGTGTTGGTGAACGCTATAGGCAAAAAGCAATTAAAGCCAAATTAAGTGAATGTCAGTTAAGGCTAAAACACAAGTCTTCAGCAATTCTCTTCCTTTTCTCGCTCTTTTTCCATCTCAGTGTAAATCATGCAGGTATTCCAGTAGCCCCCATGCAGAGATTAATCATTGCTGGTCAATAAAAACAAAATGGCTGCCCTTTTCTTCTCCCAGTGTGTCAGAATGAATGGACCATTTGATATTCATTTACCATGTACCACTGAGTAATGGTCGCTCAGTAATGTGCACAGATTTGACCTACCCAATGAGATTCAAGGTAACACTTTTGTGTTTGGTAGTTGTCACAGACTGAGATGACCTCATGGATTTCTAGAAGGTTTTAGGGAAGCTATAGATGTCTCCGCTTCTTTTTATTTGACCTTGTGTAGAAATCAGACTCTTGTCTGGTTTTAACATAATAAAATTAAACATAATAAAATGATCAGTTGCAATTTGGTCTTCTGAATGTAGGTTTAGAAGTCATCACGAACTGTTAAGTTTTTAATCTGTTTATTGCACATGGGTGTTTCTCCTAGCCTGAGGCATTCTTCAGCTCCATTTAGTACTAAATAGAGATATACTGCATACATTCTCATACTCATCTCCATCTTGCACAACCCAGATTTGTGATTAGATATTAAATTAAAGCAGTCATCAAGGCAAGAACTTCAATTTCTTTCCACTTAAAGATTAGTTCTGTCCTGTTGCACATTCCCAAAGCCTACCTTGAGCTCTCCATGCTGAGATAATGCAGAAAAATGTAGAGAATAATTGCTATATCAGCTGGATAATATTTAATAAGTTATATGCATGTCTTGCAGAAATATTTTAGTCAAACTAAATGTTCATCTAGCCAGCAAAAATCAGAACATTTACTTCCTGAAGTTCTGTAGCAGTGACAGTTTCTGCCAGAGATTTAGACAAGCACCTGCAGAGTATATAGAGTGTAGGTGTTTTAATACTGCTCCCTAATCCCCTCCTCTCTAATAGATTTACTGTGGGCTGCTGGTGCTTTAATTACAGTATAGTATCTCTGGCACCCAGTACAGTCAGTGTGCTACTCCTTGCATGGATTTTTAGGCCCGGTTTACACTAGTGCATTTTCGTTTTCAAACGGCGTTTTAAAATGAAATCCATCCTCGTCCATACCGGCGTTTCCACTGCGTTTCCGAAACGGTCTCCGTACACACTACATGAGCAAAAACGCATGTCACGTGACCATTCATGCACACTGCGCATGTGCGTATAAGTGTAAACAGGAAGTTGGTTACTAGTCACCGGCACAACAATGAGCATGATGGCGAGGAAAAGCAAGGACGTCTTCATGTGGACAGATGATGAAGAGGAATTGTTACTCAAAAGTAACTAATGACTACAAGTCAGCCATGGCGGTCGAAAATGTCGATCGGGAGTCATATCAAAACAAATACGGCGACATACTCGACAGATTTAGGGAGCACTATCCACCACCGGAGGAAACCATGGCAACGGGAAAGGATTATCCGCACAAAACGGAGGAGCTCACCAAAGGTATGTCGGTTTTATCGTTGCTATAATGTTTTGACTTTTAAAAAGTTGAAACGCTGGCTAATATCAGTAAATTTAAACAGAAAACATTTTCTTATGCAGTCACACCTGCTTAATCACCAACATTAACCATAATCACCCTTAACCATAAGCACTAATAACCATTAATCACCAACATTAACCATAGATTTAATGTAGCAACGGTAACTTTAACCGTGGTATTGTGGCAGAAATAATCAAATGCCTGTATTACTGTTCTCAAATGTTAGTCTGGAGCCCTGTGTGTGTGTGTATAATATGTATGTATATGTGTGCGTGTGTGTGCACGCACGTGCACGCGTGTGTGTCTGTGTCTATGTGCCTTTATATAACTGGGTTGTGTTTTGTGTTCACAGGTCACGTTACACCAAAACCAAAGGCCATAAGAATCCGTTATTGCCAAATGGTTGACTCTGGTCGGAAAAGAGGCCACCTACGTGTGGTCTTGCTGTTCTTTGAACTCTGCGAGTCAATTTGGGGAGGATCTCCAGCCACATTCACATTATCTGATGGCATAGAGACCAGCGACGTATGACCAGAGGTCCTGGTCTCAGAACAGACAGGTGCAGAGTTGTCCATTTCCAGGGGAGAAAGAGTCGAAGAGGTTTCTGTGTCTGCAGATATGGGAAATTGACGCCAGAGCCTCGATGCTACCCTGACTAATCACAGAAGACAGAAGCTAAAGAGGAAACTCTCCCCTGATGCTATTGCACAGGAGTACCTGGAGATTAAAAGACGACTTGCAACAACTTGAAACATCTGACAATGAGTTTGTTCAGACAATGGGCCGGTGGTCATCCACGATGGACCGTCCCGTCTGAACTCAAACGTTGAAATGCTGGTGCAGCTTATTATGGGTTCAGGGAACCGTGGTTACATGTCTCCACCATCACTACACACCCCTCAGCAAAAGTAGTATTCCTATGCACACACACCCACAAGGAGACCACTTGGGGAGTACAATCCACCTACACATAGCCAGCACAGCACCTCACCTTCACTGTATGGTGACCACACGCATTTGTAGCCTAAACTACAAAAGAACATTTGTAATGTTGGTTCCATTTGTGTTGCGCTACTTATATTTATAACTGCACATTAAAATAGCTCAAGGTGTGATCTGTATGTGTATACTTAATGTATACTTACAAATTTGATATGTGTATACATATTTTGTATTTGTATTTATGCTAATTTAATTAAAATGTCATGTACGACTTTTGTGTTGTGATATTTAATGTTTACAATTTTGATATGTACCTTGATATTTTTTGTTTGAGCATATGCTATTTTTTTAAAACATCGTGTTTATTACTTTATTTTTATTTATAAATATGGATAATCGAGGCTATGATGTATTTAATCAAACCCTATGCAAATTCAAATAGTTGAATTTATTTGTACCATCAGTACACTGCCACATAAAAGATAGATCATGGTAAAAACAGATGCATAGCTCACACAAGTAGTCATACACTCGTTATGTAATAAAACAAGGGATATGCTTTTTTAAAATGTAGGCTGCTGTATGCTGCTCTAAATGTAGGCTGCTCAAATGGCTTATGGGTCAAGAAACCTTGTCAACATGCATCTCACTCATTTCCCCTCGGTTTCGTTGTCCGCTCTCTCAGCCACTCTGGTGGGTGGCGGAAAATCTCTTTCGTACTGGAGAGCACTATTTACGCATTGTTCGTTTAGAGGTTCGTGGAGCACTTCACAATAGTTGTGAAGTACAAAATAAGCATAAATAACAAAAGGAAGGTCCTTCATGTTTATGTCCATGGCCCTCCTCAGAGCCAGAAACCGGGCCTTCAAATGTCCAAATGTTCACTGGATCACCAAACGCGCCTTGCAAATTGATAATCCATAGTACTGCTCCTGTGGGGTAACGCCGCCATTGGGGTATTCTTTCACGAGATATGGCATCAGGGGATAAGCTGGATCACCCAGAAGAAACACCCAGAAGGGACAGTATCCTCATCGTCCAGCAGTTGTTTATTGCAGGAGGGGATATTCCCATCTTTTAGTATTGTTGTGTTGTTGTAGTTGTGAAGTAGCAAATATATGCGTGTCATGTACACTGCCCGGCCATTTACCATCAACGTCCATGAAATAGTGCTTGCGGTCACACAAAGCTTGTACATTCAAATCATATTTACCCTTCTTGTTAATAAAGTCTGTGGAATTAGACAAAGGTTTTTTGACCTTGACATGTGTACAGACAATTGCCCCTAAGCACTGCGGCATACCGTGTGTCTGATAGAAGTTGACGACAAGTTAATTAACTTCAGGCTCTGTTTTCGGTATCTTGATGTAGTCTGGACCCTGAACGATGGTGATGGCCTTAAACACTTTTCGCATGATGACCTAAGCTATTAATCTGGATAGTCCAAATGTATCCGCAGTTTTTCAGAGCCTTCCCTTGTCACTCAGGTAGTACAAGGTATACGCTACCTATGTGGGTACGTTCACGGGCGCCCTCAGTATTGCTGTAATCATAGCTTGCTTTTTGCGTATGTGGGCAGCTGCAGTATTATCAAATACAGAATTTAACTGCACAAAAAGCTAAAAATGACAATAAAGCCAGCAAAGCTTGCAGTTCAGTCTCTGTTATTGTTTATACAGTCGTAAAGGCAGTGTAATGGTCATATGATAGGGGCTTGACGGATCAGGGAAGGAAATGCAATGATCCAGAAGACCCAATCAGGTGGCAAATATGGGAAGCCACGCCTTTGTTTTTAACAGCCTGTGTTTTGGTCTGTTTATACTGAAACACAAACACAGAGTTTTCAAACTACAATGGGGTCTATAGCATTTCCAAAAGTCTCTGTTTTTGAGGGTCAAAAATGTCAGAGTAGTGTAGACGACAGGCCTAACCATAGCAAAACTTATGCGTTTTAAATCGAAAATGCACTAGTGCAAACAGGGTCTTAGATTACCATGAGGGCCAGCTATGTAAGGTGTAGGTAATTATTATCGAGAGATCCATGTACATGTTATAGAAACAGATGAAAAAACAAACCCAAAACCCACAGATGTGTGATTCTTAATGTTACATCCATCACTGACTGAGTGTGATATATTTATTTCTAACTTATTCCAAATGCAATAAGGAATCTTATCTTACAATTATTTGCACATTCTTTTGATGATGGTGTTTCACTCACACATGAAAAGTTATTTTGGAATGGAAAGACTGGCTATCCTCAACTTATAGTTAAGTCTGAAACCTGCCTCGACGACATAATGATCATACCTAGATTATTGCTAATCCAGAAAGCCATCCCATGAAAATAAGAGATAGTAGTGTCAAATACAGACGACTGAACAAATATCAAAGTCAGAGAGTAGAAAAAAGAGGGAGTGTAGAGAGGGTTCAGTTGTTTGTGCAAGTGCATTAACAATGTCATAAAATGGCACATATCAGGATTTCTCATATAACTGCCATCTGGTGCCACATAAATCTGTTGGGACTGCCATGTGGGGATGAGGTAGCACAGCCAAGGAGAATGATAATACATTCCCCAGCAGCCACCAAACTCTGATTCCAAATTCAAAGGCATGCAGTTCATATAGATACCAGAGTGAACCATCAATATCCAGGTTCCTTGAGAATGTAGATATTTTAAGAAGATTCTCTCTATGAATTGCACAATCAGTTTCTATTAAACAGAAACCTTTCATATACACATTCCATTGCTCTTGCAATATGTACAATATGACTATGGTTGAACTGAATTGGTAGAATTGTATTGTATCATATGCCCATGTTATAAATTTAAATACTCTATTTCTTTTCTTCTGCACAGGTCTGACACCACCTACCACACCTCCTCATAAAATCAGTCAAGAGAACCTTTTCAAAGAATCACTCAAAACCAAGCTGTCATCAGCTTCTTCAGCCCTGACGAGCAAGAAGGCCAAGCTGAGCAATGGAAGCCCTAGCTCTCTTCCATTCAGTACCTCCAGCAGGAAGGCCCATGAGAAGTCTGAGTTGTATGCCCAGCTAAGCAAGGCAACCTCTGCCCTGCCTCTTGGAAACTTAGAAGAGTGCCGGGGCAAACGGCCCACGCCCCGTGTGTTTGGTGATCATGATTATTGCCAGGCCTCAAGCACAAAACGAGACAATGGCACATTTGCTGCCACGATCACTGGGCCTGTAGAGGGCCGGCATGTAGAACCTAAAGACTCAACCATGCCAGCCTTCTCTAATCTCACATCCTCTTTGTCTTCCACCAGTCCTTTATCTTCCTCTCTGGCAAGTCAGCTGCAGGGTCTTTGCCCCATAGTTCCGGAGGCTTGCCCAGACAAGGAAGCTCAGGGGCAGGACCACAGACCTGCACTGGGTGCCAAAACTTCTAAAGAGTGCATCTCTGCTGGCAGGAAGCTGCTGCGAGACCAGGAGATACGGGAAGAGCTTAATAAGCACTTTGGTAATCCCCAACAAGCCTTTTTTAGTGAGACTGAGCAGAGTGGGTTCCAGCCACTAGATGAAAGTGACTCTGGGGATGAGAACTATTACCCATTTCAGGCCTACATGGACACAGGTTTAACTGACTTTGAGGACCTAGAAGTGGGCCGTGAGCATCTCCTTTGCTCTTGGGAAGGGACTCCATTGGAGATGCTCTTTGAAGGCTCACCACCCTGTTCCCCATCCAACAGCTTGCCTTCCCAGAGCCCTGTCTCGCCACCCTCAACTCTGCTCTCTCCACGGCACTTCTACAACTCCCGCTCTCGATCTCATTCCAGGTCTTCCTCCCACCACAGATACAGATCCCTCTCCAGGTCTCCTTACTCCTGTTCCCAGTCCCCAGATAACTGCTCCCCCTCTTGGTATGTACCAGCTAGGATTATCATGATCTCTACAGTGCTCTGATTTTTTGCAGTTGTACATAGCTCAGTAAAGAGCATTTAGGGAGAACCTCATCTCTAGGATGCCGTGGGGGG
>JAOUWY010000065.1:15586631-15609135 GCA_025728095.1 Prietella phreatophila | reverse complement strand
CCCCCCCCCCCCCCCCCCCCCCCCCCCCCCCCCCCAATCGAGCTTAAAAAAAAGAAAGAAAGAAATCAACGTTATCAGTTTTAAATATAATTCCCTTAAATATAATTTTTCTGCCTGAATGAGCCAGGTTACCAGCTTGGGTCTGCCCTTTACTGAAAAATTCACATATCAGCTGATGCACGTGTGGCTTGGTCTCATGGTTTGCCTTTTCTCCTGCTTTAGTGGCAGAAAGACAATTATAGGTAGCGTGAACCGAGCTGTCAGGAAAGATTTGGGGGGGCCAAGGGATGTGAGAGATTTATACGAATCATCAGCCTCAAGGTGTCATCTTTAAAACCTTGCTGCATTTATCAGCTGTCAGCAACTAAACCACCAATTCAGCAAACACGTTTGTCTGCTACACTAATGTGCTGGGGTGGAGGAGGGGCTGGAAATGGAACTGAAAACAAATCTGGTTAATTTGTAATGTCTTTGTCTAATCAAAGTGCCAAGGTCTACTATTACTTTACGTTCAGGCAATTCATTTACATGTGCAAGTTACAGCAGGTCTGCGAATATGAAACCAAAATAGAGGTGCCCTTATATCCAGTGCATAAATATTATTTCAGTAATACAAAAATGCCCCAAGGCCTCCACATTCTTAGAACAGAATTATGTACGTATATGTTCTTAGCTAGTATTTTCTGCATTGTGGCATTAATATTGTTTAAACTCTTAACTCTAGAAGAGCATGATTCTGTTTGTTCTGCAGCTAATTTCACTGTAACCTAGTTACAATATGCCATGACAAAAACAGAAGAACTATGGCCTGTATCAAAGCACAGAAGATTCACCTGTGTTTTTGGTATGAAGGAGACCAGATTTAACATGAGACCAGTTAAATGTTTTGTTCCCTGATGAAGAAAGTTCTAAAGCAGCATCTGACTTAAATGAACCAGTCATTGTTATTTCTTAAAAGATTCACGGCAGCACTGTACATTTGGACTGAAAGCCTATAATCTTTTAATGATGTGTCTGTGGTCAATCCTTAATTGCCACCAACTGGACCATTCTCCATAAGTGGGCTGTTGAAAGCTCGAACTAACTCACACAACGGATAAGAAAAAGGATTTAGCAGTACTGCATACACACATAAGATGAAAGAATGAGGAAAAGGCAATGTAGAGTTATTCAGTCGTTCTCCCTGTACTGTTCTTGGCTTTCCCACAGTGTTTAATGTTAATTGAAGTCAAGGAGTAAAAGTTAAGGGCAGAAAGAGAGAAAAGACTGAGTCCCTATACTTCTTTAATCCCCGTCTCCGTCTTGCCTTTAATGACCAGGAGGAGAGGCGGGTTTTGTACGTTGGACGTCTCCGGGCTGACAGCACACGCTCCGAACTCAAGCGGCGCTTTGAAGTTTTCGGCGAGATCGAGGAGTGTGCCATCAACTTGAAATATAACGGGTAAGAATTTCAGCAAGTGTGTGTGTGTGTGTGTGTGTGTGTGTGTGTGTGTGTGTGTGTGTGTACGCAACTAGGGTGAGGCAAAATGATGATATAATATCAATATCTTGTTATGTTATGTCACCATGCACTTTTCTGACATCAGGTTTCATGATATCTTTTTATAACACTTGTTTAATAACAGTTGCTGAAAACTGCTGATTTGTTGTTAAAATGCTATAATAAATGTTTAACAAGTAAAATGGTAAAAATGTAACACTACTGTTCACTAGCAAACCTATATATCAGGATACATATCGCATATGATTTATGATATGTGTATCGTGATACTTTTGTCATATCGCCCACTTCTAGTGCACACGGTTTGTCTTGTGACACAAGGGGTCAATTAAGTCTATTTTAGTCTAAAAAAAATATTTTAATTATATATTTGTTCCCATTGGCAGTTGAATTAGAGGACATGCATAAATCCCACTGCTGAATTAAAAACTGAGCTATATTAGACAAAAATAGACTGGCTTGAATAGAAATAGGACAATACTCCTTGGACATCATAAACCAGAAAAAAAATAGCGATGTCTCAATTGTATTGATCACATTTGTGAATTTATATAGTTTGTCATAGTGCTTCTGGCTGATGTCTTTGGTGTACTTCATGCTTCATATTTTTTTTTGTTCCTGATCCAGGGACAATTTTGGCTTTATCACCTACCGCTACACTTGTGATGCCTTCGCTGCCCTTGAGAATGGACACACCTTGCGCAGGCTGAACGAACCTGAGTTCGAACTCTGCTTCGGTGGACAAAAGCAGTTCTGCAAATCCAATTACACAGACTTGGGTAAGTATGCCTGCTTGGCTTCAGCCATCCATTAGTACCTGAACTCACAATTGACAAAGGGCTGTCTTTCACTGCACAAAAGAAAAACCAAGAAGCAAATAAGTTGAGTGATGTTTTAACATCAGAGAATGTTTTTGCCATATCGACTGAAATGGATATATTAAATTTAGCAGGCACTCTCGTTTTGAACCAGGGACTGAACTGATGCTCTACATGTCGTTTCACTATAGTGATGTCTTGACGAATTTAAACAGTAAACAGTTACCAATAGTACTGATGATGGAGAATAGTGATGGAGTGCAATAAAGTACTCAGCGTAGTAGAAAATCAACATAGTAGCGGTTCGGTGGCTTTAATGCTCCCTGTGGTATTTTGATGCCGTACATTATATATTTCATGCTTTGGCTCCCTGTGTGGTTGAGGAACGAAGGGGTGTAAAAATGGAGGGAAAGTTGAGGAAGGCAAGGAAAAGTCTGATCCGTTCATTTCCCCAGCGTATGTCTCTCTTCTGCCAGCTGCTGGGATGTTCAACCGAGGCAAGATCAGGATGACACTAAGTCACATGTAGAGATGTGTGGCGGGTGTATGTGTGTGTGTCTGTGTGTGTGTGTGTGTTTGGTGGCGGGCGGTGGCTAGAGAATGTGATTGAGTATGGCTTAGGGTGTCTGATTTTATTTATTTTATCCCCATCTCTTCATATTTTCTTGATTCTCTTTCTCCATTTTGTGTTTCTATCTGGTCTTTTATTCTACCTTTTATATAGTAGAAGCATTTCTTGTCTACCTTCTACCCCACATCCCTCTCTGTTTCTTTCTTGTGTAATGCTTTTAGAAACCTATACAATGTTAAGGTCCTAGATTTAAGAGCATGTATAACAAAAAGTCTCCTGTCTGTGACTCTCAGTCGTCTTGGACATTAGACATCTTGTCCATCTGTCCAGAACAGCACATAATGTGAGTTCTTCAGAAATCACTTTAAACTCACATCTGATCATAATGCCTAGAAAGAGGGAGTGAGAAAAAATATTTCTCTCCATGATGAAAGAGTACCGTAAGTTTGCTTATTTTGTGGGATGGAAAGAAGGACATGATACAGCGAGGAATCCTAAGGACAATGCAGAATGCTGGTCATTAAAGACAAATGGAAGATCATTTGCTCCTGTTAAAGTGGAAAGAATTGTGTGTGTGTGTGTGTGTTGGGGGGCGGGGGGTGGGGTCTGGTGGTGGCGGCGGATTTAATAGTTAGTCGATTTCCCCACTTCACATTTATTTTCTGCGAAATGTGAGTTCAGAGACGCATGATGCTGCAGGATGCATTTGGGAAGCATTTGTCTTGATGTCACTGATGGCCACGCAGGTCAATGGAAGAGAACAAGTGCACTTACCTTCAAATAATGGGAACATTAAAGTGTATTTCAGACGCTGAGAGTAAGGCCAAAGGTATTTAGATGGTGGTTGTAATGCATCCTCCAGGAGCGAGCTGGGTGGCATTTGTTACCTTGTGTTTAGGTGGCTGTATCTATGCTGGAACACATAGATGTGAGACCTCCATTGTTTTGCACAGGTTTTTATTTACAATAGCAGCCATACCTTCAGATATACAGGCACAGGGTGGAGTAACATGAATAATATAACACCTAAGCAATACCTCCTTTCACCCTTTTTTAAGAAACTGTCCATTAATTCTAAGTAGAGCACAGGGGCATTTGTCTTCCTTCAAGGTGCATGACATGACACAATCCTCCGTTTAGCCATAGTATTAGATCACAACTGGCGTTCCCTGCTTGTCATGGTCATTCCCATTTCTCACACACCCCAACTACGCTGCTGTCCGTTTAGAGAGTGTATTTGTGAAGCTGGCTGCCATATTTATTGTCACAGCTACAAATCATAATATATGCTTTTCATTTTTACCCCACTGTCTTTGATATTATGGTGTGGTTTTTTTTTTCATTTGTAGCCTTATTTGATATTTTAGTTGAATTACTTTTTAATGGTGGTTAAATTTGTAAGCTGCAGATACGGAAAGGGTTGTAAGATTACATCCATTTGCTCCGAGGGGAGCAAAGCCAAGCAAAAGTCATGGGTTTTGAGTTTATGGCATTTCAATCCAAAACAAAACTAAAATTTGTATAAAATTGGCAGTCTTAACCAGATTTAATAACCTGTTTGTAAAATTCCACACAAGACTGTGAGGCTGGTTTCCTTGTCCAGCGTCCATGTCTGACCCTGTCAATACCTCCTGCTTCTTTTCAGACTCTCATTCTGAAGACTTTGATCCAACTTCAACTAAAAGCAAATATGACTCGATGGATTTCGACAGCTTGTTGCACGAGGCCCAGTGTAGCCTGAGAAGGTAACGAGCTCCACCATACCTGCTGGTTGCAAAGCGAGGGATTTGTGATACCTCACTGCTGTTTCGCTCCTCTGAATACGAGACTACTACAAGTTTTACATGTGTGTATATATAGAAAGAACATATATGTATATCTAAAAGCAAAGTTTACATGAACATAGCTGCTGCAAAGACTTTACCTTTGGGGATTAGCCAATAAACCTTTAGAGGAGTGCACAGATATGTGCCTGTGCTGTGCTGCTGTATGAGACAGTGATCTCCATGGGATTGTTTTCTTCATGCACTGCTCCAATCTCAGCGCTTTGAGGGGTGAAAACATGCAGCCTGTTCAGTCAGTTTTTATTTGATTGATTTTTACTTTTTCTGCCTTTTTTTTATTTAACCTGGTATTTGGATGTGGTGTTACAATGTTGTTAAGTGAGTATGGGATTAGTATCTTCTACAAGGTAATATTGTCTACATTTGGGGGGGGAATGATATAAACAAATATTTACAGATATTAAATGGAATATTTTTATTTTGTGTACATATCAAGGCAAAGTTCTTTATTTGTTACAGCTATGCACTGTAAAACGCAGCCTTTATAAGATGGAGTTTTTCCTAATCGAGAATGTTACTCTGTAGTCATTACAGTGACGCATAACCAACATGGTGGTTATGTGGAGTGATATGATTGTAAAAAATAAATAAAAATAAAATGTCTTTGGAGATTGGGTGCTCTTCAGGGGGAGCATGTGAACAGATTTTTAAAGACTTTTGTTCTAAAATGTCATTAATCATGTATAGTTTCATCTTTTAGCTTCCTCAGTGTTTTCATTACACGAAATATGTATCAAACATTTTAATATTTTTATTTCAATAACTGCACAACCATAAGATTTTGTTTTCTCTGAAGGAAAGACTAACTTTTTAATTGATTATTTTGTGCACACTAATAATTTTTATTACTTTAAAAAAAAATAATTCACTGTTACTAATATATGATTGCTTTTTTTCAAAGATAAATTCATGTACTCATGTTCATGAGGAAGAAATGTATTTATTTCAGTATTTTGATCAAAATATTTATGGTTGACATCTACTATGATGCGCCTTACAAATTTTGCTATTTATATTGTTATTTGACTTATTTCACATTCAGGTTCTACAGAAATATTGCTTTCTCCTCTTTTTAGAAACAGTTATAATGAAAAGGTACATGTTTGTCTTCTCCATAGTTTGCAGCCATTTTAAATTATATTTTAAAATCATGTTCTTTTTCTAAAGCACATAAAGCAATAAAACTAATTTTGCAGGTATTTCATCACACCACAATAAATCTGTCTCATTGCTCCTCATACACTTGGTTATGTGAATGCCAAAATAAAGTTTACAGTTTTCTTTCCAAAAAAAAACTTTACTTGATGTAAAAAA
Source organism: Prietella phreatophila (assembly GCA_025728095.1). Classification (NCBI taxonomy): domain Eukaryota; kingdom Metazoa; phylum Chordata; class Actinopteri; order Siluriformes; family Ictaluridae; genus Prietella; species Prietella phreatophila. The sequence continues at coordinate 15,603,087 of JAOUWY010000065.1, read as the reverse complement.
AAAAACAAAAATCTATAACATTAATCTTCACGTTATTCACAGTAATAATTATAAAGAGAATAATAATAATAAAAGATAAAATGTGTATAAAAAGATTTTAAAAAAGCAATAAATTATTTTTCACAGTTGTCTTTTAGCTGAAGCTGTTGTGTAGTTTGACCTGACCTGGTACCCAGACTCTGTCCCAAACTTGGAAACTCATTCCATTATCCCATTAAACCTAAGAATCATACGCACTGTACAGGGAAAATTAAAAGATGTGAAGAAGAAGAAAAAAAAACTACATTACTACTGAAAGATGGGAAAATCTTACAAGTACAGTACCACATGTCTGCTTCTGGCTGAATGTGTGTTGGAGATTACAGCTTCTCTTTGAACATTACTCTGAATGAGAAAAGGATTTTAATACCGGTCTTTTTAAAACTCCAGAATAACATCTGAGAATTGATTAAAAGCGTGGGCCTGTCTGAATATCGCACTACTGTCCTAGTGAACCTCAAGGTTACCTTGCGGTTCCTAGTTCAAGTAATTTCTAGTTTCTTTTCAACAGAGCCCAACATCTTTGTGTTAATATCAACAGATCACATTATACCTTTTGTGAAATATGACTGCGTAGATGAGTGTACAAAAAGAGGCAATATCACAGGTGATGAAATAAAATGTAAAAAAAAAAAAAGGAGAGCGAGGGAGAGCGAGAGGGAGAGAGAGATAGACCTTCCTTGTCCTGTCTAGTATGTTCTTTCTGTACAGAGCTTGGGTAATGGTGTCATGTCTCATTTGATATGTGGCTTTAATCATTGTGATATTCGAGAAAAAAAATGCTTTGTAAATCGTTAAGTAGCAATATATTGCAATCCCCAGTGGTTTTTTTTTTTTTTTCGACTGTGTGGCTTTTTACCAGTGTGAACTACTGAGGGATTTCCCACTGCTGTACAAATCTGTTTATTGATTAACATGCTGATTTTGGAAGGACAAGACGTGTTTGTGTGTGTATACGAATGCAAGTGTATGTGTGTGGTTATATCGATTATATTCTCGGGGTGGGGTGGGGTGGGGAGTGATGGGGCAGGGGTAGAGGAGAAGGGTGTTGGTTGTTACCTTTCTTTTTTGTCCCCTATCCATGTTGCCTTCTGCTGAGTCCTTACCAATGCCTTTGTGGTTTTACCTATTGTACAGTTTTCTTGTGGACTTTATTTTTTATGTGCAATTCTCATCAGTCCAACCATGCCAATAAAGGGAAATGTGTTTCAAAGAAATGCACTGGACACCTCTAACTTGTTCTACTCGTTTTTCCCCCTCCTTCCATGTGTCTGCTTGTTTGATGGGAAAACAAAACTCACAATCATGAGCTATATTTGAGTAATCTAACTGGATTTATTTTCTTAAAAAAAAAAAAAGAAGTATTTTTGTCAATAGCTTTACAAGAGGGCTTTGTTACTTAAGGACATTCATCAAATGAAGCAGAAGCAGCAATGTGTAAGTTAATTTCATATTGAACTTCAACATTGTTCCATTTCCCAGGATAACTGTGCACAGTGTCTGTTATTTTTGGCTGATGTTTATGCTTTCGCCAACTCTGCAAGAACATGGGATGTGAATGATGGTAATCCTGCAGCGTCTGTTTCCTAACATACATAAATTGTTCTGTCACGACCCCGCATATGAATTAAAATAAAAAGAAGATCCCCTGTTTTTAAAATGTTTTTTTTTCAACTGCACAACGTAAGCAGCACATCAGATTGAAATGTAATCAGTCATTCTATTATTCAACCTGTAAGCAAATCTCAAAGTGACAGTGAATAACCTTTTTTTCCTCTTTAAAAATATGGCAGGAGTAGGTATTAAATTTTAAGGCAAAGGAATCCAATTGTATTTTTTTTCATTAATGCTACAGTTGAGCCCCAGAGAAAAGAGCTGTTTCTTTCATTTTGGCTGGGCAGCCATGCACAGGCAGGAGGTCTCCCCCAGCATGCCCTTTTGATCATAATGGAAGAACCCCACATCCCAGCAATCATACTGGATGATAAAGGGACCTACAGCATCTGAGGGTCCACCTCATGCACCTCAGGCTGCATATCAGTCTTAACAGCTTTTGGTCACTTGAAGGCAAAAAAAAGGGTTCATATTTGACAGAAATACAGAAAACACCAGAGCAGTGATAGACTGAAGATGGATGTAAACACTATGACACAAACAGTTGCCGGTATAATATCTATTACAGCATGAAAACATGAAGGCAGCATTAAATGCTGCTCAGTGTTTGAGCAATACTCATGAGCTGCACTACATGTTTCCAGGGTTCCAGTGTGCTATTTCAGGATGCTCCATGCTGCTCCAGCATCTCTGGATAAGGTCCGTTCCAGTTCCATGTGCATGATATCAGATAAACGGGCTTAAACAGATTCCTCAATAGTTTATGTTATATTTAATGGATCTAGGTTACTATCAGGGTTCTACTAGGAACATTTTATCACAGTGGTACCATGTTGTAGTGTTCTGCCTGAGGGAACTGAAGAATCCTTATGGTATTGAACCTTTCCTAAAAGTGTACATGGTCGCACATTATGTTAAGGTGTTGCCTTTCAAAATGCAAAGGTCAAAGGAATTTCATTTGTCCTATACCAATGAACTGCTCTTCATTTGCTAATAAATCTGAGATCTTAGCAGGAATTTATTTAGGATAACATGATCAGTTTTCATATCTGATCCTAAATTATAGAAGTGGTGCATCAGGCAGCGTCTCCTCCCAGTTCCAGGGTCCCAGGTTGATCCTGAGCTCTGGTTAATGTCTATGTAGAGGTTCTGCATTCTCTCTTTGTCCATGAGGATTTCCCACATAGGTGTGCCCTGTGATCGACTAGAGTCCCATCCATGGTGTATTCCTGCCTCTCATCTAGTTTGCCTGGGATAGGCTCTGGATCCACCTTGACCCTGACCAGGATAAAGCAGTTACTGAAGCTTCTCTTGGCATCTTGGAAAAAATTTTCTCAATTAAAGCAAGAAATGCCAAAATGTGTCTTTTATAATAGCATTGAATAGTAAATGGTGTTCCGGCAGAGTTTACTTATATTCATCAATTTTGACAAAAGAGCTTTAAATTATATTAGATGGCAGATTTATTGTCAAATATATTGAAAACTGAGTTTGCTCTTTGCGTTCGTTGCTGAGATGATTGCACATGTACATCCTGTACTATATGTGTCAATTGCATATTCTTCAAATGTTCCTGTCAAAAACACACAAATTTAAGACAAGAACCTCTTCATTGTTCTCTTCTTTATTGGGTATTAATTTGACTGTCCTAATCAGAAACTGCAGGTTATCATTCTCCATTGGTAAGTTCCAGACAATATCAATCACAGCTTTACAAGAATGGTTTTATTGAGCGGCTACAAGGACATAAATAGTGTCAACTTGATGTTTTGACCATCTCCAGCAACTTGGTTTGGGCTGGAGTATAAAAAAAAAGGATTGAGTACACATTAGATCAGTGAAGCAATTGTCATCAAGCAACTCATCTGAATAATATACCACCTTCTGCTACTTTTATGTACTGAATTTCAATATTTCTGTGTTTTACTGTGATACTTAGAGCCAATTAATATAACTGCAATTTAACCCAATCTTTCAATTTTCAAATGTCAATTTCAAATAATACTTTATTTAAATTGCAAACTATCCTCTCAGTTTCCAAGGTGTAAAAAGAAACAATTATGCTTGAAATAAGCAATTCAAGATCATATTATCATTTCTAGCCCAGCTCCTGGCAGCTGTTAGTGCTTGAACCACAACAATAGCATTTCCTTCATCCCTACTCTGCACTGCCATTTTAGGCTTTAAGGAGTAATGAGTAACAGAAGGCACAATATTATTCTTTTCCCAAAGTATCAGCTTTTGGGAGCAGAATGTATACTTCGCTTGATAATTAATGACACCAGACAAATAGCAGCTGATTGAGCAACTCACTTTCATTCTAATTCACCATCTGGTCCTCCGGCAAAACACATCGCTAATTACCTCAAGTGCACCAAAGATAAGTTTATTAATTAGACAGAAAAAAAAGCTTTTGGAGAAGATAAAAAAAAGTGCGGTCAGCTGTGAGCAGGAGTGGTATTGAGACGGTGTGGATAGGAGGTGGTGGTGTTGGAGGATTGGGAGAGCTTTGAGAGAACATAGATTCACTTTGTGTCCTCAGGCTGGCACAGGCCTTTCAGAGTGCTGTGCTGGACAACTTTCCTTGCGCCCCGGGGGATGTCAGCAGAAAGTCAGGTGACCATGGGGATGTCCAGCTGACAGAGACGGTTAAGACAGAAAGAAGTGGATGTGATGCTCTTTTGTCAGTGCCTTTCCTGTGCGGGAGAGAGGGAACTGATGGAAAGAAAGAGAAGGAAGATGTGCCGAGGGATTGATAGAAGGGTGGAGGTTAAATATTAACTTGAACTGACATCAGGGCTCAGTGGTTAATCAGTGGAGCAATGTAGCATTTAAATGGCATAATTAGTGGAAGCTTGTTGCACTCACATTAAATAAAATATGCAAATGTACTAAAGCAAAAGCATATCCATATCATCAGTAATTTGGTAATCATCAACTGTCATCAGTAAGTCTTAACAGACATTTGCAATGTCTGTAATGACAGCACTGACAAGGCAAATGACTTCATTTATAAATTCTCCTGAACCACATAAACTACATGTCAACACCGAAACTTCCAGGATTATTTACAGAGTAAAAGAAAGAAAGAAAGAAAGAAAGAAAAGCCTGTCAAACAGTTTGGAAGATGAATTGTTTGACAAGGGTGCTTCTCAGTCCACTCGCTAGTTCAGTAGTCAGGTCACTGATCAGGGAGTCGGCCATTTAAAGGGCTGTCTCTGTCGTTAAATCCTTCCAGTGCTCTAGAACATTTACTGCGTAAATAAAATCCCACAATGCACCACAAAAACCAGGGAGCATTGATGCTCAGTATGTTCTCTTACTGGAAATGATGTCATGTTTTCTGAAGCCTCTCAGTTCAAAACTAATTGCGAATGAAATCTCAGCCAACATCGTCTACAAATGTAAGTAACTTGTTATTGTTGTTGTAGCTCTAAAAATGATTACTTAGCAACTTTTAACTTTCTTTGATGTTCTGTATACAATTTGTTTGAGTTAATGATAAAAAAGATTTTTAAAAATCCACTAGCTAGCCTACGATCCTGTTTGAAGTACCATCAGTATGCTTACATGGACAACAATAATCCGATATTAGCCCGATTAAGACAATACTCTGATTAAGAAACTACCATGTACACAGTGATTATGGATTATCTAATCCGACTAAAGTCATACTTGAAGTAAACACAAATCGAATTAAGACGTGGAGTACTCCTGTTTTAGTCGCATTACTGACGTATATTACAGACATGTAAACACCTTAATCACACTATTAACATCGTGTGGGAGTTTTCACCACATTTTGCGACAGGACACGTAAACACATGGCAGTACTCAACCGTTTAACCGCAAACAAGAGAGCAGCTGTGTCTGAAACCAAGTACTTACCTGCTATATAGTAGGTGAAATACATGTATCTCAGATGCTATATAGTAGGTAAGTATGCGGATTCATGCGCAGCCCACGGTTTTAGCAAGTCATCTATTTGCACGTATACCACGACAAATAATTAACTGCACTTGAAGCTTTCGTAAAGTTAAAAATGAAACACCCAAAACTGTATACGGTTATATATTGAAGACGAAATGTATGCTGATGCGTGAAATTCTGGAGGGAACACCGGACGGCGTGGCGTGGGGACGTAATGACGTCTGCCGTTAATCGATCTATGTTCTATGTATAACACGTAAATTGGGAACATGAAAGAAGTATTCTAAAAGCGACTCATGTAAACACGTTAATCACAATATTATCTTATTCAGAATAAGGTCAATAATTAAACGTAGTCCATGACAGAAACACGTTCTTAAGTTAACAAATTTATATGTCGTATATAAAACGTAAAGTTTTTCATTTTTGGTGATGTTTTACAACACAAGTAAGTAATCGTGTCACCAGAAATTGAGTATTCCATGAGCCAGGGTTCTTACCAGTGCCCCACCTTGTGTACACGATATACTATCTATGCAGCTAGGGAGCTGATCGAGACATAGCCACGATCTTCCTTTCAGTGTGGGAAAACTGAAAAACAGGGGGTAAAAAACACCTTTAACTTGACCACAGGTATTGATGTTTCTTTCTTTTTTTTTTTTTTGCTGGCAACATGCTTCACTTTAGGTTGCAGTTGGATGAACACTGGGATTTAATCCTTTGCTCTTTCATGTTCTTACAAATGGTTACCCAGGAAGGTCTCTGGCTGCCTTGCCATTGTGAAAAGCCTTTTTCAAAATGATTAAAACTATAAAGTTCACTATAAATCCATAAAATATTCTAGTTAGAAGTGAACTTTGTCTCATACCTCAAAGACCATTGATCTGGCACAGTGACTGGATTTCTTTACAGCTTTCTACAGCTCTATTATCCCTGCAATAATACTATGACTGTAGAATGAAGCCAATGTCCTTATATTTCTATTACAATGTGCAGACAGCCTTAATTACTCGATAAAATACTTTATGCCTTAATCCACATGCTAATAACATAATTAAAATGGTGTTACATTCACGTGGTAATCTTCCACGATACAATTCAATTAACCCAATAAACCACTTTTTCTTATAGAGGCCCATTTACTTTAGATTTAAATGCAACTAAAGCAACTTGGACTTGAAACTAATTGAGTAGATATCAGCAGGGTTTGTTTATCACCTCAACACACATTTCTTTTTGGTTTCATCCTATAGCATAACTACCATGCTCTGAAGCTACTGACTTCAACACAAAATAATGGAAATATCCAACATAAGTAAATAGAGCCATTGACTAATGCTGTCACATAATTTCTTGTGAGAGTACGATATTGAAATTATCTTAGCATCTTGTCTTCCTCTATTACAATAATTCGTGACATATTGAGTGAAGTTTTGCATGTTCTTTCAGAGAAGGTCGTCGTGGCAGTCCAAATCTATCCACCTGAAAGCAAGCCAAGTGTTTCACTGGTGCCGTTCAAATTAGTGGACGTGAATGCTGTTCCCAAGCAGATCAGACAGTGTGAAGGACAGAGTTGTCTCCTGTTCAAGCACAACACTCCCCCACTGTCACAGGCACACTGCTAGGCCTTGCAGTTTCCACACTTTATCATTGAAATTAATAGCCCTCACACCAGTTTTATCACACGCACGCTCCCTCGCCAAGCTTTATTAAAACGTCTTGTCGGCGCTGGGCTTAGGAACTTTGCTGTTGCTATGCAAAATAAAGATCGAGGACTTGCAGGAGGGGATAATAACACCAGGATGTCATCACGGAATCTGTTTATTTTTGCGTTTTGTACTTATTGCCATTTACTTAATCATTTAGATTGCCGCCTTTTTGCTAAAAAAATAAATAATGAATGAATGAATGAAACAGCTCCAATTGGTGACACACAAGTCACTTTTCTGTTCAATTCTCTGAAATTGCACACTGCGAAAAACATCAATCTCCTAAATCACTTGGTTCCTTTCTTTGCTCTGTAAAAATCAATCATGATCTAACATAAGAGAAGAAATAATGTGTCTCTGTGCCCACATCAGAGCCGAACAAAAGCAAGCACATAGGTTAGCACTGAGCTATTTTTATTGCAACCCAAGAGTGTTTCATGCAGGAGGAAAGAGGAGGGAATTTTGGGGGCCGTTCTGGAGCGTGAAACGGCCCGCGTTAATCATCTGGACAGCAGAGACATTAACTGTGCATGAAGCCAAGTCTCTGGACATCCCTCCGCAATGTACACTCCTGATATAGAGGGGAAGCCGGGGCAGCATCACTGGGATTCACACACTGCTGCTGCTAGACTGAGTGCTACTGTAGCTCACAGCAAAGCCACTCAGCCACTTTTGCTTCTGTGATGTAGAAAGAAAATATCTTCACAGTGCATTGAAGGAGCACATAAACTTTTCTAGTTTTCTCCATAAAACTGTTCGGCCTCTTTCTAAAAATATCCCCAAGCAGCATTTCCAGATATCCTGCACATGTGCTTTCTATATATTTGTGTTTGGTGGAAATATGGCTGTTGATGGGTATATTTGTAAAAGCAAGACAAATTATTTTTTTAATTGCTATGTTAATCGAGCTCCTCATTATAGCTGGAGAGAGCTGGGTAATAACTTTTTGTAAGTATTTTCAGCATCACTGAATTTCCATGACCTACATGTAAAGCTGGAAAGCAGAGGACATGTGCATGGGTGAGTACTGTGGTGTTTCTAACAGCAGTTCTAGCTGCAGCTCCTGAAGTGCTTCAGCATACAAAGAAGACTCTGTACTGCTCAATAAAGTTCATTTACTTAAACATCTTGAGTCAAATTTGGCATCGAAAAACCAAATGCCTGAAATAGATGCATGTCTGTTGCATTTTATTCCATGTATTAGCAGAGCTTTATGGTGCTGGCAGATAGCTGTCAGGCTGATGGCACGTGTAACATAAGCGAACGCTTCGTGACGGATGTCTCACCTGTCATAGCTTCACCTTGGGGGTGTCTTTTTCAGTTCATCATCTCGTTTCTCAGTGGCTTTGTGAGAGGGTTTGGTAGAACATCCTGCACTTGAAATTCATCTGAAACAAAAATGACTTACAAGCTGTTTTCTGTGCCGTTTGTGTCTTGTGAGTTAACCGATCCGGATATGTTGATGTTAGTCAATCAATCACACTCGTTCCTTTTCATCTACATCTCAGTCTCAGTCATAAACACAGTTCAATTTCTTCTGAGGGTTTTCATTTACGCCAGAGGAAGGTATACGTGCATATGTGATTTAACTGTAGAGCTCTGCTCTTACAGAAAGGATGAGGAAAGGTATGATCTTGTTGGAAGATTTGTTTTTGGACTCAGATAATAGACTCTGCAAGCAGATTCAGTAAAGGAGCACGGAGCCCTGTGATTGTCTCCGCTGCAGCCCTGCACTCAAATTCAGGTATTGAACTTTGCACATGGTGGGAAATGAATAATTCTCCAACTCAAAGGAATGCAGAGATACTTCTTTATTCAGGGGCTAAGAAATGTCAGGAATGTGAGCATTTTATGCTGCCGTAGCACAGTCAGTAAAATTACATACTTCAGAGTTCAGAGCACTTCCTGTGTCGTCGTTGCTCTTTTTCTGGCAAGCTATGATTTTCTTCTTTTTTTAAAATTTTTTTTTAAGTGTTTATTTTTTTAAAAATGTCCTTTACATTCACCTAATGTATTATAATAACAAAACATCGCATTATTATGAATGCATGTCATATTTTTTTGTTGCTTTCATGTTAACAGCAATTTGCCATCATCAAACTTATAGACCGGAGAACTGAGAAAAGCCTGTATCAGCTCATGAGGAGCAGGAAGGATGGTGTTATGTGGCTTTTATGCTTCCTAATGAGTCCCTAAGGTGCTAAAACATTACAACCCGTCATTTTACAACTATCGATTGCCTGAACACGGTGATTCCAGAGGGGATTTAAGGCACGGGAATATCATTATGTGACATTAACATTTGCCTTTATTTCTGATGCTAAGTTGCTCTTTCTGATTCCTTACTGAGAAGATCATCTGTCTGATAGATAGGGAATGTTCCTTTAGTGCAGGAGATAGAGTATGACTGGCATCCTAATGAGACTCACAGTGAATTAAGAGTGTGTTATCACCTGCTTTATCTCTGATGAGCTCATGTCTTAATCATGGCAGCCAAGGGTGAGAGATCTGTTCTAAACACACAGGCTATCTATAATCTATGCACTTAGGAGTGTATGGATCAGTAGTGGGTGATGGGTTCTCCTGGAGAACAGCTTCAGGTCACAGCTGAATTACTACATTGATCTCTAAGCACCTTTCCATAACCTACTTGAATGACTAAACAGAGGAGGTTTTAAATTTGTTTCTAGATGCAGTTTGATGACTTTGACAGCATACACTATTCCTGGGTTGCAGTCAAACAAACCATTTGAACAGTTCAGATCTTTTATACTCCACGAGCTGCTAGTCTCTCTACTCACATACCCATTTGAAGCTTTGTGTTGGTGGATGGAAAAAGCAGAAAGAACACATCTCAGACATCTATTCAGCCAAGCGTAGACACTGATTGGTTGCTCTTCCATGCTGATAAATTGACCCTTTTAAGCTGATTTGAGATGTGTTTTTGAAGAGTTTATCCTTAATGACTTTCCTTAAAGGAAACCCCCACCCTGAATCACATGAAATACATTTAGATTAAAATATTTGTAATGTGCTTAGTTGTTGTGGTGCTAGTTTGTTGGTTGGTGCTGTAATTTAGTTTATGAAAAGTTAGCAATTTTATGTCACAGGGGCTAAAAAGAAAGGATTTGAAAAATTATGTTTGAAATCTTTTCTCCTATTAAACATCATTTTAACTGCACTAGCACTGTCTGTTGCCATTAGGAGGTGAGAGAGTTGGACAGACTAAAATACTAAAGTGCTGCTGCATCAGCCTCTTTAGGTAGAGATAAATTCCCACTGACACCACTATCAAAGAGCAGTCATACATTAATCATTTGCACCATTGTAGCTTACATACTGATTATATACAGTATATTTACATAAACATCAATCAGAGTGGACTTTTCATTTAAGGCCAAAATTTAAAAGTGAAATTGATCGGTTTTCAGGGACTGGTTACTCGGTTATCTCTGTATTTCCCTGTGAATCTCACAGCAACATATAACATATACAGTGAACTCCAGAATGGCATTGTTTAATAAATTGCACAAAAATTCTTGTTGGCTATAAAATGATTCAAAATCTTTAGGTAAATAAGACGAGACTGCCTACCTTTCCTCAAACAAATTAATAGTAGTAGTCATTTTATCTTAAAATGTAGGTGCACAGTACTAAACAACAGAATTATGAAAACAAATCAAAAATGTTTTCACTACAAAAAAAGGCACAGATGGTTGTTGACATCATGAATGTCAGGTAATGGACATAAAAATGACACATGCATTATGAATACCATTAAGCATAATCATGGGCATAATTTTAATAAAAGACTGGAACATGAAAATTTTACATGAAACATCCTTCATTTAAAGGATCTTAAAATGTCCTGAATGGATTAGTGCTCGAAGATTCATATATATCTCTAAACTTGACACAGGAAGACTGTTATCTGCTGTTAATAAAAGTTAGGGAAAAAGTTGACCCAATATTAACTGTGTAGCTGCTGATCATTTTGAAACTAGTGTATTGGAGAAAGAAAACATATGGGAAATGTTTTATTGTTGGAAAAATATAAAAATAAAGTAATTTTATATATTCATTTCCTTGAACTATATTAATCACTCTGGAGGTGATGTCTGACCATGCATGCACCCAGGAATTATATTTTAATATGTGATGTGATTTAGGTTTGATTTATTTGGATATACACTTTAATTATAATTATCAAGAATGGGTAATCTCTTAAATATATACTGTATAGGATTATTTCATATAATCTAGTACTTCTGAAAATGTCATTGCTCTTATATGGCAGATGAGAGCTATAAATGAATGTGTAGATTGTATTTAATTTGGATTTAAAGCTTATCTTGCTGTATCACTGCTAATGTAGCAAACAATTTGTTCTTCAAAATCATTATGTCATCATAGCCATTGCTCACAGACAGACTTCAGAAAAATTCATTTACAGCACATCGCCAGCTGGCAGCATTAACATCTGAGCAGATGCATATCAGCAGAGTGTTATCAACTATATCGGCATCAATTATTTGGACAAGGATTATCACAGAGACTAAACACTTTAATTGGGCTTCAGCTTTACCAAAAACACAGAATGATTTCAGGACAATAATCCCTTATTTATGCATTTTAATGCTGGCTAATTCTAATTCATCAAAGATTTATTGAACGGTTGCAAAAAATATATAAATTTCTTGAAACATTAATCTGCACCATTTTAATAAGTACCTTTGTGGGTATGCTACTTGTGGCTTCCATACTAATTCAGCTCAGAGATTGTTTAGTCGGATAAAATTGGATATTTTTGTCTGATAAATTAATCTCCAAACTGCTTATCTGACTTCAAATCAACATTCATTTCAAAATGACTTCAGAGCAGATTGCCACAGATAGATCACTATCAGTTTAGTATCACCCAAATGCTGATCTATGTAGGCCTAATGGCCTAAAATACAGTTGATGCCCAGATGCCAATAGCTTCATGTAACTAACCAACCGAAAATATACTAACCAACCAAATGGGTTGGTTAGTGTTTATAGCTGCTATAATGTAAGTGATAACATAATGGCTGTGGTAAAAGAGGAATAAAACACTACAGCATGTGTTGTTGTAGGAAAATACTCAACATGGCTTCACGTCAGGCCTCATCTCACTACCCCATTGTTGTTGTTTTTTTCTTAAAACAGCACACTCTTTCATGTTATATTCCTTCCTATCCCATGAATTGTAGGAATTATGTTCATGGTTAATCTCACAGCATGTGTCTGTGGTTCTACAATACAGGATACAGACAGCACTTCTCTGATCTTAGTGAATGGCAATGCAATTGTCAAATTATACTAATTTTTAAATAATGCCTTAGTCCCCTGCTCTATCAAGTGAGCTAGCCTGGTGCCTCCTTTAGTATACATAATAAAAGTATGGGTAACTTCCTTTCTCAGCGTGTGTGTGAGGGCATTCTAGACCATTCATATCAGCCACCCCTGATGCCAATCTACTACTAAGCTGAAATATTTGTAATAACCTTACAAATCAGAGCTGCTGTTCAAGTGTACATGTATGTGTATGTATTTTCATTAGGAAGCAGATATGGCCGTAGCTCCACTTACCCTCACTGCTGTTCGGGAGGAAGTTGTGGACATGGCCAAACCATTCATGCAGACAGGAATTAGTTTTGTCATGAGCAAGGACATTGCCTCAGATGATTCCCAATACCTCAGCTTTTTAAACCTCTTCTCCAGCGAGATGTGGATCAGCCTGCTGGTTGCTTATCTGCTTACCTCCTTCTGTATCTTTTTGGTGGCACGGTAAGATACACATCTTATCTTCAGTCAGATCATAGAATAGATGACTTTATTAAAGCAAGATTTAGATATGAGTATAACTTGCCACTAAGGAATGTAGTAGGAATGGGAATGCATCATTTGTGTGTGGTGTGTTTTTATATAGTATTAGCCCATCTGAATGGGGCCAGCCACAAACAGAGGAAAATCACTTTACAATCCCACACAGCTTCTGGTACACTATTGGAGCGTTAACACTTCAAGGTGAAAACACATTTTTTTTTAACAGAAAAGAGAATGTTTTCCACTGGATAATGAGTTTCAATCTTTTGCACCTCTAGTATGTATTATATACTAGAAAACATTCATGAATGCAGTGTGCATTTAAACTGATTTAAGCAAAAATATAGTCCTTGAAGACCAAAGAATCAATATTTTTCTGGTGTGTGTGTGTGTGTGTGTGTGTGTGTGTGTGTGTGTGTGTGTGTGCACTGACCTTCTGCTGCTCTCATCAGCTGGATTGATGCCAAAGATGTCCAGGTCCTTCTTGCCCTTCTCAGCCTGTCGGCTCAGGAAGTTGTCTCTGTTCTTATGCAGGTAGTTCACCAAGTCTCCATAAAAACAGTACTCGGTAATGATGTAGATAGGACCTGAGAGACAGAGGGGGTGGGGGTTTCTATCTCAGCCACAGCTCTGCCCACACACTCCCAAGTCCTAATGAATAATGAACACTTTTGTGCTTGTGTACGTGTGTGGATGTGTATGTCATGTGTATACAGTTTTTGTATAACTATGTTGTGTTTGTGTACCTGATTTGGTGCATGCACCCAACAGGTTGACAATGTTGAGGTGGGGGCCCAGGTGAGTCATGATCTTCAGCTCTGACATCAGTGCTTGTTTCTCACTGGAGCGAGCTGTTGCTGTGGGACCAAGCAAAAAACAACGAATCAATGAATCACATAAATGCCACATAAATTAGTGCACATCAAATAAAGCTCAGAAAGATTGATGTAGCATTTTTCTTTGCTCTTTTTTTTCCCTCTATAAGTGTGTAAGCTAACTCACGTTTGAGCATCTTCACTGCGACCTTCATTACTGGCTGAGAACGACTGAGTCCATACGCAGTGCCTTCCACCACCTTCCCAAAGGCCCCTGAGCCCAGAATACGGCCTGAGACAGACATTCACAGTGAAATCATATGCATGTTTAGAATAGGCAAAGTTTCACACCTTCCACCGATATGGTCAGTGCTTTGGGTGAAAGTTAGCCGAGGCTGTTTTGAAACTCAAACTTTAAACAAATATAATCCCTCCCTACAGTATTTCCTCCAAAGCCACACCTCAAAAAACACGCCTGAATTCTCGTTCAAGCAACGCCATGTAAATCATTTTGAATGTCCTGACAAGCTGGAAGTTGGTAATCCAAAGGATTTAGGGAGATATTTTGGAGCCGTTATTTTAGTGGAAGCTGCCGGAATGTTGGGGGGGTGCTTATAATAACCAAATAATACCAAGTAATTTAAAGAAATACCATTTACATTTGTTCATTTAATACCAAATGAGATTTGACTCACAACCAATTGATTCCACCTTTATGTTAAACATTTCATGTACATGCAATAGATGATTCCATTTTAGAATTACTGCATCCGTTCCCTTTTATGTAAAAAGCTTTTTCACCAGAAGATTTTCTTTACATTAAGTCTGAGGGCTTCTTAAGGCTCTGTGGTACCTCCAAAAATCTGACTCAGCAGGGCAACACAAGGCAAACCAGCAGGACATCTGTGACTGTTCGACTACAAGACTAGGGCTTTAATGTAAAGAAAAACCACCTTTGATCACAACCACTGTGAACCCACCAAGTGACCGCTGTGCAGACAAACACACACCACAGCTTGACAATGCTGGTATCACAAGGCTGCACCCACAGCAGACTGAAACAAGCCAACACACCTGACCACAATCCATTCGATTACATCACCACAAGTCAAAGCACCAGAGAGAGAGGGTGGAACATATTTTGACTCACCAAGGACAAGGCCATCACGTGGGAATTCCCAGCGTGTGTCGTAGGGCAGCTGCATGGGATCCACGTATATATACTCGTGCCCATCTGGACTCACTGACTCAATGACCCGCCACCTGATCTCATAACGTGGCTTCTGAAATGCATATAGATGGGATAGGTTTGTAGATTGATACGTTTTTGAGCTGAGAACAGAGTTTAATATTGCACAATATCAAATATATTTAGAAATTTGTGAATTGGTTAAGTGTACAAAATCTAAAACAGTATTTTTCCTGGAGCAGCAGGGATGAGACAGTCACGTAAAGCGAACAAGTCTTTGTTTGGGTGCCTTGAAATCAGACCGAGTGAAAATGTAAACAGGTGACTCAATAAATGAATATAAAAAAAATCAAATTATGAATTGACTGAGTGAATTAAAGTGAAGCAAATTACACTGTAAACAAGCACTAGGATGGATGGCTGAATATAGTGAATCTGTTTGTGATGGAGTGAGTGAGCAAATGCATTTTGGGTGACAAAAAAAAAAAAAAAGACTGTGGAAGTGTGTACCTGTTTCCAGATAATGACCAGCACAATGAGTGAGATGATGACAATAACCAACAGCACCAGAACAGCAGCCGCCACAGTGAGCTCTGAGTGTGGACCTGAACACATCAACACCGTTGGCATAAGAGCAAATTCTAACTTGATAGTTTAGTCATTTTAAGAATTTGGAAACCTATAAATAACTGATTTTGCTCATCTAATAATGTCTTTGGATATTGTCTATGATTGAGTACAAATTAAGTCTTTTAATATCTTCATTACTTCATTCATTACAATTACACTATCATCTTGAAGTGCACACTGAATTTGGTTAAACGATTTACCGTGTAACTCAGCTATTTTGAAAAAAATGGCCCATAGACACTGAATGGATAAACCAAAAGGGCATATGGCATATGGATTTCCCTTTCAGAAGGGCCACATGGGGAACCCATCAGAAGTTCACTACATGGGGAGCCGGACAGAATGATGCTAACAGATGTAAGTGTTATCAGTAAAGTGTAACTTTTGGTAGAGCAGAAGTGCTCTTCCTGAAACACACACGCACGAGCACAATACCAAGGCCAAAATGGTATATAGAAGTAGCTGGGTGAAGATATGAAACTGACAATGGCACAAATGTGAATAGTATGATTAATGAACATTGAGGAAAGCATTGATGGTATATTGTCTGCATTTATATAGCCCTTTTTTAACCTTATTATTTTTACAAAGCACTTTACACTCGTTCTCATTCACCCATTCACACACACACACACACACACACACACACACACACACACACACACACACACACACACACA
>JAOUWY010000065.1:15542100-15553230 GCA_025728095.1 Prietella phreatophila | reverse complement strand
AACTCCGCACACACATGGCCCTGGCGGGAATCGAACCCTGGACCCTGGAGGTGTGAGGCGAACGTGCTAACCACTAAATTTTATATAAAATATAAAATTTATTAGATCTCTAGTACTTAGTGATTTGCACTTGAATTATTCATATCTTCTGAACATGGATATCATTTAGTATATTAATAGACAAACTTACTTACAGGATTAAATGGCAATAACATTTAGAATAACGGCCTGCATTACACTTCTAACATTAAATTCACAATAAAAAAATTTGCAAATTTCTCGCAAATTTCTTTTTTAATCATTATTTGTATTACTACCTTGAAAACACTTTTTCATATTTGACCCATATACTGTCCCTGACATTTTAGTCAAGACATAACTACAGATCACAGAAATTATATCATTATTATGAAAACCTTTCATTGTGACCAGGACACTTGAGCCAGTGAGTGTTTTTTTTTTTTAATGATGTTTGCTTCTCAAGCTGATCCATAAACCATTATTATTAATGCCAGTCTTGAACAGAGAGGAGGAGAAACAATGTCCTCACATAGGAAAATTAAATCTGATTGAGTTTGATGCCGCTGCAGCCTCTCTGAAGCACTCATATAATCTGTTAATGCTTGCCACGTGAATACTAATCACTCGGCCTATTTAATGACCTCCAGAGTTGGGTGAAACGCGTTACCAAGTACAACGTAATGTGTTAGTGTAATCTAATGACTTTTTGTGATAACACAATAATGTAATGCATTACATTTTAAGTGTATGTAATTTGATTACTGATGTCAAAATAATTACATTACAAATTTATTGTTAAGAAAACAATATTAAGTAAAATGCATCTTAACAATAAATCCTGAATGTTTTTTTTTTAAGCCCTGAATAATTCTCCACTTGGAGCGGTTTGTCACTACGTAACTGAACGTCAGTAAAAGAAGACGCCGGTGGTGTAATTTTGTATCTTCACTGAACTTAGGCAAAACCAATCAGACAGGGTTTATAGGAAAATACATGTAAATACTTTTGTCTTATTGGAAGACAGCTCTCAATTCTGCCAAACGCTAGCTCATAGAGTCAGTGTGAAGAAAAATGGATATATGCCGATTTTTCTTTTAAGCCAGTAAAAAGGCTTAAACTGAAACAGTAACATCCTCTGATGCTGAGCAGGAAAACAATGTGTGTAAATGTCTATATGAGTTCCAGTTTACGTGAACATGATTGGCTAATGACACCAAACTAGCTTGGTTAGAAAAGTTTTATATTTTATCTATCTGGTAGTCCTACAAACACTGACAACACCCGAGATAAGTTTTACATTAAATCCAACTTTTTCTGATCATGTCATACATTGACGCATGCTAAAATGAGTGAAATAACTGAGTTTCACTTTGTACTGTATTTTTTGGTTTTGAAAGTAACATCAAATTAGTAATCTGATTACTTTTTACATGCATAAATCAGTAATGTAATCAAATTACAATTTTAAAGCAGTAATTATTAATCTGTAATCTGGATTACCTTTTTGAGTAATTTACCAAACATTGATGACCTCTAGAATTGCTTATTCAATTTCCAGTTGTAAACTGATCTTTTCCATGCTAAAAGCCTCACCTGTGTATTCTAACATATTAGCTTAACAATATGGTTTCTTCCCTCATAAACATCTACATTTGCAACATTTGCATAAGGATAAGATTGAATATTAATGTATGGCATCTACCTTTTATCTAAGGTAGCAAACAATGCTAACAGAGTGAGTTATAGAAACTGCAAAAATAAATAAATAAATGGCACTTTCCACTATAAGCTATAAATGTGAGAATAAAATCACTTTCCAGTCATGTGTTCTCACATTTATAGAACCTAACTGATTAGAAATACTGATGGAACTGACTAGTCACTCAATCTAGCTTGATTTGGGAAGTTTCATATCAAACATATGCAGAGATGGGGAATAAACTGTACCCCATTACATGCAGTAGTTTATTAATGCAAAGTGAAGTGTCAAGATGGTTTGATTTTCCAGACACAAAGCTTTTACATGTATTAAAAATAATTTCTGATGCCAGATGACGAGCAGAGTGTCTGTTCTCAAAATTCCATCCATACCCCATCATCTTAGGTGTGACACATGAAGTGGGAACCCTATGATGTTTTGACTGGCTTCTGTCTCTTTTTGAGCAATGGGAGTTCTTTCCAGTATCCACATCCTTCTTTTTTCATTTATTCCATCATGACCTAACATTGTTCTTTTGCATACGCAAACAGGCCAGCTTATTTGTTTGTGTAACATGTAAATAGTCATTAAATGTGAGGAACATGCAGAGCAAACAGTCTCTAAGTGTAAATACTAATCAGCTGCTTATTGTCCATGGTGTAGATACGATGCTGTTGTAAAACATTAACCTCAAACTAATCTAGGTTACACAAAACCAACACAGTGGAATTATCATTTCTTCTTGAGGGACAATGGCATTTTTATGCTACAAATCACAGCTACATAGGGTGTGGATTAATAAAATGGTATTCATGTGATTTCATAACATCTTCAGTTCTTTATGGATTCCACAAGATGTTGGAAACATTCCTTGAGATTCTTGTCCATGTTGAGATTATTCCATCACATTAATTTTCTGCAGATTTTTCAGCTACATGTTCATGCTTCAAGTCTCTTTTTCTACCACATTATAAAGGTGCTCTATTGGATCTATTGAAGTACACTGAACTTATTGTCATGTTCATGGAACAAGTTTAAGATGACGTGTGTTTTTTGACATGGCACAATATCATGGCAGAAACTAGACATTATAAAATGGAAATTTGTGGCCACCGCATTAGATTTATATACACAACAATAGACCACCACCAGCACCCTGAACTGTTGACACTAGGCAGTCTGGCTCTACAGATTCATGCTGTTGATGCCAAATTCTAACCATCCATTTGCATGTCCCAGCAGAAATCATGATTCGTCTGACCGGATGATGTTTTTCAAATCTGCCCAGTTTTGGTGAGCCTATGACCTGTCCGAGGCTGAATGAACTGGAATCTGAAGTGGTCTTCTGCTGTTGTAGCCCATCCAACTTAAGGTTTGCCATGTTGCATGTTCTGAGTTACTTTTCTGCTAACATCAGTTGTAAAGAGTGATAATTTTAATCAGTGTAGTCTTTCTGTCAGCTCAAACCCATCTGTCCATTCTCATCAAAAGAGTGTTTCTGCCCATAGAATTGCCTCTTAAAGGATTTTTTTGTGGTTTTTCACATTATTCTGTGTAAACTCTAGAGACAGTGCTATGTGTGGAAGTCTCAGGAGGTCAGCAGTTTCTGAAATACTTCCCCCAACCTGATGTTTGACGTTTAACTGAAGCTCTTTACCTGTATCTGCTTGATTTAAAGGCATTCTGCTACTCCCACATGATTCCTTGATTGGATCATTGAGCATGTGCACAGGTATACCTAATAAAGTGGCCGGTGTATGTTTTTCTTTATTAAATTACAACACATTTTAATTAATTTATTATTAGTCTAAGATTATGTAGATTGTTCACCATATAAGACTCTGTGAATGAGTTGTTACTATAGAAACAATAACACTAGCATGAACACATTAATATTTAATCTGTCATTTTAATTAAAATGTCACTGTTAGAGTTGTGCTGTTTTAGAAAATGAATCAATACCTTACAACCAATAAGATTCGAGAATCCAAACAGCACTTTGGTATAAAGGTATGATAGGTAGCACACGAGGATACAGTAAAGCGCATTAAAAGAAACAGAAAATATGTCAGAAATACTGAAGAAAATTAGTCCAAGCAAGAATTGCGTATGTATCCATATTATGGTTTTACATTTTATTTTTGTACATTATGTTATTGATTACCTGAACTAGAATATGTGTACATATTGTTTTTTGACCACAGCTACTCTGTTATAGAGTACACTCTATTATACTATATGCATCATATAGGAAGTGGCGAAGAGTATCAGAGTATATCTTCACAGCTATCCATGAATGTGAAGGCAAGAGGAGGAAGGCATAAAAAAGCAATAGGATGAGGGGGAAGACAACAGCTGAGGGAGAATGTGTACTGGAAAAAAAGCACAGACCCCCCAAAAGCAGCTTTGATTGATGTGAGGAGATGAGATTGTAGCAGAGGGACAGCAGACTGGGACAGAGCACTGTGGGCCAGATGGGCCGATAAGATGGCCAGACTCCGCACGCTCCTGGGGGCCGAGGCCCTGGTGAAAACAGCCTGTCTCCACTTATAGTTGTTTGTCAGGGGGCCCTGTCCAGAGAACAGTGAGTAAACACTGACAATCACTTAAGGCCCTTCTTCTTAGGTTTTTCCCTGTCCTCTTCTTACCAGGGCTGGCAGGGTTGTGGCCATTGTTTGAAAGGTGGCCACTTGGAGGATGGAGAAGGAAGGTTAAATTAAATGGATCTGCGGAGGGGTTGAGGAGGAGAGGAGGTGTACCATTGGTGAGAGGAGCAGGTGGGGTCCGTGTTAGCCTAACTCATCTGGACTGCACCACATCTATCTGAATTCAGCATGGGGAGAAACCGAGAGAGCTGGCTCATTCAGTCATGCCAGGCTGTGGGCACCATGATGTCAGTTATTCTGTACTGGTTCCCATTTTGAAAACAGTTTATCTCACTAACCAGTTCCTGGAATGTAACTTTTCAGAGTATGAATTAAAGAAGATATATGTCCCAGGGTGTTTAGTCTGTTCCAAATGGTTACCTCACTCAAGAGTTAACCCCTTATATCCTGTTCAAGACATTAATCAAGCTCATAACTGCATACATTTCCTATTAGGAAAGTATTTATTGTATTTATTCATTCATTCATTTATAGTAACTGCATTATCCTGCTTATCCGGATGTCAGTTATCACATTATCCTGATTTTGGAACCTGAGCCTCCCCAGGGTACAATAAAGAATACACCTTAGGGTACCAGAGGAAACCCAAACAGACACAGGGCAAACATGTACAATTCTGTACAGAAAGAATTCAGGATCAAACTCCAGGTTCTGGAACTATGAGGCACTTGCTGTGCCAATGGGCCACCTAGTTTCAGTGTACTTACTGAATAATTTGCATCCAGATAAACACCCCAGAAATAACTTAATAATTTATGGGGTTGGGAACATTTACTGACATATATGGTTATAGATAATATCTAGTCGATGACCATGTTTGTATTCTATTTAGTAACCAAATCTTCAACATGCAAGCTGGAGCACTAGCAGAGAAATGCTATAAACCCATACTCTACACTCTGCATAGAGTAGATGGCAACATAATTGGATATATAACCCTTTCTCTTTCAGTTCTCTCACTTTAATTTTTTTTTTATAAGGGATTCAAAATGAATGGTGACTGGGCAGAGAAACATGCTACAGTTTTATAGATTTTTGATGGTAATCGTCAGAATTAATGATATGATTTATGTCCCTGATTAAGGTAATCGCACTGGGGTAAATACGATGCATGAACTTTGATAATGAACTGGCAGCTAGGTCCCTAGCCTCCTGAATCACTTCATTTCTCCAAATCACTCACATCACTGCTTCACACACACAGACACACACATATCCCACTGCAGATGACAAAACAGTGCTGCACATTTGGTAAATAGTAAAACAAGTTAAATTATTACAGTGGTTATGTTAATAATTTAGGAGTAGTAATTTTGTTGAGGAAGTTGATCATTCATACAGCATACAGACCAATGCCTATCACCTTGTTATGACTGCATGGGAATGTAGATACTGTTTCATCAGTGGATAGACATTTGATTTACCAATTTATGAGAAATTATTCTGTTATATAAGAATCTGTGTGAAGTAGAGCTCTAAATGCAGCTGTATGTAAATCTAATTGGAACAAATTTAGATGGAAATAAAGCATTATGTGATCTTTGTGCTTTTATTGGGTAAAATGTTAGATCTTTTAGGAAATGCAGGAGAAATGCACTAACAATCTTTTAGTGGAAGAATGCTACATGCAACCAAAGGAGCTAGAGTGGTAAACAATCCCTGGCCACCAGGCCATAAACGAGCCACTTCCTTTCACACGTAATAAATGGTTGAGGACAGACTGAAGCTGCAAGTTCTTTTCCCCATCCTGTGGCATGATCCCTCTACCCCAAGCACAGCAGGGGAGTGATTTATTCATTGAGGAGTACAGTGTGTGGCGTGGACCTCCATGCCGCTGTAATAAAAACTGTAAACAGGTTCCCTGCAGGGCTGCTGAATGGAAAACACCTCCTCCAAGAACTGGCACACATCCCTCTGTCT
Organism: Prietella phreatophila; assembly: GCA_025728095.1. Classification (NCBI taxonomy): domain Eukaryota; kingdom Metazoa; phylum Chordata; class Actinopteri; order Siluriformes; family Ictaluridae; genus Prietella; species Prietella phreatophila. The sequence goes on along the minus strand of JAOUWY010000065.1, from coordinate 15,546,924 downwards.
GTGTGTGTTTGTCTGTGCATGTGTGGGTATACAGCAGGACTCTACCCTCCTTTACTCTGACAAAATGAGGTATTACTTGCCTTGTGCAATGCATACTTTCAGAACCTGTGTCCTACCTGTGTGTCAGACAAAGAATTGATTTATCTGTTACCTTTTAGCAAAATTAACATGTGCCCAACTGACATCACATCTCAAAAGTAGAGATATTTTGTCCGCTGAAAGAGAAAAATGGCTGAAAACATGAGCCGGAAATATATGCTGCCCTGCCCCTCAGTGCTCAGATTTCACTCTCGAGCTAACCGACGGTTATCACCGCAGAACTCGGCAAAGGGCGATCATGTCAGCAGTTTGGAAATACTTAAAAGTTTCTGATAACAACATCAAATTTGCCATCTGCAGTGTTTGTTTAGCATAACTTTCAAGAGGGGGTATGGTGATGAAGAACTTTTCCACAAGAGGTTTGATATACCACATGTAAACACAACATCCAGTTCAATATGCAGAGTACAGCAAAACAACAACAACAGAACAGAGGCCCTCTGCCATTTTCCTGTTGTTTTTATTAAAATAATTGTGCAGCATATTTAAACTTTTTGTATTTGCAAGATGATAGCCTAGAGCTGCTAAGTTCATTACTTGACTGCTGTTTTGCAGATCATAATAGTTAACATTACCTTATTTGGATAATTGTAAAAAAAAAAAATCTGTAAAATTTGATTGTTAGAGAACTGAAGGAAGAATAATAAATTTTATATTGTTTTTGTTTTGGTGTGTTTCAATAAACCTGTGATCATTTTCAATAGTTTTTCAATTGAGATTCATTCAATCCATGAAATGAATTAAAAAGTCTAATATTAACACAGTTATACAAAAAAATTTTTTAGTGGGTTTTAAAAAATTATTTCAGTTTTGGTTTTCAGCCAAGTGCATCCTGAATTCAATTTCGGCCCAGATGTTTCCTTTCGGTGCATCACTACAAAACAGTGGCCATGCTGTTTGTGCAGACAAAACAAAGCCCTTGGCAGTTGATTGATTACTGTTATTATAGGACCTTGTGGTTCAGGCATAGTTGATATGATAGGTCATAAATAAATCCCACAGAGATGAAGGTAAAAGACCAAAATGTGTATATTTGTTCAATTATTATTATTATTATTATTATTATTATTATTATTATTTAGGTAAACAGCCCTTGAAGATGCACATTGATAATTGTAAATAAATAGCATATAAACTAGATCATAAATGTAAAAGTTTGTTTAGTAAGATTTTGGTCCGGCCTTTTTTCTTGTCATTAATATATCTGTAAAGTGGCTGTGGTGGATCTGGAGCCTATTCCAGGAGTACATCCTGGATAGGATGCCAGTCTATTATAGGACACCATGCACACACAATGTACATTAGCACACTCATTCACACCTAGGTATGGAAGCTGGTTTCCACCATGTATGAAAAGATATTACACAGCTTTCTCTTTCATTTGCGACTTTTTGTATTTCTTAATTGTGATTTAGTGCGACTTCATGCTTCTGCTTATTAGGCTATTTCAAGGCTAATAAGAAACACCAACACCCCAGGCATGCTATCCTGTTCAGCCTAAGACATTCTCCCAGAATGGCCAGTTCCCACTGAAATGAATACTTCAGGTTGGTTATACTGCTTGTTTACAAACTGCTGGATTTGTTGTGGTATGATTGCTGGATACAGAATTCATATTTATTTGATACTGATAAATAATAGTGAGACAAAAAGTTGCAATTGTGAAAAACTAACGTGCAGTTGTGAGATGTGAAGTCACAATTGTGTGATATTAACTCATAATTTAGATTTAAAAAGAAAAGGTGCTGTTGGGTGAAAAAAATTATAATTTAATCCAAGGTTTAAAAAAAAAAGTTGCAACTGAGTGATATTAACTCTCAGTTGCTTGATATTATACAGTAATTACAAGATACAGTGCTGTGAAAAATAATTTTCTGATTTCTTCTGTTTTTGTGTATACCTCATACTAAATAGTTTTAGATCTTCAAACAAAATACAACATAAAACAAAGGCACCCTGAGTAAACACACCATACGTTTATTTATTTATTTATTTATTTTTTATTGAAGCAAAAATATATATATAAATCCAGAATTCATGTTTCCCTCAATTGTGGCCCTGAAGCAGCAAAGCATCCCCACACCATCACACTTCCACCACCATGCTTGGCCATAGGTATGATGTTCTTTTCGTGGAATTCTGATTTTTGTTTACGTCAGATGTAATGGGACCCCTGTCTTACAAAACAGTTCCACTTTCAACTCATCAATCCACAGAACATTCTCCCAAAAGCTTTGAGTATCATCAAGGCATGTTTTGGCAAAATTCAGACAAGCCTTAATGTTCTTCTGGGTTAGCAGTGGTTTTCACCTCATCACACCATGGATGCTGTTTTTGCCCAGTGTCTTTCTGATAGTGCAGTCCTAAACCTTTATTGATGCAAGAGATGTTGTCCTTGGCTCTTTGGAGACTTGCTGGATGAGTAGTTGCTGTGCTCTTGGAGAAATTTTGAAAGATCGGTCACTTCTGGGAAGGTTCACTACTCTGCTGAGTTTTCCCATTTGGAGATAATGGCTCTCACTGTGCTCCTTTAGAGTCCCTGAGCCTTTGAAACAGTTTTGTAACCCTTCCCAGACTGATGTATTTCAATCACCTTCTTCCTCATCATTTCTGGAATTTCCTTCAACTTCCTGTTGAAAAAGTTCTATTTAAGTGTTGATTTAATTGAACAGGGTTTGCAGTAATCAGGCCTGGTTGTGTTTAGTCCAGCTGAACCCCATTATGAATGCAGTTTCATAGATTTGGAGAATTAGTAACTACAGGAGCAAGTACATTTCCACACAGACCCAATTGGTATTGGATAACTTTTTTTCTTCAATAAACAACATTGTCATTTAAAATCTGTATTCTGTGTTTACTCAGGCTGCCTTTGTTTTATTTTAGATTTTGTTTTAATTTCTGAAACAATTTATTATGAGATATACACAGAACCAGAAGAAATCAGGATACTTTTTCACAGCACTGTAAATGGTCACAATTGAGAGATAAATCTGTGTAATATTTTCTCAAGCATTGCAGATACAAGTCTCCATACCTAGTGTAGCCAATCCATCTTCCAGCATGTTTGTGGAAGCTGTGAGGAACTAGAGAACCCAGTGGAAACACATACAGGCACAGGAAGAACATGTGAAGCATATGAAAACTGTTTATATACACTTAATATAAATCTTCATATAAATATCTAGTGCAGGGTTAGCGCGTATGCTAATACAGAACTATTAAGCCTATCACGTTGGTGTGTTTGGATTATGGAAAATGTAAAACTGTGTAGGACTGTGAGTATAGGAAAAACCCTGGTATAAGAGATATCACATGTTTTTTTAACAAGCATCATTTTAGGATATATTTCACATGGTTATGTGGGTACATAGCTTATATGTATAAAGTGTAGCCCTTTTTATAAACTAAGAAACTGTGTTTTTCCAAATTAATAACATTATCCCAATAAAAAGGACATTTGACATTTTTGGACCTAGTTATTTTGAGATAATTCAAGAGTTCATAAAATGAAGCTCTCACGCCAGTCATTAATTTGTTTAAGAAACTATCGTTTGAGAAATTATCCACTCACTTACAGTACCTAGCACTAGGCATTGGTTGATATGCCAGCTCTGGTGACTAACAACCTTGTTGTGGTTGAACCTGAAAGGTCATAATCCCAAAGGTCCAGCCAAACACTCGCCGCCACTGCTAGACTGTCTGTCAGTGAAAAACTTGCCCCATCCACCGTGGTCTCTGCTAGCGTTCATGCCCCATTGTCCTGTATTAATAAGCTATTGATCCATGGAGACAGGTTTTTGTAGCAACGCGCTCTGCTGCACACACTCCCTCTGGCCTGCTTGTGCTGGACTGTATCGATGTATGAGCTGCGAAAAGCAATAGTAATGGATACACAACAGCTGAGGGAACCCCTGGGTACAGGCAAGGGATGGGATATTTTTATGTTCTGCTTCTCGTAAGCCCCCTTTTCAACAAGTGAGGGCCCCTGGGACAAGTGGAAGTGCTCCCCAAATCACCTCTAACATCAGCGCTAAGGTCCACTGAGGGGACAGCTAGCATTTCTGCTGCTGCCGCCGCTGCTCATGGTGACATGATGAATTATTTGGGTCTGCTGTCTCCAGCCATGCATCTCACCCATGGTGAATTGGAAAACACAAATGTATATATTTATATTTAGCACCTGAGTTATAAATACAGATTTGGTTTATTTCAGCAGTTTTTTTCCCCTTCTTGAATCAGCACTTTATCTGAAGAGAGCTCGGGCATGGTCTTTTTGTCAAGGTGACACCTGGTGCTTTGCTATTTCAAGTTTGACTAATTTTAAGAGTATTCAGCATTTCTTTGTGAAATGAGTGAATGAATCATACCTGTAAACTAAAAAGAATATCAGTGATTTGTTTTAACCAGGGGGTACAGTACCACAGTGGGGCGGGCGGGCTTAGGGGTGGGTGAGGGGTGAGGTTGGGGGCAGCAGTGCACTATCACAATAGGTAGAGATACTACCACACAGGTTAGAGGGCTCTAGGGTTAGAGCCTGAGCTCAGGATAGTGTGTGGATTATGGAGTGTGGAGTATCTATTTTCCCCCTTTGTCTGTGTGGAGTTTCTAGGTTCCCCCACTGTCTGTGTGGAGCTTCTATGTCCCCCCTCTGTCTGTGTGGAGTTTCTATGTTCTTCTCTCCGTGTGGAGTTTCTATGTTCTCCTTCTGTCTGTGTGGAGTTTCTA
>JAOUWY010000065.1:15470149-15490231 GCA_025728095.1 Prietella phreatophila | reverse complement strand
GGGGGGGACATAGTTTGCCCTTTAAACTACTGATCAGAAGTGACAAACCCAGGCAGAAACAAAATCTTTCCAGATTGCAGTTGACAGAAAAATGAACAGTGTCACATCCACTAGTGGGGGATGACTGTGTGGTGATTCCTCAAGCGGCCGGCAAATGACATGGTGGAGAAGACAACGGATTCAAAAATAGCCTCTCAGCAGGGAGGGAGAGGTTTTTGAAGATACTATCCTCAAAATCAAGGCAGCAGCATTGAGTGGGGCTGGGAGTGAGGAAACACTGTCTGTGGTAAAATATGAAAGGCCTGCTCTCAGTGACAGCCCATGGCTTTTCTCGATACCACCAACACCAGCTGACTGCAATGATCCATTGGCGCTTTGTGGAGACTTGTGATACAAATGCTAAGGGCGAGATGCTGGAGATACAAGTCCGCCTCCCCTCCTCTCCCTGCCTCCACACCTCCTCTCTTCACCAGGCGGTGCGCTGTCTCACAAAGGGAATTTGTTATGTTCTTTCATCTCTAAATTTCCAGGCACAAAACCACACGAGCGCCACTCGTCCTTGTGCATTTTCAATTTGACAAGCAAGTGGCCTTGAGGACATTGGACTCCATTTTCAAATTGACCATTTGTAATCAGCCCACTAAAGAAAGTTAGAGAGGAGCAGATGGCAAGGGATTGGAAGAAAGAAATGCAAGAGAAAAACAGTTTTTCACATGTGGTGGGTTTATTTAAGAAGTGGGTCTATAGATGGAAGATGAGTAAACCCACACACTACTCGTACCTGTACTACCCCCATTACTTGAAGCCTAAATTCCATCAGTAACTAATGATAGACCAATGGGCATTTTTTCCACACACAAAAAAAAAATACCATACATTTATCTTCAATAATTGCTTTATCCTGGTCAGGGTCATGGTGGATTATGCACACACATATTGGAACTCCACACAGACAGTAGCCTGATTAAACTGGGGACTCTGGAGCTCTGAGTCAGCAATATTATCTGCTGTGCTTCAAAAAATATATATGTTTCTTGTAAAACTTGTCAGAGATCTCTTTATACTCTACAGTTTGTTTCAGCTTCACTTCAAAATCATTTCACACAGACATCACATAGAACTTTAACCTTCAATAATATTTATCTTTGTTTCAGGAACAGGAATGTGTGACAGACATGCTCCTTTTTAACTATGAAATACATAACAACAAAAGATGAATACAGACATACTCCTTCCGATTATGAGTATCAGAAGCTTCAAAAGCTACATAAGAAGTTTCGTGTTTCTCAGAAGACACCATACAGACTTTACAAAGTTCATCCTGTTCAAACGTTTATGTCCCCCTGGTTCTTAATGTATCATGCTGTCTTCTTGAGCATCAGTGAATGTTTGCACCTTTTTTAATGTAGTTGTATATGAGTACATGGATATGTATATGGATCTCAACATCATATAGCCGCTGTTGGAAAGGGATCAAATATGCTGAAGATACTGGAAAACTAAAGAATGTGGAGGACCTGGAGGATTTTTCTGAAGAACAATGGGCAATTTAACCGCTCAGGACAAGCAATGGTCTCATGAACAACTAACACAAAAAAAAAAACGAAAAGAAAAGAAAAAAAAACCCAGTCGCTGATCATCCAGGTGATGACACACATTAATAAGCATCAAACCTATGTAAACTTTTGAACTGGATAATTTGTGTAAATTCAGTCAGGATTGTGTCTTGTGGACTATATGTAAAAATCTGTTGAACTAAATAAAAAACAACATGCAATTTTTATGATCTCTTTTTTTAATGAGTAAGATTTTGCAGATTCATTAGCACTGTATCTTTAAATCAGCTAGCTTTGTTTTATTCTAATATCAGTTGGCCAACTTGATAAATTAAAACTAATTTTAGTAGAAGAACAACAATTAAAGCCATGCAAAAATGTAAACATGTAAATCTCAGAGGTACTCAGGGAAGACTGCAGTGTGATATACATATGTTCTTATTGGGTATCTTTTCCCACCCATCCCAATCTGTAATGGTGAAAGATGAATATAAGCTTGTACTGCATCACAGGGGGATGCATCAGCTGAGAGTGATGAAGCACAAGCACAAAATTCACTTTATTCCCAGATAAAGTCAGTTGTGGTTTTCCAAAGTGAGTCCCGAATCTCGGCCACTCTCCAGACTACAGTGTTGCTCCACCAGCCACTTGAAACCCTTAAAGATAATAATTATTATACAAGACAACTGAAAGGGTAGGTACCAATTTAGGGGACAGTCTGCACACATGCCTGACATTTTCAGCAAATATCTCTCTAGTTTCCCATGTGTTTGTTTGGATCTCATATTCTGTAGCATTGCCTCACTCCTGAAGCCACACATATTTTCATTAGCCTGTCATGCAGAGCATACCAAAGAAGGATGGCAGTAATAGGGATTTTACGTCTTGCTTACATGCTAAAGGAAAGAGAAAAGCATAACTTCAAACCTGAGCCTTTTCTTTCGAATTAATGTCAATGTCAAAAATAGCAGGCTACTATCGAAGTCACTTGATGCATGCTCTTTCAAGTGAAAAAACCATGATACCATGTTTGCTTACAGTGTTGTGGGCTGCTCCCTTCAGTCTCAGGTGAATTGTTGTTGTGTTTATACATAGACTATTAGATGGAGTGGTCTGAGGTGTCAAATGACAGATATAGTGGCAATTTGGAGGTCACACACACTGTGAGGTGACCCTGTATTTTTTTTCTCGCTTAGTATTGATCCCCTACATTGCTCATTGCAAGCTTAAGATCAATCAGGGTGGCAGAAAAAAATTCAAAAGGGTACGCCATAGAATCTTAAATATGGCACTTCAAAATAGTCAGCATAGACTACACTTACAATATTATGACAAGAGTCCAAAATGAATATCAATAAACACTGATATTGAACAGCAAAATTGATTTAGTAAATCATGACTGCTATATTGACAGTTTTTTTTCCTCTCTCAAATGCACTGTTTATTAGGATGCTCCTTCCGTCTTGGATGACCATAAAATCCAAGGTATACCCCAGCACTTTTCATTGACTGTTGTCATCTTTAATGCATCCGTTCCATTTTCAGGACACCTTTTTGTATGTCAGAGATCCTATAAATCATACAGGGTTTACCTGCAAATGGAGGAATTTTCATTATATTATAAGGAATACACAGAACATATGTGAGGTGCATAGGACTGGAATCAGGGTTTCAGAAAGGGAGGGTTAATTATGATACAAAATATGTAGGTTAAGTGGTGTGCCCCCATTTGTTTCAATAAGGGAAATTGATTCCTGTGTCCTCTGTTGAACAGGAGCTCCTCTCTCCAAAGTGTGTGTGAGGCGAGTGAGACAAAAGCAATGGGGTGCATTGATTTCTGAGTAGCTTGCACTGCAGAGGCTGGTGGAAGCAGAAAAGTAGTGTGATAGATTTAAACATTGAAGGGCAGGTACAGTATATATCAGATCACTCAAGTTATTTGCAGGCCTATTTCCAATTGACATTTTTTTCTGCTTTTGTACACGGTAGTTATAGCATGCATCCTGATACAAATACGCTGTAAACCAATTTCATACTCCATGTATGCTGAATGATGTGAAGTCTGAATGAAAGTAATAACTACGGTCATTATTTCATTCTACAAATACAGAATGATAAAACTATAAATGGCTAGTAAATATACAACATAGAGATATGGAAAACAATTACTTTAAGGCCTGTCGACTTGCATGTGTGCTGGAGAAAGGATGCAAGCACAAAATGCATTAGCAAGCAGGTGTTGTATTATAAAATACTGTCTGCCAGCGGGGCCAGGATGTAAAGGACAAAAAGGATGCTTATAGCATGCTGTCCCTTTGGTTTAGCCCTGCTTCACCACTACAGGGGCAGCTTAGCGGACTGATGTAGAACGTCAACTAGTTACTTCAGCTCCATGGTAAAGCAAGCCCAAAACTTCTCACCTTTCTGGCCATCTGCTAGTCCTTGAGAAAACTTTTGTTTGAATGGATTCGTGTCTGATCTGAGGATACGATGATATTCCAGTATGTACCATGATAGGGAAGGGAAGTGGTAGCTTAGCAGAAAAGGCGTTGGACTTCAGATTGGAAGGTTGTGAGTTCAGATCCCAGCCAGCACTGCCAAACTGCCACTGTTGAGCCCTTGAGCAAGGCCCTTAACCCTCAACTGTACTACTCAATTGTATAAATGAGATAATTGTAAGTCGCTCTGGATAATGGGGTCTGCTAAATGCTGTAATGTAATGATATTAAAATCCGAAATACTGGTATAGGTAATCACATCACAAAAAGTTACTTCTAGTGGTAGTAAGCTACACATTATAGGTAAGTTACAAAACAGGATAAAAATTTAGAAAACCCCAAATTGTTTTCTGCATTAAAGGTATGTCGGTGAATTGACAACTCTAAATTGCTGCTAGGTGTGAACGTGTGTGTGATGTCCTGCAGTGGACTGGTACCCCGTACAGGATGTATTCCAGGGTTCGTGCCAGGTGTTCCCAGGATACGCACTGGCTGCATCATGACCCTGACCAGATTAAAGAGGTTAAAGAAGATGAAAGAATGAAAGTCATTTTGGTTTGTAAAATATTCTATTCTAGTCAGTCTTACAATGGCATTCCATTCCGCCAGCATTGTTGGGTTTCTGTATGTAGAGTATCATGACTTTGTTTTAAGGTGCTGGTGAGCAAGGTGGAAATTCTATTTTTAGACCTCTGGTAAAAAGAGTTAAAACGTGCAGCATGATGTTTTTTTGCTGATGGTTATTGGCATTTAACTGCACTAAAAAAACACCCCAAAAATACAGATGTCCTATATCCATTTCGCTTTAACTTTGGAATAGATGACCAGCCAACTACTTTTTTGAAGTACTGGTCAACTAGTAGTAAAAATGAACAGTCATGCTGTTATTGGTGTGAGCCGCAGTATATCCCATCTGGAGCCATTTACAACCACTCTGCCCATTCCTCTTCCCTGGATTTGGAGATTGAGTCTCGCACCTCCTCTGCATCGCCCACCCCAGAGCTCCCAATGCGGGGTGGCATCCATCTCTTCTGAACTGCAGCAGGCTTCAGGACACCCCCGCTGACGTGGCACCTTCTGCCATAAATCAGCGAGTGTCTCTGCTGATAGCACGTCGCCTCGGCTGTATGGATGACTGTCACTTACCTGTGAGGACCTGCATGCCAATGAACTCCCCATTACACATAATGACACAGTCACTCTGCTTCAATGTTTTATAGTGGTGCAACAGTAACACTTTCTCTTATATTATAATGACCAGTACATTGGTTTAATTACGAATAATCAAAAATGGACTTTTCTATCACACTGCAACTAATATTTCATTATGCTTATCAGCGGCAGCATTTATCTCCTGGACTCCACAGTGAGGTTCGTGTCTAGAAAGAGTCTCATTTATTCTCCTAAAAAGTATAATGTATTTGGAATGATAGTATTTGAAGCAATGTAGCTGTGTTTAATGAGGGATTTTAGTATGGTTCACAAAAGTACTCACATAAACAAAGGCAGTAGCAGTGTGAGAGTATAATTCTGTGATTATTGGGACCCCAGGGAGGCCTCTTTTACTCTCTTCAGTGATGCTCATTCACAGCAAGGGGCCATTATTCTGATTTAAATGGGATGAAAATGTACATTCAACACTGATCCAGCTGCTAAAAACATATGCCATTCCCTTGTAATTCACATAATTGAGTCATTACCATAGTATTCGGTACATTTCAAACACTCAGTAGCTGCTAAATGTACTTGAGTCTCTTGTGTGATATGTCCTGTTTTGAGTTGTATATGCTAGGCTTTGATTATAATAAATAGGTTGACACACCTCTAATGCAACCACCACCAGACACTGCTTGTGGCAAAAAGCCAAGGAAATGGAACAAAGAAAATACATTTCCAAGGAGCCTTGAACTCTAGGGTTAATGTACTGTTTAGACAGGGGAAACACAACACTATCCGAATGAGGTTACAGCTGAAAGTAGAGAAGCTCAAGGCTGCCCCAAATGCAACATGAGAAGACTTGGGTAATTCAGCCTATGTTTTGCAAAAACTACTTTGCAATCAGATTTAGATGATGCTTCAACATCCAGTTTAAGAGATTTTAATGCTGAGTGGAATGTTACATAAATATTTTTTATGCCCATTGCTGCTGTTTACTTTAACATGGATACTTTATCCTGCTGTATTTAATAGATACTGAATATAAATAAATAAAGGGGGGGGGGTAATTTGTAAGTAATATCTTTTGCCAACTTTAATTTTATATTGTCTATTGCCACAGTAGAGAGTTTTATATCAACTCAAAATCAGTTTGCTGAAAATTTTTTGCAGGCCATTTGAGAGACATTTAATTCCCCTGTTGAAAATACATGATAAAGGGTTTATACACACACAACCCACACAAAAGTCTTAGGCACCCTAAAACGTTTTAACAGCAATTTTGTCTTTACCAATTATTAACCAACATTACTTGTCAAACAAGAATATATTATATAATAAAACACTTTTCAGACATAATGCTGTTTGCCTTAAAAAAAAACAGAAACAAGTGTGACAGTCAGAGTCTGCAGTGGAAGAGATATTCCAAGATGTAAAACTCGCCGGCAAATCTCCTTTTAAAACAGTGCAAAATGTACTAGAGGCTAGTGATGCATTTTTAAAAAGTGTCAAACCAAATATAGACTTTTTTTTAGTTCATTACTGTTTCCTGTTCTTTATAGTAAGTCATCTTTGCCATGCAGCATTTTCTTACATGTGCCTAATTGAAAACTTGTGGGAATTTATGAACAGTTAGTAATGGTTAACCTAATACAGGTTAACATAATACAAATGTTTAAGGAAACCTGACAATCACACCCATACATATATTTTCAACTGCTTTAATAAACTCCACTCTTCTGGGAAGTCTTTCTTCTATGCATTGTGTGTTTCCAACTTTGTGGCAACAAATTTGTGAAGAACCACACATGGGTGTGAAGATCAAATGTCCACATACTTCTGCCCATATAGTGTATGTAATAGTAGTTATAATAGCTAATAGACACCTGTATTCTGTATTTATGTGTTGATTTTAGGGGTGGTCAATACTTGAGTAGTTGTACTTTGTTACTATACTTAAGTGTTATTTTGGCGTGTTTATAATTTATTTGAGTATTACTGACATCGAATATGTGTGTGCTCACTTTGTTACATTTCCAACATTTACATTTTTATTTAGACCTTTAGAAGTACTCATTACAAATCTTGAAGGTCTCTTTTCTTGCTCAGCCAATGACTATATAATGTACATCAATTGAATAGGCTCAGTTTAGCATCCAATTAAGTTCAGCAATGTAGAAAATAAACTATCAAGAATTGTATCAATTCTTGACCTTCTCCTAGTTATGCTATAACTGTTTATGTGAGTATAAATATGGATAAGTCACCAAACTGCAGTGTTGAACTTGAAGATAAGCCCCTACCTCAGTAAAATGTTTTAATATCTTATATTCACAGGAACTGAGGCATCTCCTTTTGCCTCCTTAGAATGCACGAGCTCCATCTAATTTGAAAAGCATGTTTAGGTAAGTTTTGCTAACTTGCTAACTAACTTAACTGACTATATTTAAGTTAGTCTGTTTTCTTTGCTAATGCCTGGTTAGACTAGCATCAATTCCAGAAGCTAACATAACTGAACTCCCAGTCAAATCCAGGCCTGAGCGCTACTACTTCTTACTCAACCTCCATGCCAGCTAACGGATTTCCTACTCTGTCACATGATGAATCACCAATCATAGACTCATGTTAAATCTTTCCATACTCTCAGAGGTACAGTACACACCTGATCACAGTTAGTACATGCCATAACTTTGTGTGGTGTCTTGTTATTACTGGAGGGTACTGGGATGTTTTTACATAACTGTCCCCCACTTTGAACTTGATCTCATTTGGTTCAAGTTCTCTGCTTATTTCATGCCTGTTACCTAATTGCTTGTCTTATTTCATGGTTTTTGACTATTGCCTAGTCCTACTGTTTTGGTTGTTTCATGTATGTGTTGATTAAGTAAGCTCTGCACTCTTCCTGTGACTTGGCCCACAAAATTGAGGCAAAATAGGCCAATTTGATTTTTAAATTTGTTTTTTATTCAATAAAGCCATAAAATGTTCCTGCATTTATATAATTTACAAGCAATCAGGGGGAAAAACGTACTTAGATGCAAAAAAAAACTTACTTACTTTGACAAATGTGTATAGTTTACCATCAAAGCCATTTCAGAGAAAAATAAGAAAGAAAAAACTTAACCAATGTCCTATCTGTATATTTAGAATGCCCTCCACTAATATTGGCACCTTTGGTAAATATGAGCAAAGAAGGATGTGGAAATTTGCCTTTATTGTTTAACCTTTTGATCTTTTGTTCTAAAAATTCACAAAAGGTTAAACAATAATGAGCCTTCTTTGCTCATATTTACCAAGGCTGCCAATATTAGTGGAGGGAACCGTAATTATCAGAAGACCAAACTCCCATTAATCAGAAATTGGCATTACATACAAGCACGATCAACCAGCTCATCCCATTAAACCTGAAATCACCTTCCCATCATGTCTTATAGAGCTATGTTAGAGGCAAGTTAGACACTTTGCCACTTTTCTTCAGTGGTGGTGATGTTTCTGTAATCAGTATCTGATTGGCAATAGTCCACAGAAAGATTGAAGGGACTGTGTCCTCTGTGATTACCAGTCTTAAGCCAGATACCAGCAAGTTCAAACTTGAAATCCTTCTTGAAATCCTCTGGCTTAAAGTGTTTCAAACATGTGTGAAAGTTTCTAGTATGCAGTGTAGACTGAATTTTTTTCCCCAGCACACAATGAATAGCTGAAATAACAATGCTAACATCAGGATCCAGTACTTGTGTATCCATTGTATTTGTTTGTTAATATGGCAACATGACCATGTTCATTTAGTGCAAACATAACTACAACTCACAATCGTAAACCATGCACAGAAAGGCTGGAAGATTTAGGAAGTAACCATCTGCCACAGTGACCTCTTATAAATCTGGCATATTGCTTGGATACAAACAGTTACCAGGTATTAAAGCAAGATAGCTAGTAAACAAGCCACAAACAATTTAGCCACAGTTTGCTTTCAAATTTTCCACAGTATTTATGGTACGAAATTGACAACAGAATATCATGTATGCATGACAGAAACAAAAGGGAGAATGTCTCTGAAGTGGCAGAAGCATCCAGTGACTTCAGTTCCAGCAATAAAATCATCAGTAACATTACAGTCTGCAGCATCATAAAATCTCTGAGGGTAGACTATGAGGTCGAGAGTATTTATATTCTGGTGCGCTGGAAATTTAAATCAATGCTGACTCTTTAGCGACTTTGAGTAAAGAAAGACTTAGACTTTTTGCATCCTTATCTTTCTTTCTTTGCTAACATAACTCCATAGTTAATTACACTGACATATCCTGAGGAAATGATGAAACCATTAACATATAAGATAATCACTAGCATTCTTTTATGCAGTGATGGTTCAAGCGAGGCTGAAGTTGGGGGTAAACTGCAAGTCTGAATTATTTCACTATGGCTCCAATGCATTGCTGCATTCCATAAACTATTTATTTATTTATTTATGAATTCTCCTGCTAGTTGTGTGGCTACCGATCAATCTGAGGAAATATTTGAGGACATAGTTGGGCGGCTGTGGTCAAATTGGGCAGCTGTGGCACAGGTGGTAGAGTGGGTTGTCCACTAATTGTAGGGTTGGTGGTTCGATTCCTAGTCCGGAAAGTGCCAAACTGTCCTTGGGTAAGACGCTGAACCCCAAGTTGCATGGCAGCTCTTCTACCATTGGTATGGGTGAATGAGACACAGTGTAAAGTGCTTTGGATAAAAGCGCTATATAAGTGTGCCATTTACATAGTTCACATATTAAGCATAAGCTCCACAGCTAACTAACCTCATTTTGAATGAATGTCACAATTTGACATTTGTGAACCTGTAAGGTTTGTGTAACTACCTGTTTGTGAATTCCACATAAGCTTCCACAAAAGCATGAGAATAAGCACTCAAACCACATAAAATAAGAAATATTAAGATTTGTTTGCTCAGTTTGCTTGTTAGCCCATAAGGATAAACATCAATTATTAAGACTTCGGGTTTCAGGCATTTCCTCCCCCAGTCCAAAGACATGCATTGTAGGCTGATTGGCATTTCTAAATTGTCCATAGTACGTGAAAGTGTGTGTGATTATGCGCTATAATGGGTTGTCCAGGGTGTCCCCCACCTTGTGCCCCAAATTCCCTGGGATATGTTCCCGGTTCCCCCATGACCCTGTGTAGGGTAAGTGGTATGGAATATGGGTCAGTGTATGGAAAATATCATGCCTTTGCACCATGTAAATCGTTTACTTTGATTTCTCCATAAGCACATCATGTAGTATTTTCTGACATAACTAAAGCAAAAGACACTGTTTCCATTATCTGCTTGATAAAAACAACAGTTATAAACTAGTAGTTAGGTAATACACCCTGTCCAGGGTATACCCCGCCTTCTGCCCAATGCTCCCTGGGATAGCCTTCAGGTTCCCTGTGACCCTGAAGAAGGAATAAGAGGTAGAAGATGGATGGATGGATGGATAGATAGGTAATATGGCAGACCCCAGAATATGGCAGAAAAGACTGCCATGCTTTTCTCTTTTTGCCCTCCTTATTCTCTCCTGAGAATTGGAAAGAATATAAAAAGTAAAGGTGATAGAAAGATGTCCCTCTCAAACATGTGTTTCTTTTTCTCACTTCAAATGATGAGCAAAAGAGAGAACACAGTGTTCAAGGGTAAAGAGGGATCATATACATCCTCTCTCAGCCTGATTATAAACTAAACTATTTCATTACAAACATACTTATGGGAATATGCAGATGAGGGAGATCAGTCATAGATTAGGTAATTATTTACCACAAGTCAATCCCCCTGTACCTATGTGCAATACATACAAGCCCAAAACATAAGCCCTACACATTGTACACATTACTTAATTGAGATAGCTAATTAAATAAGCTAAATAGTTCAGTTTATTTATATACTAATGTGTTCTGCTCACAAGATGTATCTGAAGCAATAACTGGAGACGAAGGTTTTTGTTGACACAACAATCTAATTGGAACAAACTTCACAAATTTCAAGAGCATTATTCCCAAGGTAACATTTCTGGTTTTTATTTTTTGGCAAACAGGAGCATGTGGTCAGATATGAAGCTTTCAGGACAAAGAAAGGGCACATTCATTAGCATATGAGTGCATTTGACATGGCAGGTTGCTTATGCAGCATGGTGGAACACATTTACAAACATTTATTCATTCTTCAGTAAATGCTTTATCGTGGTCCAAGTCACTTTCAGTTAATCTATTGATTTGTTTATATTAAAAAAAATAGCACTGACCTACATTTGTCAGAAAATATCATGGACAGGTACAAACAAAAATAATAATGGTGGGAACGGATGGGATTGGTCAACCTTTCTACACGAGTTGGTGGGATTGGTCAGTGCAGGTGGGAGTGGGATTAAACAATTGGTCCTGCTCATACATCAGGCAAAAAAATTTAATCACAGTCCTAATTTAATACTACTACTTCCATGTAACCTTGACAATGATCATAAATAACAACAACACAGAGCAAGACAATGCCTTCCAAGATGTAACCATGATAACAACCATTAAACGGTAATCTTTTGATACACAGAGTAGGGATTAAATTTTAGCTAACTAAACTGACAGTGAATTTATGACCCGGCCATAGACTTAGCAATGCCATTGTTGTAGAATCCATAAACCTTTATGAATAATGATGTTTGAAATATAATATTTCTTATATGTTCAGAGTGGTGTAACATATTTCATCAGGCATTTTGACACTTGTCACTGCATGTCATAACATGTAAAACATGTAATAAATCATATTCTAATGGGAACACACAGCAAAGATTTGTGTACAACATAAACCGTCATGACAACAACCATTATTGCAGCTATCATGACAATGAATTAAGTAATGTTAATAGGCCACTGATAAACAACTGCTATGTCTGCCAATGCCATGTTTATGACATGGTTAGTTATATTACTTATGAGGCAGGGTTCAAGTACGGTGTTACAGTGTTGATTTAAATTGCAAACAGCATTAGTGAACGAGAACAGTGGAAGACCATCAATCACACTT
Source organism: Prietella phreatophila (assembly GCA_025728095.1). Lineage (NCBI taxonomy): Eukaryota > Metazoa > Chordata > Actinopteri > Siluriformes > Ictaluridae > Prietella > Prietella phreatophila. The sequence continues at coordinate 15,477,972 of JAOUWY010000065.1, read as the reverse complement.
TTCAGAACTGACTGCCGTTATGACTTGTGTGTGCCGTCATTTGGCTAAGAGTCAGTTAGTTATTAGGTTTTAATGTAAATACTACCTATATATGACATCTTCTTAATACATGCAAAACAAAAAATGGCATATACACTACATGGTCTAGGATGCAATAATTATTTGCAATAATTATTATGTTACTATATTTATTCATAACAAGTAAAATTACCAGAAGCTTTCAAGAGGTCATGTGAGCCAGCTCTCTTTTGATGCTTGTGAATGAGTGGATCGGCTCCAGATCCATCAATACCCTGACCAGTGCAAGGTGGATATTGAAGATGATTGAATTAATGATTTTACAATTTCATGTGATATATTCTACATATGGGAGACATGGTAGCTTTCACACTTCCAGGGTTCGATTCTTGTCTACTCCCTGTGTGTGTGGAGTTTGCATGTACTCCTTGTGCTTTGACGTTTTCCTCCACGTAGTCTGATTTCCTCCCCCATCCCCCCAGAGTTATAGGCTGATTGGGATCGCTAAATTGTCCACAGCGTGTGCAATTGTGACACCCTGTTCAGGGTGTCCTCCTCCACATGCCCCGAGTCCCCTGGGATAGGCTACAGGCTTGACGCAACCCTCTGTAGGATAAGTTGTACAGAAAATTAATGGATGACTATTCTACATATTATACATATCTAAAATCACATTTGGTGATTTTAACAAAATAGGCTTTTGATTGAATGTTGTTTGAATATCATTATATAGGGGGAAATAGTATTTATTTCTAAGAATACAGTAAGAAGGAATATCATTAATGTTGAAAATATAATTTGAAACTGTTTATTCAAAAATCCATGTTTACATTTACATTTATTCATTTGGCAGACGCATATATCCAAAGCGACTTACAATAAGCAAATATGTTTAACAGCTTGCAATTACTCCTGAAAAGAACTGAATTTATTGAAGTAAATTAACTTCTACAGTAATAAACATCCAAAATATTACATTGCATAAGGCTAAATGACACTTGTGGTAAACATCTCCTTTTCATACAAGTGCAACATGGTGCTAGCTCCTAAGGCACTCTGCTGCCACTGAAATCATCTGTACATGTGATACCTTTTTGCACCACAATGTGGCAGTGCTCATCAACAAAACATGAAGTGTAGCTCCGGCCTCTCTCAACCTTTCCCTCTCATTCATATACTAGATTAAATCAAAAATAATACCAAAGCTGTAATTTATTAAGCTTTGCAAACTTCCCTAATTTGTACAGCATGTAGATGTCATAATATAAAACGGATCTATCATGCATTTAACCAAGTGTTGCCATCAAGCACAATCTACACCTGGAAACAGTTCGACCTCCTTTCACTACTGCTTTCTGCTCTTAACCTCATATAATGACTCTCCTATATTGTTACACATATATAACCACTTATATATATATATATATATATATATATATATATATCTGTTGCTGCTGCTTCTATTCAGTGTTAAAAAATTTAGTATCTAGTATAGATCTCAGAGTACTGATTTCACTTGTCCAACTTGGTATATGTGCAATGTCTTTTTATTACAGCTGCATACTCTCTTCCAGAGCAGTACATTGTGCGCTTTAGCTCAGCGCTGGAGAAGTCCACATGGAAGAGCCCAAATCTCACACTGAAGCCGTCTGACCACTCAAAGTTATCCAGAAGCGACCAGGCGAAATATCCTCTCACATTCACTCTATCATCTGTGATAGCTAGAAAACAATAAAAGGCACCGCATTAATGGCATGAAAACATATCAGCCTAAAGAAACTATGTATTACGATTAATCTTTAATTCACCGACATTTGTACTAAAGTGCACTATATATTTTTATTGATTTATTACTGCAAGTGAAAAGCATCAAGTACACAGCTTTTGCAAGACCTTTTGATACTTGTTGGAGTGTATCTTGATAAAACTGGCAGCGATCAATGTCTTCAAATTCCACAGGACCAATCTGTGAGAAGCCATTTTCAGTGACATAAATGGCAGGGTTGTTGCAAGTCTCCTGAGAAACATAACATCCATTAAATATAAAAGTCATGAATCTGTAAATGTAACATATTGGAAATACAAGCTGCATAAAATGACAACATAGCATAAATATCATCTCTCAATTCTCATAAACATACCTTTATGTATTTTAGCAACTTGCGCAATCCTTCAGGCACGACAGCAAGCCAGGACACACCACACACTGGCCACGATGGATCTATTATAGCCTCTGCTCCCTGGTCCCCTGCAAAACTGAGCTCACTGGGATGAGAGCTGGTGTCCTTCACTTTGCGTGATGTATAGTAGTTCAGTGCAAAGAAATCTGCTGTGCCTAAGGGCTTGGGCTCATCCTCTGAAAACTTAGGCAAGCGCTGGCCCTTAGTATATCCTAGTTTATGGCTCTGGGCCTCAATCCTGCTCCTCATATACTCTGGATAGTCCCCTGTGCCAAACACTGGGCAAGTAAACCAGCCCAGGTTAAAGTCCATGTATCGCTGGCTGGCAGCCACATCTTCAGGACAGCATGGGTTTAAAGGTTCCACCCAGTCACTGTTAAGAGCTATGGATACCTTTCCCCCCTGCAGACATCTGAAATGGGCATTATAGCTATGCCAGGCCCTAGCATGGGCACGCAGCAAATTGTGACCTACGAGGTAGATGGAGGTCCCTGGTTCTTTAAGGCCTGGGGCAAAAAGGCCATTCTCATACCCAAATTTAGCGCACACATAAGGCTCATTTACTGTAATCCAAAGCTTCACCCTGTCCCCAAAAGTCTTAAAGCAAAACTGAGCATATGAATCAAAAACATCTGCAATCTCTGGAGATTTCCATCCACCACAGTCCTGCAGAGCCTGAGGCAAGTCAAAGTGGTTCAGGGTGACCATGGGCATAATAGCGTTTGCAATTAGGTCATCAATCACTTTGTTATAGTATGCTACACCTGTTGAATAAAACAGAAGTGTACTTTAACCAAAGCTTTTAGTGCATTAAGTTTTACAGAGGATTGTTATTCATTTTCACAAGTAATAGTCTAGGGTTAGATATTGATATTTTGGATCTCCTCAGTTGTACATTATCACAAAACAAATATTCACTCCATATTTACTAACCACCTATGCCTATTTCCATAGATAAAAGGTCCTGTGGATATTGTCAAGAAATTATCTGACAAATACACATTTTATGTGCTGACTTCTAATAGTGTAGATGATTTATTAATAATCATAGCTTTTCCACTTTGATTTTCTGCCATAAATAATTGATCACTTTCCAGAAAAAGCACCTTGTGGGTTGACCAAGCGTGTGGTTCCATCAGGAAGCAACCGTGACCAGGAGAAGGACAGACGATAGTGTGTGAGACCTAACTGCTGGATACACTTCAGGTCCTCATCCCAAAGATGGTAGCTGTTACACGCCACATCTCCAGTGTGATCCTCAAACACTTGTTCTTTACTGTGGCAAAAGGTGTCCCATATGCTGGGGCCTTTACCATCCACATCCCAGCCCCCTGCACAAACACATAAAAGTTACAGCAAACACTTTAAAGATCTCTTTCTTTGAAACAGAATATGTATTACTATAACTGGCACAGCAGGTAGCATTGCTGCTTTACAGGCTCTAGGTTTGATCCTGAGCTCACTTTACTGCAAGTGCAGAGTTTCGCATGTTCTCCTCTGGGTTGTCTGGTTTCCTCCCACCTCCAAAAACATTAACGGCTAAATGGCGCCTCCGTGTGTGACTGTGTGTAAGTGTGTCCTGCAATGAACTGGTGTCCCATCCAAAGTTTATTCTGTCTCATGTCCAGTGTGGCTCTACCACTACCCTGAGTGAACAGGATAAAGTGCTTGTTGAAGATCAGATTAATGACTGGTTTCTTTACAGTCTGAAATAGAATATGTGTAACTACGGTTTTTTTTCAATGTGTATTTAATTTTTTTTTCTGTGCAACATTACATTCTATTGCAGCTGTAAAAAATACATTCAACACTGCTTACTAGCGCGCTTAATAGTAGGCAAAGTCTAAATAGTACACAACCTGAGCATTAGAATAGTATTTAGTATGGTCGTATACATACCGTTCGAACAGCAGGTAAGGAATGAAACAGAGGACGATTTAAAAACTACTGTTAACGACTATTAATTGTGAAAGTTCAATTAATGTACCTTCGATCTGGTAAGCAGCTGTTGCAGCTCCCCATGCAAAATCACTGGGGAAACCTTCGACGGACGCATTTTTAATAAGAGCCATGTCGGTTGCGTTTATCAGTGAGTGGCATATATAACACTAACCTGCCTTTCTTTCACCTGTCACTGAGTTTTATTGTTCAACTGTACATGAGCAGGAAGTCCAGCGTGGAGCGTAAGCACGTACAGCGTGTGCGTGAAACGTCATTACGTACGGAAGTGGGGGGGGGGGGTGCGAAACCTGTTCATAAATAGAGCATGGGTTCTCAAACGTTTTATTGCGAGGAATCTTTTAAAGTGTAGAATAAAAACCCACGGAACTTCTCAGTTTAGATGTATTTTTGACCATTATTTCAATAATACTTTGTACAATAATATATTTAAAACATTTATTAGAGCCTCGGCGCTTTCTATTACTCAACTTTCCACAGACAAAACACTTTAGGTCCATGTTGACTTTATTGATAGTTGTACATGTTTTTGGAGTTATTGTCGTTTGTATTAAACTTATTCAAATCAGTAATATCCATCAACAAATCCCAGAACCTGGTGGTCACCAGAGCTTACTTTGAGAGCCACTGCTTTAGACAAATCAAAAGATATATTGCAAAAAGCTCACTGCTGAATATCTACACCACAAAAGGGGATTAAGTAATGCATTTATACAATATGGAGTGCACTGAATGTCCTTTAGTGAGTCCTTTATTCATGTACTAGTAAATGTCGATAAAGTTCCTGCTTCAGTCTAAAATGCCAACATAAACTTAGATTTTGTCCTTATAGTAAAGGACTGTCAGAACTTGCACAAACAGAAAAGCAATCTTGCCGCTGACTTTATGCAGTTGCATGCAATGTCTGCTCTCCACTCTGTTGTAGGCTACCCACAATCACGAGTCTGAACTTGCCTCAACTCTTTAGACCCACAATGACTACAATGCATACAGGATCATGGAGGATTGTGTTATAGTTGTAGTATGTTTAGCTGGCAGATAATTTGTATTGGGAGTTACATCAATTAGCTACAAGTAACTTGTTAAACTGTAGTTTATGATTAGATATTTTAACATTACAAAGTACAACACAAGGAGATTTACTATACATGGCATCCAATATCTATGTTCAGTTCAGTGAGCATGCAGTTTAGTTTAGATGCAGCTTAGTTAGTATACCTAGATTCATAGTGGGCTTTTTATTCTGCTGCAGATAAGAAATTAGTGTCATTAAATACTAAGTGTAAAAATATGTGTCACTGGGCTCTCTTATTAAACCCAATTATGTCTAGTTTATCAGATCACTTACATTTTCATTTAAGTGAAGAATAACTGACTAGGTGGCACTAAAAAAACCCCAATGCTAATCACCCATGTTTTAATGCACACAGTGTCCCATTTATACAAGCTTCTAATTTCATTTAAAAGATCTCTTTCTTTTTTGTCCCGTCAACACAGTTCACAAGGATGACAATAAAGATTTTGTATATTTAGATGTCATTCATTTTAACACATAAAATACAACTTATACGCATCAGTTAACAAAGATAGTTATGTTTTATGAAATTGTTGGGTTGTTGTTGGGTTTTACGCAAAGGATTCTACAGAGAACTCTGGAGCATTCCCATAAAGTGAAAATCACAAGCTATAATGCATATTTAGCATTATACCCCACATTGCTACATGAAATAAAATAAGTTCATTATTTGTTTCTGTGTTTGAAATACAAAAAAATAAAAATAAAAAAAATCCTTAAAAATGAGATATTTTTCTTTATAATTTGGCTGATGGATATATCCATCTATCCATTCATCCATCCATCCTCTGTACTGCTTATCCTACATAGGGTCACAGGATGCCTGTAGTTTATCCCAGGGAAGTTCGGTGACCCTGTGCCAACTCACTGCAGGGCACAATTGCACACCATAGACAATTTGGAACTCAGCTTACAACACAGGTCTTTGGACTGCGAGTACCCTGAGGAAACCCAGGGAGAGCATGCAAACTGATGTATGTAATTGATTTATTTATGAAGAAGAAGCCTTTATTTGTCACATATATATTACAGCACAGTAATTATTATTATTTATTTATTTAATTTTTTTTGCAATTAGGAATGACGCCATGTTACAGCACCTACACAGATGGGCTGAAGGGCCTTCCTTGTTCAAGACCCCAACAGAAGCACCTTGGCAGTGCTGGGGCTTGAACCGCTGACTTTCTGATCAGTAACCCAAAGCTTTAACCACTCGTAGCCAACACTTATGTATGTATTTTTTTATTTGTTTGTTTGTTAGTTTCTTTGTTCGTTATATTGCGGTTGTTGTGGTTCTTGGGTTGTGGTGTGTGATACTGGGCACTTGGGTTGTTTTCTCAGTGATCACCTTTTTATTTTTATTTGTTTGTATCAGTTGCTCTATCCTTCGTGACCTTTTTTATGGGAAAGGTAGCAGACCCGCGGTGACGTCATCAGCGGAAGTGGAGCTCTCGGATTCACACACGGACTTTAACGAGTTCAACAACTGCGAGCTGCTCGCGCTCTCTCTCTCTCTCTCTCTCTCTCACTCTCTCACTGCCGCTGTACGGCTTTACATTCACGTCGATCAGCTTTCTCTGAGCGTCGTTTCTAATGCTAAACAATATATACATAAAAAAAAAATCAATCTGTGCATATCCACTAAACTCATCGTAGCTGCGCTCTCGTCTAACAACATGATGTTTTGCGCTGAGGATCTGCTCACTCAGCGCACGCGCGCTCAACTTTAGTTTTCGGGCAGTTACCGAGCTGGAGCTTGTGTTTGCTTTTATGACTGGTTTCAGTCACTGCTGGGAGTCTGAATGCGGTCGGAAGGGAAAGTTTCTCCTGACTGAAGCCTGATCGGGTTTCCTGAAGTTGCTGTGTGGGCTGTAGCTGTCTCTTCACCGCGCAGGAACCTGGCTATAAAACAACAACAACAACAACAACAACAACACGACATGGATTACAGCCAGCAAGATCAGCTATCATACACACGTCTATGGTGGAGCTGAAGTGTTGGTTGAGCGCTATAATCGAGAGCTTTGCCCGACTCGATGGCACCGAGTGGTAAACGGAGCCGATCGGAAAACAAAGGAAGGATCTCGGAGCGCGTCTCTGGACTGGTTCATGTGGAGCACACAAAGCCATGGCGCATCCAGATGTAAATGTGGATACCAAGCTGCCAGTATGAACTGAAACGTCGAGCGTATTTTCCCCCCCGTACAATTTTTTTTGCTGTTCTTTTTGTCCCGCATGTGCGTTTCTCGAAAAGACAAGGAGCTCTTTGGTGTGTGGGTATACATATACATACACACCAAAAGAAACAAACAAACTCTAGAACCAAAAACCCAGCGTTTCAATGCTTCATTAAGTTCACTCATTCGCCCAGATCGTAGGTTTCTACAGACTAAGCGGGAAATGTCGCTCAGCAGCTGGTGTGGGCTTTTCTTGGCTTTTGTGCTGCTCGGATCTGTGGACTGTGCGGTTTCTCCTGAGTGTAAAATCTATGATGAACGGTTGAAAACCGGCGGTCGACTTTGGGTTCATTGGGTTTACAAGAAAAAGTATGTGAACCCTTTGGAATTTCATGGTTTTCTGAATAAATTTGT
>JAOUWY010000065.1:15451659-15465247 GCA_025728095.1 Prietella phreatophila | reverse complement strand
CTCTCTCTCTCTCTCTCTCTCTCTCTCTCTCTCTCTCACACACACTCACACACACACACACACACACACACACACACTTGGCACCTGTAGCAAAGCACTGTGGGACACAAAGTTTCCTCCCACTGCAGCTGCTTTAGTTTGAAAGTCTAGCCGAATCCTATTTAATATTGCAATTCCCAGCGAGACCAGACCAGCTTGGTTGACGGGAACACAAATCGGTTCCAGGCCAGCCCAAGTCGCATTTCTCTCCAACTATAACAGAAAATGTCCTATTGTCTCTGCTGTGTTCGCACACCAATGATTTCTCAATCTGGCATAGGTATTGCTTTTTCTTTTAACAGACTTTTTTTCTGAGCCTGTGTGCTTTTGCTTCACGTAGGTATTTCTTCAGGTGGTAGAATACTTTACTGGTTGGTTTGTTTTGATTTGTGTAGCTGCTGTCTCATGAAAAGCTGAATTTGGGATCATCTTGAGTGTTTATGTAAGCGGTGCACAGAAAAACAGGTACTGCTGCAGCTGCTTTTCTTTTCTTCTTGCATACTGATGTGTTTAGTTTGGGTGCTTTCTTTGTCCTGCCTGATTCCTGAAGATTAAGCAGATCTCCATAGATTACCAAGTTTGTCTTTTCTTATTTTAATAAAAGGATATATCGTGTTATTAAATTAGTATATATCCGTGTAATATATTTATATAATGGAATTGGAGGTTGATTTCTTATGTGGATGGGGGTAGAAGAGATGATAGAAATGTTAACATTATCCGACTGTACACATGCCAAAAGGATTTAAATGGTTTACCTTAAATTAGTTTGCTAGTAGATGATGTTACTTACACCTGTGTGATTTGGCCAATTAGAGCACAACCAACTAATAATGGATATTTTGAAGTTTCCTGTTGAGGAAGAATCTCCTTGTTTAGACTTCCAGCTTGACACCAGCTTATTCAGTTTGGACTTATTCAGTTTGGACAAAAGATGACTGTATGAGCTCTGCTGTGTCTGCATATTAAAAGCTGAATACTAGTCAGTGAGCAGTGTTCAGTATTGAATAGCACTTTTCTGAGCACTTTCTGAATTCACCACATTTGGGAATGAAAATGCTGAGACATGATCACACTTACCAGCTTCCATATAACAGTGAATTAATTTGATTTGCTTATTTCTCTCAAAAATCATACAATGAGTATGTTTACATGGAGAGCAGTAATCTAATTATTGACCTTATTCTGAATTTTGACAGTGTCATACATTTTTGGCTGAAATCTCAGAGCGTGATCGCTTTTTGCAGTGCACGTCTAGAAGGATGACTTTGGATTACATTAAATACATGAAATTTTTAGTTTGTCTTGATAGTGTCTCTTGGATTAAAGTGCTTGTGAAAGTAGATTTCTGCCTTCTCTACTATACATAGTAATGCCTGTTTCAGTATCAAAGCTCACCATACCCATTACTTGAGCTTTAACCCGCTCACTTTTTTGTGAGATTTACAGTTAATCCTTTTACCTCGTAGTCCCATCACTTGACAGGCATCTGAGCAAGTTTGAGTCTAGCCAGGGACGACTTAGGCGTCTGTCAAGCGCCATTAGGTTGCAGTGTACACACAATGTTATCAATCTGCGTCTCCTCAATCCTCTGACGTCTTTTAGCTAGATGCTTTTAGTAAGAGCAGGGACTAAATCACTGTTTTTGTTTTTTTTCTCTGATAAATGTCTGTACAGTGAACAAGTCTTGGCTAGCTGATATTTTGTCTCTCCTGGGACTCCAGAAAGCCCGAAGAGCCACTTTCTAAAGGTTTGGTTCAATGCTGTCACAGTTCTCAAATCTTTTTTCATTTGGTCAGCTGAACTGATGTAAAAATAAATGTAAAAGTCTTACTAAATAATTACACTTAATGTTAACTCCTCATTCTTCAGCTATGATTTCTAACATGGGCGCCATATTAGTTATTCTTACAGTTGGTTGCTTTGTAGGTTTGGTTGTATTCCTTGAACTGGGTTCACTCTAGTGAGGCACCAAATCTCTAAAATATCAAGAGTAGGAAGATAAGAAGATTCCTGTCTCCAGCACCATGAGACCCCAGGCAAATGATAATTTGCATGCTAATTGTTACTTCCAGAGAGAAGCCACAAGCCCGATCTTCAGTCAGAGTTCCCCTCCCCTGCACTTCATTATCCCTGTAGTCTCTCCATTCTCTAGACATTTCAGCTGCTCTTTAGAGGTTATATGCTTGTCTTTACCCATCCTTAAAGCATGAATTCTTAAGTCTAATTCTTGGGATCCCCATCTGTGTAGTGTTTATTTCCAGCTCTAATGTAACCCACGTGATCTCTGATAATCAGTGCATTTAGACAAAGCTGAATCTTAGAGCAAGCTGTGTCAGATGTAAGCTCTCGAGTGTGATGCATCACCAGGACTAGACTTGGACACCTCTGAATTAAGGATTGGATAGTGTGTTGTCTGAAAGATTGAGGAGTTGTACGTGTGCTAAAAATTTAATGACTTCATTAAAACAGGCTGAGTATTGCCAGATTGCTTGCACAGTCTCTCTCTTTTAAAACTTAAAATTTTTACATGTTACAAGTAGCAATCTTGGTACCAGGTTTGTAATGGTCCATCAGAGCAGATCTTGAGAACAAATCAGGGCAAAACTAAATACGTTGCTGAAATTGTATGTAGACATAGCGCCACTATTGGTCTATTTAACCTTTTCAATTAAAAACATTGAAGCAGTGAAACCTTTTCATTCCACTGTGTACAAACTCTAAGTGTTATTTTTGTTCATTTTCAGAAAAAAAAAATTCCGCTATCTTTTGTGACAATGCCTGTTTAAGATGCATTCACACTTCCAGTCTACCCTGCTTCAGCTCTCACTGTTGAATCATAATCAGGAATATTTTGTGCAGTACTGAAATCACAATTATTTATCATAATCAGGAGTGGACACTTCATGTGCAAGTTCAAAAAAGGAGGAAAAAAAAACCTATTGTTTGAGTTTCACAAAATAAGATTTTACCAAGTGTGGATGACTGACAATCAATTCAGAATCGGAACACACAGGCAGGCGCTACCGAGTGGTGCAACAGAAAAGTGTTCACTCTATCATCGGGAGATTGCGAGGTCAAATCCCAGTGATACCACAGCATCTGTGGCCAGAAGCCAAGGGAGCAAAATTGGATATGCTATCTGGCTGCGAGGAATCGAAGGGATTATTGTCTCTCTTCTGACAGTCACAGCAACATTATCCAATCATGGATGACGTCTGTCAGCTCACGTATGCGGAAGAGAGCACGTGCGCTGTGACACTTCATGAAAAGCGGTTTGAAAAGTTGTGATTGGCTGACTTCACATGTCCTGGAAGAAACACGTCACCACATTTTCTTTAGCACCTAACTACCAAAGTAGCTCACCGTATGTGTGTGTATATATAGGTTACTTATAAGTTTAAGCCTAGTCAGGTTCCAGGTAGGGATGTGTGATATCATATTATTTGCGATATAGCGGTAGAAATTCTCCCCACAATAAGAATTAGTCTTCTCGCAATAATAACGATAAAGCCTAGTTGATTACGTATTTCTGTGAGCGACGGTGTGTGACCTATTTGCAGCTCACATGCAGAGCGAAAACAAGTACGGCGGAAGGTGGACGTGAAGCTGAGGTGGAGTTTATCGCTAAACGAGGAGCTGTCTCTACAATCTGGAACTGGGTTGGGTTACAGAAAATCAGTTTTACTTTTAAATAAATGTTTCTGTTTCTGAGGCTCAGAAGACTGCATGCAGCTGCCCTTTGTAGCCAAAACCTAGTGGTACTATATTTATATTGTCACGGTTACCGTTACCGCAATAAATACCAGAAAATGTCCATATTAAAAGTTTTAAGTCCATATTGCCCAATCCTAGTTCCATGGAACATGGGACTAGACGACACATTTGAAACTTTTTCTTGTCTGCTGGGCTACCTATGAATCATTTATCCACCCCTGCATTATTCTACTCGTATTAAAACAATGTATTTTATTGCGCATTGCAGGGATTCCGCTGCCATGATGTGTTGCATGACTCTGACGGGGAAAAAGCAGATTTGCCACTAATGTTTCCTTAAGCTTAATGTTTTATAGGCTGTCCACATAGAAGTATTAATTGCAATTTTGATCCAAAAAGCATTGTCTGAGGCTCGATAAATGTCTATACTCATTTTGTTACTTTGCTCGATAATTAAGTTTTTAAACTTTGGATAGCTGTGTTTGAGTGTTTGATTCAAAGTAACCATTTTGCTAATTACTTGCTAAACCTTATCTTTAGTTTGTCAGTAGCGATGGTTCTTTTCTGTTTCACCTCATTATCATGCCATGTTTATTTGAATCCTGCTGCATGTGAAGCAGCAACAATACAGGGTTTTTTTCCCCCTCAATGAAGCTATTTTCCAACACCGACAGCCAGCAGCTTTATGTTCTGAGACGAGATGTGATTGCATATCCTATATCTTGCACTATGCACATGCGGCGTTAGAAATGCTCATGTCTGCTGTAGTGTGATTGGAAGCGCACAGAATCTCTTCACGCTCTCAACTCTTAAGGTCTCGTAATGGAGGTGGGGGATTAAATCCTGTGCTAGACTGTAATAAAACCAGCCCTCAGCACCTCGTAATGAAAGTATGTCTGTGTGAGTAAAGGGTGAGTGTGTGAGCCACTACATCCTGTAACTCTTGACTGGGAATGTTTTGACTGAGAAAGACTTTCCTTCAGGCTATGTTCCTTCCTTAATGGTGCTTTCTTATGAAATGCTGATCTAGTAACTACAGTCGAACTGTTTAGTACGCATCGGTGTCTTTCTAGTGTGTGAAGGAGATTGTGGCACATATTCCCAAACATTTAAAGAATACATTTTACCACATGAGAGCTAAATACTTACAGTATTACTTTCAGCGCCAGTGGAAAATCACTGATTTTGTTTGTTTACTTAAGCACCATGTGCATGGAATCTGTGGAAAATTTCCACCTTATTTAGACAGGATTTTGGAAATTCAATCTTTCAAGTGCACTACTTGAAGTCTGATACTTTAAGTGTATGTGGATTTTCTGTGCTCCTGAAATAGATGCTTTTGAAAATTGCATATAAATATAGGTTGAAAATTAGGTCAGTGAAGCAACCTGATTTTTACACATTGCATTCAACATTTATTAATGGTTCTTTTTTCTTCTTTACAGCATGTTAAGCACCAATAAAATCCAAGAACTCCTCAACGGCTCCTTCATTGGTCTGTCCATGCTTGAGAGGCTGTAAGTTGAGCTTGATTTTTCTCTGTTATTAATGAAAGTTGATAATTGTTCACAAAATAATACAATTAAATATCCCAAACAAACAAACAAAACACAGTTTTTAATTTTTTCTTTTTTTTTTAAGAAATTGGCTATAGGTTTGTGCAGCCTCAGTGCCTGTGACACAGAGGGAACATGTACTATATTTGCTTGTCAGCTGCCAGAGGAAGGACTTCAGTAATGTTGAGGAATCTTTAAGTGCCTGTCATTTATGAGGGGGTGGTGGAAGGGACAGTTAATTTTAGACGCTGCCCTCAGGGAACACTAGTATCTGACCTGCGTTATAATATGAATGCATTGGTTAAACAATAGGTTTACTGAAAAATAATAATAAATGAGTGCATAATTTTTTTTTGGCACTTTTTATTCTTTTATAAAGCATAGTTTTACTTCTTTCTGGGCTTAGAAATGTGTGTGCCTGATTTTCTCCCAAAGCATAAGAGACCTATGTGTATATGCTGCTTTGTAGCACTTCGGGTGATCTATTGCTTGAAAATGGCTTTGTGCAGAAAAAAAAAATAACCAGCCCATTAGCAGCCCGAGTGTTTCAATGAGGGCTAAAATAACATTACGCAATCTGACTGGAATTCCATGGGCATATTTTCGGTCATTATAGGGACCCTGGGTGAGAAGAGGAAAAAGACAAGGCAAGGGGCCTTTCTGGGGTATTTTTCTGGCAGCGCTTAGACAACACTTTCATGCCGAATCCTTTCTCTTCTCCTTTTGATCCTTCTATGCCTTTAAAGGCATGCTGAGCAATTTCACTATTTTCAAAGGCATTTCAGCCAGTTTTTAAGATCGAAAGTGAGTTTAATTGATTTGGTTTGGCATCTGACAAACGATGTACTATGAAGGCTGGTTGAGATTCATTTGTTGCCAATACAATCCAGTAGTTCCCTGAATTCTGATCGTTCCCTTTATAAACTTGGTGAGTTGCTTCTTGAAAACTCTGGTCCTGGGATTAGAAATGTACATTTGTATGTTTGTGTTTATAGGCTCTTTTTCCTGTTTTAAAGCAAACGAAAATGCACAGATCATGAGTGTAAGCTAAACAAATGTCTTTTACAGCCCATTAAAAGTATAAACACTTGCATCCTCCCCTGCTCTAGAAGCCTAGGGAAATGAGCTATGCTTCTCTGGTTAAGTCTATTAGTCAGCCAGTCTCTGAAACTCTCTTCCTCTTGGCGTTTTGCGCTTGCTATTAATCCATGCATTTATCTCGGGGAACATAAAACTGTTCTTGTGTAAAGATGGGTAGTCCGTGGGTTTATGGGCACATCTGTACTAGTGTCCATCCAGTATCAGGTCTGCTATTGTCCGGAAACACTAGAATCAGAATTTTGTATATTTTATGATACTATCTGTTGATGTAATTTAGTTCAATTAGATATTATTATTTTAAATTTTTTAGCAAGACACAGCAGCTTTAGAGCTTTGAGTCAACCTTGAGAACCTAAAGGGAACCCCATTCTTTCGTTTGTTGCAAATGGATAATCATTACTTTTACAACGGTGTACTAAGCATGTTTATTGATAGGCAGTATAAGCATATTGTGAATAAGAGTCCTGGGAAGCGCACAGGAAAGCCTTTATGATTACACAAGCAGTTCTTGGGTACTTGCGATGCATTTGACTAAAGCTCATAACTCTTGAGTTTCCGAACTCCAGCTTGGGAAGGTGTCCACAACCCTGAGTTCAGTATAGGTATCTCAGCATGGCCGCCCATAAGTAAATAAATTATCAGTTCACTACTTTAAATGAGTCTGCAACAGTGTTTTTATTTATTTTTTTTTAAGTATTATTGATTAAATCTATATCACTGACCATACAGTTTACTGTTCTGAGAATGAAAGTACATCCTCATTAAATGTTAGCTGACTTTCTTGTTGCTAACATGGTACACACATTTTATGTAGGCATCCGTTTTATTTATATTTTTAGCTTGAAATCACTGAGTTCTAAAGTGAAATAATTCTGAGTCGGGAGTTAAGTCTACAGTATTGTGGTAAAATTTATCCATTGAAGCAAGGATATGGGTCTTTGGTATGAACTGTGATTGGGAAGTGCAAATTTTATGCTGTGAATTGGTATTCTGTGGATTGATCATGTACATAAACCCAGGACGCACATTTCTGGTAGGTTTTGTGTTGGCACAAGGCCCTAATCTGAAACTAAACAAAATATCTCATGGAAAAAAGCACACTGTGAATCAGACTTGTTAGAGGATATGCCCATGCAGTCACAGTGCATTCTTGTGAAATTTCCTATACATCCTGCTTTGGTCAATATGCACAATTTAACATTATGTGCGCATACACCTGTGTGAAGGCATGTGCACAAAGCCAGCACGTTTGTAGACTCTCACACTCAGAAGTATAATTCGGGCCTCCCTTTCCCTGAACAGTGTGCGAATGTTGCCTTTCTTATGATAATGAGGCTAGCAGGGGCGAGAGGTGTCACAGACTGATTCCCCCAAAACACTGTGCCTCTGGCAGCTTTTGTGTGCTGGAAAGAAGGAGTGAGTGCTGAGTTACCGTCCCTTTTCAAGGCAAATAAAGCCTCACTGCAGTCTCCAGCTCACACCACAGCAAAGCTCATTGGCATCACATCTGTTCTCTGCTCTGAGAGTGACAGGCATAGGAGAATCAATAAAAGCCCATCTTTCACCTTAAACCCCCAGCTATGAAATTGTAGCTTCACTGTGGCCACCTCACTGTTTTTACTCAGAATCAATCCATAGACAAGTCATATTGCTGTCGTTACCAAAATGAGCGCACACGCTTACACGGCCACTTAAACCTTCTGAATGTTCTTCTTGGAGGAATAGTACCAATATGCCATTTTAAAAGTTTGATTGCAGTAGAAGCCTTCCAACATTGGGAACTGTTTTTTTTTTTTTGTAACCGACCCTAGAAAATCATTACTGGACTGCTTGGGCAAAGAGCTTATTTTTGTTGTCCATGTGCACAGAAATTTGGTGAAGTGATCCACTGGAATCTTTGTTGGTCTTTCTACTCCAGAGACACAAGCTTCGCTCAGTGTTATTGGAGAATTTAAGGAACCTTTTATAGCTGGTCTGTTGAAAGAAAAACCAAGACAAACTTTCCATATGTGAAATAAGAACTCTATCCTCATTTATTTGTTTTAACGGCTTTGACGGTAAGGTTGCCAAGTAGTCCATGTGCTTAGCTCTTTCAGGTTTAAAGAAATGTGGAATGCATTAGTACAATGAAGGAGGAACCAATTTGTCTTTAACAGCCCCAGTAATTTTTATTTAGTTATGAAGACCGCAAGCAGAATGGTTTCTGGGCTGCGGTTCTTCACCTTTATCCCTGCCATTTAATAAGTTACAACTTTCAGCAGACTTTCTCATTGTAGCTGTCATCTGCTTTTCTGCACCATAGTATGCTACTGAAAAATTGTTGTTGTTGTGTTGTTTTTTTGGTTTGAAAGCTCATCGCACTAACTGCCAGTTGGAGACATTTCCTGCCAGTGAATTCAAACTGACATTAACCTCACTGCCTCTTCAGAACATGCTCCATAATTATTGGCACCAATGGTAATGATGGTTAAATTGGTTAAAATGGATAAACTGTATTTGTGGTTGATTAGCTTCATTTGTGAGTGAAAATATGAGAGAAATCTGAAGAGGTCTTGCATTACCTTTTTTCCTTTGATTGATTATCCATTTGGATCCAAGCTAGGTTGTAGGTCCAGCTTCAGTAGCTGCTTTGCCATAGTCAGGCTTTTAGTGGAGTCTCGAGGGAGGAATACACTCTGGATGGGATGCTAGTCCACCCCCTCACCTTTGTTTTTAAGTATGCAATATTGTACTCTGTGTGACATGGTGGGTGTAACCAATCAGCAACAAACTACATCATTAGTTTCTGGTAGAAATCTTGAGCAGGAACCAAACACTTCATCAAATCCAGTTTCTTGTAAAGGCTCTGAAAAGTGCAGTGAGATCAGACACTAAGAAAGTTGGAGTGAATTATTTATTTATTTATTTATTTTTATACAGCATATTTTTTGCGAAAATAAAGATAAATGGTGACAGACAGACAGAGACCGATCGATCGATAACAAAAACTAAGCTAGATCTGAAGCCCTAATTTGCTTAGATATCTGTGTGGCTTTTTTGGTCAGCTAGTTGCAGTTGTATAAAAGTATTATTCAAAAACCGAAGCATTCCATTCCACTCATCTTTCCTCAATGTGCTCACTGCTTCCTTCATCATGTTTTCCCCGGCACATCAAAACCATTCACGTGAACAGCCCAACCTTCTCTCTGTCCTCCACTGTAACCACAGAGTGAGGACTTCAAAAGGCTTTGAGCCTTTGAGCCATTGAGATGGCGGTATGTGTGTATTGAAGCTTTTAAACAGGACTAGCTGTTGGCTGACTAGCGCAGGTGTGGTCTGCAAGCATCACATCACTGCCCTGTGAACTCTGAGGGTTGGAGTGTGTCATCACATATTGTGTACTGGTGCACTGCTTGTTTTGTCTGTAGGAGTGTCTCCATAATAACCATTAAAGTCTAAGTAGAGGCTGTCTATATTGTTCTCTTGTTCCAGTGTTGCACTGCATTGTGCAAAAACCTCACACATGCCTCACACATGTTCAGACTCTGTGTAGGTTTATGTAAAATCAGTGATATTTCTAATTATTTATGCATTATGGTCTCGGATTGTCTATGCGTCCATCCACCTGTCTCTTTGTCCATCCAAATTCTCTTCATAGTATCTCAGAACTGAGTGGTTAAATGATTGTAGGATGTATATGGAATTATCATTGTAACCAGCAGATGAACGTAATATTTTGGAATTGATCCAAGCAGGGTCAAGGTCACAGCAGGACCAAATGTTTGAAATAGTTTTTCTCAAATAGCTTCCTGCTTGTTTAGAGTATATGTTCTGGGTATTTCTGGCATACAAATTACAAGAAGGACTAGACTTTTGATGCCAATGGTATAGAGTTCTACTAAATTTCTTATTTTCTACTGCATCTGTTGCGCAAACTGCCAATTTCACTGTACAAGGGAGCTTGTGCATATGACATGGTTCTTGAATCTTAGGCTGGTGTTACCAAGAAGGTCATGTGATTTCTATCTTATTTTGTCAAGTGATGAAAACATATGATATTAAAAACTATTTGATACTGAGTATTTATACACTATTTATAAACATCTGGTCTGTCATTTTAATATACTCTGTTGCAGGTTGCATATTGCAGATGGTATAATTATTAAGAAATGAATTGTTTTTGGAATAGTAAAATGGACCTTTTCCTGCCTGCTGCTTTCTTTTCTAGGGACATAAAGAATAACATCATCACCCGCATTGAACCAGGAGCCTTCCTTGGACTTACTGCTCTTAAAAGACTGTAAGTAAATATTGTATCTTGTTTGATGATGGTAACACCAATGTTAATGAATGATTTGCTGTGTTTATTAACTGAGTGCATGTATGAGTTTGTGGACATTGTCTGATTACTCTGTCTGGTTGCTCTAGCATTATATTATATGCATGCATACAAGTATCAGGCATAATGTGAATTTTTATTGCCATTTTTTTCTCATAAGATAAGTGATTAGTCAAGCATGTGGTATATTTCAGACTATTAAAAAAAAACACTTCAAACAAGAGGGGTTTTGATCGGTTGGGATATATGTTTGGTGAGACTGTGAATGTACACATTCACAAGTATTTCTTGGCTGCCTGAATGGAGAACTATGCAGCTGCTCCAAAAAATCATTCTAATATTTAAGAGGGAGTGAGCATTCAGTGAATTTCTCCATTTAAGGCCCATATTTCTATTCATACGGACATTACTGGTGCCAAATGTGTAATTTTAAATGCTGGATAGAAATTAGACTATCCACATTGCAAACAAATGAATAGAAATATTGCAAAAGCCATTTTATGTTGAGCAAGATTTTGAATGGATTCACACATTCACACAAATAAGGTCTGTTTTAACGTATTTGTGTTTTAAGAATAAATATAGACTTATAGGTTTTATTAATGCTTTGTTGTTTATCTGAAACATTCAGATAGGTTAATTGCTTATGTCTTGTCTTTACATACCTTCTTGCAAATGTAATATCAGTGCTAATTTGCTTAATCACAGAGAACAAGAAAGATTTTGGCTGTAGATTTTGAATCTTGCAAAGGAGCGATCATGCTGATTCACATGTGGAACACAAAAAGCACACAAGCTGGTTAAATCTGGTCAGCAGAGGGGTCTGCCAACAAAAGAATCCCTGTGTGCGAACGTTTCTCTGTTTAAATTTTTCCCATCTGCGTTTAATTTTTGCACCATCTCAAAACAGCTAATTACATTTCCCCCGTTACATTTTGAGACAAGTCACTGGCCTCGGGATAGACAGAGTTTAGAGGAGAAGTGTGGAGCAGAGAGATGAAAAGATTAAAGAGATGAATGGAAGTTGAGTCAGGACTGGAGAAGGAAGATGAAATGATAATGAAAGGAATGAATCAGGAGAAAGAGGGCTTTAAAGGCATGCAGGTGATGAGAAAGGGGCCAGTGAAGGTAGTATTGTGACTGTGAGTTAGAGAGTTGAAAAAAACGTGAAGAAATAGTCTTTTCCTGGAACAACTTATCATACTTTCTGAAATGGAGAAAATCTTTTGGTTAAAGGCTGGTCACATGGTTTTTAATGATAAACTCATATTGATATTAGTTTTTCAAGCTACTATCACATTGATAGTGGTCTTGAAGCTAAAGCTGATGCATGTTTTACACTAAGTAATTAAAAAAGAAAAAAAATCTGCAGCTCATACACCACTGCTCCCATTTTGTTTTGGGTCTAAAGTTAAAATAGTTCCTCAGTGTGCTCTCCCTACTACAACACACCATTGGCTTCTTCTCAGAGTGGAATTTCCTTGCCATAAATTCCCAAGCTCTTCCCTAAAACCCACAATAGTAAAAGGCAGCTACTGTTCACCCAGTCAACAAGCAGACATCAGCTGAACAAGAAGCTAACATGTGATTCTGGCAGTTGCCTTTGAGTCAGATTGGCTGTCTGCAGGGCGTAGTAAATCCATTCTGACGCCAACATGTCATGTTAGCGAGAGAAGCTCAACACCAAACCTTATCCCATTTGGCATGTTGGAATCGGTACGGCTAGATGAAAGAGTGCTTTGACTTAAATATGTAACATGTTTCTGTCCACTTCCTTTCCTTTGGGCTAGGATCAGATTTCCCACCCCACTTAAATAATCCAAAGAATTTTCCATACAACCCAAAACCAGCCTGAAATCGTTATTCAGTAGAGTCCTAAAGTAGCACTAACTTTTGGTGTTCAGAGTCAGTGGCAAGTTTCTCAGTGGAAGTAATAAATCACAAAAGTTTTCTGTGGTGATTTGTGCAGGGCCAAACTTTTCCTCGTGTATTTTGTTGTATATTTGTCATGTCAGAACTGCATTACTACAGATCTATCTATAGAGAAATATATACTAGAACTTAGGGATGTCACGATACCAAAAATCTTGTATTTGGTACTGATAACACCAAAAGTACTCGATACCAAAGTCGATACCATGGTGTGGTTTTAAAACAATGTAAATAATTATTTAAAAAATAATTTTTAAATATAATTTAAAAACTCCTGGTGGACATTCTCTTGTGGCTGATACTGGAGAGAGAGAGTGGGGATATTTTAGTTATCAAACACTGTCTGACAATGACCTAATAACAAGTGTTAAAAACAACAAACACTCCTAAATGCGAACACGCGCACACACCCCTTAGACTCTGAATGCAAGCATTAGTTTAAGTAAACTGATATGGTGGCAGGCCAAAAAGATTGATTAAAACCATTAACAGTTCAATAATTATTAGTGACATTAGGCTACATTTAGCTGACAGGACATGGGCTGAATGGCGATGCATGGTGGCCCATTAGGAGGTAGTTCATAACACTGCAATGCATTAGCGTTGTTAACTGGCTAACGCAAACATTACATGGAGCATAACGTTAGCTGTTTTCACGTCCACAATGCCAGCTGCCTCAAAGAAACATAATATAAGGACTGTTCTTTCAGGTTCCCTGGCTTCGTTCGAAATGAACGATAGCAGCGATTGCACACTGGCAACTGGCTACCTTTCCTCTCAACAAACTTTCCTGCCTAAAACACTTGCACGTATTTGCTGCCCCCTTCAGTTCCGGAAGAATTGCAACCTCTATCCATCCATCCATCCATCCATCTTCAACCGCTTATTCCTTCTTCAGGGTCGCGGGGAACCTGGAGCCTATCCC
>JAOUWY010000065.1:15431903-15443308 GCA_025728095.1 Prietella phreatophila | reverse complement strand
GCTGATGATGGCATTTATTAGCTGCAGTTGCTGGCTTTCCGCAATGGCAAGCTTTTCCCCCCTACAGGCAACTCAACCAAGAGAAGAAGTGTTGTCACTCCTGTCATCCTCACCAAGATCGGTAAACTACATCACCTCAAACCAGAACCTTCCTCAGCACAGTTACTTCTTGTTGAGTAGGATGTATTTATAGTTTCTATTCATTCCTGAGAGGTCTGTGTAGGGGTGGATAAATAAATGAAATACCTAGGCCACCACACATGTGAAAGCTCCAGTGTTATGCACTGTCATATGTTTTATTTGCCTGGCAACCTAACTGACTAAGCTAAAAAGTAGTAGCTAATGTAATATGATATAACCTGTGATAAGCTAATTAGCAAGTTAATTGCACTCGTACAGACTAAAGGAAACAAATCTATATATGAATTCAACCCTGGAAAATATTATGGAATCATGGACATTCATCCGGCTAAACAAATCACAGATATGACACAAAACAATTTTTGTTTAATAGCTGGACATGTTGGTCAATGCACAGGTGTTCACTGAAATTTTGGACACTTTTCTCATTCCATCGATAGAAAATAAGTTTGCTGATGAAGTCAGTTTTCAGGATGATGGTGCATCTTGCCACATAGCAAAAAATGTTAAAGCTTTTCTTCAGGAAAGGCAGGTCAACTCAATGCAATGGCAAGCTGACAGTTCGAATCTCAATCCCATTGAAAATTTATGGTGGGTATTTAAGAAAATTGGTCCATGACAAGGCTCCATCCTGCAAAGCTGATCTGTCAACCTCTATTTGAGAGAGCTGGAACCAGCTTGATGGATTTTGTTTTTCATTCGTGTAGTTCAGGCCTCAAAGAATTCAGAATTTTTTTTCTTTACTTGAGCTGGGAAAATGCCATTAATTTAAACAATGTAATTTAATTTCTTTAAGGTATGTTTCATGAAGCCAGAATGTTTATAGCTATTAAACAGAAATATATTGTCATATCTGTGATGTGTATTTGTTACGATGTTAAATAGCTGAGGGAATATCCTTTAAGTGTGGTGATTCCATCATTTTTGCCACGGGTTGTATTATCCTCTTCTAGCAAAGTTTGTAATGTACAACATCATGTTTGCGTCCCTGACAAAGTCATTAGCCAGTGTTTCTGTTCTTGCATCACACATAAAACCACATTCTATAGACGTTGGGTTAGCATCTTTTGTTTTCTCTCCATCTATTTAAGGATGACCTCTTTGTGCTGCAGTTTATATTGTTCGGATTCATCAGTATTTCTGATTCGGAACGGATCCAGTCTAATCAACACAGTACAAATGCATACAAATAAAAAATACATTACTATGTAATGCAAAAAAAAGAAAAAAACAACCTGACATCAAATCTGCTTGTTCTTGGAGCCCAGACTACTGATTTGTCCACCCATAGTGTATAGTAAATTGCACTTGAAGGATGTTCTTGGTTTTTTATTTGGTTTTCATATGACTGTCCTTCCACGCTTACTTCTGAAATGTATCATAAGCTGGTTCACAGGATCAAAAGATTACCCTGTTGTGCATGAAGATTTACTTCTGGCCGCACTGATATGAACTCGTGTGAATGTCCTCCTGTGTGTCACTTTCAGATGGAATCTCTCTGCAGTCTCTGCACAGTCGTGTGAATGTGACCCTTCGGCGCTTTGGACAGGGTTTGGACCCTGTGGCTGCACGCTGGGATTTCACTGCTCAGGAAGGTCAGGGCAGCTGGCAGTCAGACGGCTGCACCATCCTACAGCATGACGCAAACTTTACCACACTCTCGTGTGACTCGCTCAGTAACTATGCCCTTCTGATGGTCAGTACTATCTCCGCTGACTTTTATCTTTCAAAAGTCATCTATAGACTGTCTTTTCAGTAGGAAATTATTTTGCACAGAGTGTACTGACTTGCTGTTATCCTTCTCCTTAGAGGTGTTTGTCTTTTAATTTAGGGGTTGCAACCTAAAATGTCTGTTATTTGTCTATAAATGAACCTAACTGACTTTCTTGATAGATGTTGTCTAATTGAATAAAAGAGTAATTGTTCTGACACAAGTGCTGCTTAACAAGGGGGAAAAAACGAATTAAATATGTATGTAGATATGCATGTGCATTAATAGAAGTATTATTTGGTGCTGGTCTTCAACAGGATCTGACAAAGACGGAGCCCACTATGCACAGCTTTAAGCCTCTTCACCCAGTCATCTACATCACCGCTATCATGCTTAGTATCTGTCTGCTGGCCATCATCGTCAGTTACTTTTATTACCACAAGTAAGAATACCTTCCATCCATACGGGAGATAGCAGTTAGCATCACAGTATTGCAATCTGAGTATTGAAGTGGTTTCGCTTGATATGTCTTCTGTCTAATTCAACTGAGACAGTTACTCTTTATTGAGCTTTGGCAGTACTAGAGCACTAGAAAATGCTGAGGTTTCTACTGTAGGCAAGTACAGAAATCCGAATGTGACATGCTACACTAGCAGTAATAGATCTCTGTAGTTGGACTTGGAAAGTTCAGCACTACCTGTCTCTTAGCATACAGTTTATACACACCATCTGCTTAATGCTGGTACAGTCAACAGACATGTTGGATTGAATTTGCCTAATTCATTGTATTATTTTGTGTCCCTACAGGTCTGTGTGTATTAGCAAGAAGTGCTGGCACATGCTGGTTAACCTGTGCCTGCATATCCTCCTTACCTGTGCTGCATTTGCTGGGGGCATTAACCAGACCTCCTATACCAGTGTGTGCCAAGCGGTATGAGCTACATGAATATAATTTCATTCAAGCAACCTGTCCATTATAGAATTTTATCAGTCCAGTGTGGTATATTTAGCTTTATTTGTTGATAAATATCTGAATAAAATCTTCAGTTATTGAAGAGCCTCCTTATGAGGTGCATGGAAAACTAATGTGCTGAAGGGGTCTTGAGGGCCTTTCATACTGAGCATGACGTGGTGCAGCAAAACAAATCACTGCCGAACAGTGCTTACACACCGATTGATTACCTTCAGCTAATTCACACCTGCACCATAGGTGGCGCTGATCGAGAATGCATTTTACGCCTGCACACTAGGTAGCACAACCCACTATTCAGCTGATCGGCCTATCGTCTCTGACAACTAAAAGAAGAATGAAATAAATGTTGGTGCATAGCACCACAACACAATCACAAAACTGTTAAGAAGCACACAAACTAACTTTGAGAGTAGGAGGGGGCAGCCAGGGTGAGGATGCACACGTGGCACTGATTTGGCTAATCAGAGGGGGAGAGAGAGATAAAGGAGCAGCTGGAAGCGCCAGGGAGAGACACACACATGTGCTTTATTTCTGGCTTATGTTTGTGTGTTTTATGCTGTGCTTGATTTCTGTTGATTATGTTTATGTTTAGCTGGTTCTCGCTTCCTTGCCTGTTGTCAAGTTTGTTACACTAACTTTTCTTATTTTACGTGTATTCTAACCATAAAAAAGGAAAGGTAGGAAGAAAGGTGTTTTTTTTAACAGCAGCATCAAGTTATTTTAGTATGCATGAAATAATGTGAAATATAATGCAAGAACACACTAGCGGGACAAAACCTGTTTATTTGTACAAGATTAAAAAAGAAAACTGCTTCGCCGTCTTTTCAGAGACTTTCAGCAGCGTTTACAAGTGAGCCCCACAGTTGTTGATTCCATAGTAAAAGCAGACCTATATGCTGTGCCATCTAAACAAAACTTACAACTCCGGAATATTCTTCTGTGTTTATGCTGATTTTCAAAACAGCTTGGCTATAGTGTCCCCTATCTCGTCCCTTTTGCACAACAGCAGTGGGTCCGGGCATGTGATCTAAAGCTCAAATCTAATTGGATGGCCTGTTTCGTCCTGGAGTAACAGGAAAAAAAATGACACACTGGACGAAAAAATGTCGCTTTGTCGTGCCTCAAATGATTACATTCATGTTGCGCTTATAGTGAAAGGCCCTTGATATGTATAGTGCTCCACTAATAATTGTGTAGGTATGTGTGAATTTGTTAAGCTTGTTTGTAATTAAATGTTTATGTGTCAGGTGGGCATAGTGCTACATTACTCCACACTGGCTACAGCCTTGTGGTCAGGCGTCACGGCTCGGAACATCTACAAGCAGGTCACACGCAAGACCAAGCAATACGAAGAGCTGGACGAGCCTCCGCCCCCTCCCAGACCCATGCTGAGGTAACCACTCAGCCATTTCCCATAAAAGAGGAAGTTCATGTACAAAATCTTATCTGTGCTAGTATGTTATTATTCTATTTGAGATTATCAAGGATGTCATTAAATCATGTATTTTTGTGTTAAGTCCCTTGTTTGTCAACAGTCATGAATAAATGTCTTCTTTATTTTCTTCTTTCCTATTTAGGTTCTACTTAATAGGTGGAGGCATTCCCATAATTGTTTGTGGCATAACTGCAGCTGCTAACATCAAAAACTATGGAGGTCGGCCCGGTGCACCTTAGTAAGTACAAAGTTTCAGAGCACCAGAACCATTGTTTTAGGAAAGGGACTTCAGTGATTACCCCGAATCTCATGAGACTCCTGTGGGTCGATGTGGGGACAAAAAAAGATGACCCAAAGCACTTTCCATTTCTTTAAATTTGCTGAAATGCCTACATGGCTCTTTGAAACTTATGGAAAAGTTTAGCAATTTTGTGCACTTGCAAAGATTTGACATAGTGATTCCATGTCTGCATTGTACTGTGCTTGTATGGAAGGGGACGTACTTGCCAGTGCGATTCAGGGAACAGACACCAGATAAACCTTTAATTGACACAGTTGATGTATTCATAGTTATGTATGCTTGCAAGGTTTTTTGGCATATGCCACCCACACGCTGCAATGTGAATAATGAATACTTTGCCCAGGCAATAACATGAGGCACTCCGAAGTTATGTGAGCCGAATTATGACAATCTATTTTTAGCTAAAGCCTAGCCATCCCTTGTCTGCCAGTTTCACAGCCTCTCAGTTCTTCACTACTCAGTAGTGATAACTGTTTGGATTGTGTAAGAGAAGAGTGATTTGGAAATCTGTACCATCTGAACTCAACGTTTAATTTAAGTTGTGATACATGTATGTATAAGGAACACTAAGCAGACATCTGCTTAATTAGAAAGGAAAAATGAAACAGAAATTTTTGACCATATGCCTGTACATTATTAATATTAATATTCTGCTCCATTGTGTCCCGATCTACACCTTTCTCTACACTTGACTAGGTTTAAATGACTGTAAATGTGCCGTACTAGTATTGGGGGTGCACCTTATTTTATGTGCTTTATTTGATGTACTTTATTAAGTAAATTCATGTGTTGTGTCCTCAGCTGTTGGATGGCCTGGGAGCCTAGTTTGGGTGCATTCTATGGTCCCGTGGCCTTCATCATCTTTGTGGACTGCATGTACTTCCTGAGTATTCTTCTTCAGCTACGGCGTCACCCAGAAAGACGCTTCGAGCTTAAAGAACAGACAGAGGAGCAGCAAAGGCTTTCTGTGGCTGAGATTGCTGGTGGTTCCACTGCCCATGCAGAGACTTCTGGGCCAATATCTCTGTCGGCACTTGAAAATGAGCATACATTCTTGGCGCAGCTGGTCGGCGTGGCCGGAGCTTTGGCACTCTACACACTGCTGTGGCTGTTTGGTGCCCTGGCTGTTTCTCAGGAGCACCCATTGGATTTGGTCTTCTCCTGCCTCTTTGGTGTGGCTGCTTTGGCCCTGGGAGCTTTCCTTGTTGGCCACCATTGTATTACACGGCAAGACATGCGTCGCCACTGGGCACAGGCCTGCTGTCTTGGACACCAGAGATATGCTATGCAGGTTGACGCCCTCCTCGCACCAATGACCGGGGCCTCTGGGGATGGGTCAACCAATACAGGAAATGGTGAGATAGCACGTTGCCATTCTAGTGGAACCGAGTCATCTTGTACCAATAAGAGTGCACAGAGTGTGCGCAACTCCACCCAAGGCTGCAAGCTGACCAATCTGCAAGTAGAAGCAGCTCAGTGCAAAGCAGTTCCTGCACCAACCAATGGCACTGCTCTATTAGACAACAGCTTAACCGAGCACTCATTGGATAATGAGATCAAGATGCATGTTGCTCCAGTTGAAGTCCAGTATCGTCCCAATATTAGCAGCAATGGTCACGCTGGAATGGGGAGTGCCAATGGTAGCATCAATGGACACCCAGGGAGACACCATAAGAACCGAGCACGGGCGCACCGTGTGAGCCGACTCACTGTTTTACGGGAGTACGCCTACGATGTGCCCACCAGTGTGGAGGGCAGCGAGCATAGCGCCCCCCAGAGACGCCACCACCATGAAAGCCTACATGCCCGCAACAGCCGCCGTGCTGCATACCTGGCGTACCGTGAGCGCCAACAAAGCCAGCTCCAGCAGGACAGCAGCGACGCTAGTGCCAGCCTGCCCCGTCGCACCCGCCAGTTCGACAGGGGTGCCAACAAAGGCACAGGCTCCAGCGTTGGCAATGACCTTGGGAATAGCCGTCGTCGGAACAGTCTGGGAAGTGGTCTTGGTAGTGGGATAATTAACAGCCAAAGCAACGGTGTTAGTAATGGATGTGTGGCAGGGAAGGAAGCTGAGACTGAATTGTCAGGCTCAGTCAAAGACTGCCCAAAGCAGCCCCTCCCTGTTGAACTGGAAGTTCAGCCAAAGTCATATGGGCTAAATTTGGCATCAGAAAATGGACTTGCTAAAAGCTCAGACAGGCAACAGAACCGGTCACCTCTTAATACAGACAGCTCAGCTACCATTAAGACTGGTTTGTGGAAACATGAAACTACAGTGTAGCAAAACTTCCTACATCAGAGACTGCTATTTACACTTTTTCTGTCTAACTGTGAACCTTTTTTTTATTATTATTTTCTTTTTGGACAGTATATTTTTAAGTGTTTGAAGAAAACAGAATTTATAAATGAGTTGTTTTGATGGTCACCTCTTAGTATACCACTTGCTAATTGTTATAGATGATCTACAAATGATCTATTTTTATATCATTTATTTCTTTTTCACATCTGCACCTGATTTTGTATGATAAGGTGCATAGCATTTGGGCATAGATAGGGTTGGTCTTCTGTTCAAACCTTTTCTGGCATAATTAAGCAGTTGCAAAATAAAAATAAAAAATGGCTCAGCTGCTTGTGTTTGAAACTGCATCACATCAAAATGAATTCAGCATTCATCAGATATCATTATCCAGACTCTAGTTACTGTAATTGATTCTCAACACACCATGGTATCAGTTTCCAAAAAGTCATTCTTTAATTGTTTAAACGAGATTTGGGTTTTGTGTCTTTCTGCTTTTCCGCAAAGGGGAGGTGCAAATGCTGCAGTGTTAAGAACATTCTGGCCAACTACTCCATTCCTTTTTCTCCAGTTTTGCTACAAGTCTGATCTGGAATAACCGAAGCAATGCCCAGTGGAAGCAGAAAGGAAGATAATTTTGAGTCCATTTGCAGGAAACAACGAGCCAGTAGGGTCAGTTGTTCTATATTTGTCCAGTACACTAGTTAGCTGGGCATTTAACGTTATATTCCTAGTTACCTATAATTGAGTTCACATGAATTCATAATCAGAATGATTAGGCATCAGCCATACATGCTCAGCTAGCACAAACTGCACAGTGTTGTTTGCTTCAGTGCCTGCATTATTGTAGAGCTCAAATTTCTTAATTGACCCTTTTTTTTTATTATTCCCATGTCCTGAGCAGTGTGGGAATTTCACATTCTTATTTGGATTCCTCGAACCAGTCTGAGCTCTCTCACACCACCCACATTATCATTATTAGAGTTCAGAACCTTTGGAAAAAGAAAATTAAATGAAAGAAAAAGCTATATACTATATTTGAGCATCTCAAATAAGTGTTTAGGTTAATATACATTCCTCTCTGAATGTATTGAAACGGCAAGGGCAATTCTATTGTTTTTGCTATACACTGAAGACATTTGGGGTTGAGGTCAACCGATTATCATGAATTTCTTAGAACAACTTGGAACATGGCACCTTTGGTGGCAGACAATATTTAGGTGAGCATAAGTACAGGAACGGATAGTCTTAAAGTAAATAACGCTTAATATTTGGTTGCATATCCTTTACTTGCAATAACTGCATCAAGCTGACAACCCACTGACATCACCAAACTATTGCATTCTTCTTTTGTGATGCTTTTTTGTGATTTCTCGCTCTATTGATTTATTTATTTTATTTTTTAATCTTTCAGTTCACTTATGGCCCAAATGATCATTTGGTGGACTGAATTAGAACCTTTATTGTGCCAGTCCCAGCCTGTGGGGCATATGATTGACACTCCTGGGCTAGTGTTTGTGTGGTGAAGCACCTCTGTAAGTTTAAAACTCACTTTAAACGTTTCATCCACTTGATTTGATCTCTTGCATGAAGGTTAAACGATCAGTATGGAAACTATTAAAAAGCAGGTTAGCTGTTACCATCATCTGCCAACAGCCAAGGATAGCTCTGCCACTGAAAATGAATCAAGATGTTCATTTTCACTCTGCTAACGATTACAGGACCATTTCAGTCCGACAAAGATGTGTTGCCAGGCTACCTGTGAGTTTAGGGGAAAAAGAAACACTGAATAAGGCTTTGAAGCGTGTGTGGAAGATTTATGACTTGACTGGTGATGAGTATCCCATGGAGATACTCGTACAATTATGCTGATGTTGTTCATGACAAATGGAATAAATCTCTTCATTTACCCCATATGTCCTTTATATCTTTAGAAATGCCTAAACTGAAGTTTGTGTTTTATTTGTCAGAGCACAGTAATTCGTCTGGAATTGCACATGAATGTAGACATGGCATTAGTGTTTGACTGCAACAAATGTTAACAATATCCTTTTTAGATAGAGTACATGTTTATGGTTCAACTAAGGCCAGTGTTCCACTCTCCTAATCCATACATTTTTTATTACTTTTTCCTTCATGTGTAGTGTACTAAACACATTATGGGTGATGACAGAGAATCAGTGATTTAGCATTTTTCAGCCCTCAGCAAATGTGGCTGTAAGAGGCAGTGGTGTGAAGAATCTGTCTCAGAAATGAAGTGTGATATTTTCCATAAAGTCAGACCATCTGTGCCTGCTAGAATTAGTTTTGTTAAACTTTAGAAAAGAACAAATAATTTGAGTGCAGCAGCATAATTAGGCATAAAACAATGGCTGCAAATATAAATACTCACACACATGCTTCTACTGCGTTTTTAAAATCATTTACAGTTGGGAATTCCTGACCATTCGTCCCTGCACCAGTGCAAATATATTTTACTACTTCATTTAATTGCTGTTTTAAGACATTAACAGGGTTGCTTAGTTTATTTTAAGCTTTTGTTTGGGAATTGTTCCGATAACCATAATTGAAAGAAAAGCTAGAAAGTCCTGTTCTAAGTAATGGGTTAAATACAAAACCATAACATTAAACAGGTTTGGCATCGTTCGAGCCAGAAAAAAACTGGAGTGTAATTTTTAATTTGACACATCAAAGACTTATCAGTTTGTTTTTCTGTACTCCAAGGTAGATCACAACATTTTTTTAAAAATGTTGTAGCTGTGACATTAATTTGCATGGTAATTAAGGTCTCAGCACAACCTACATTATGAAATAGTGTACAATAGTACTTTTCAAATCAACCCCCCCCCCCCCCCTTTTTTAAATTGCAGATTTAATTAGGGAAACTCCATAGTTCACATCAGCATGGTAGCCTAATAAGGACAAGCATCTATGTACATATTTTGTAATATATAGAACCTATTTTTGCAAAAATTTTTTGTGAACTTAGAATTTTTATCCTATCTTCATATAATTGGTTTCACATTACTCGTCAGAGAACCTCAATAATGATCAAAAACATCCCAATAAATCCTAGTGGGGTGAGAGCTTGGTTTACTCAAACAGCTGTAATTCAGGACTAGCTTCATGGAGTTGCTCAAAAAACACATCAGGCAGGGTACACCCTGGACAGGGTGCCAGTCCATCGCAGGGCACAATCACATACACACACACAGAACACACTAAAAATATTATAGAATATAATCTATATAGGTCTAATCTATTAGTACCTATTTTACATCACTTCACATTAGATGTTCTATTAATTTTATCAATAGCTCCTATGTGCCTGTAAACAATTTCTGGAAGGGGAACAGAAATGCCCCATTTGGCAGATTCTGAGTTCAGGGTTTCTTATTCTCTGTCTTCTCAGTGCAGTTTTAATATGTGCCAGGACAGCACTGTACATTGTAAAACAGACAAAGATGAACGGCAGCGTCTCTCTCTCTCGAGAAGAAGAATCACTATTGGCATAATTTGCTCAAAGATGTATAATTAGAATCAGCATGGGAGCTATTTTAATGGTGCCATTACAGTGAGAGTTGATTATTTATATTTGTTTAAAAATGCCATGAAGACATGCTGGGCAACAGGACTTACAATATTGTCAACATTAATAGTTAGACAAGCAGTTATGAAGATGCCATTTGCTTTAAGGAGTAGGCATACCATACAAGTGAAATTAAACTCTCAGAGCACTTTATTAGGAACACCTACGTATTCATGCGCTTATCTAATCTTGACATGCGAACTAAAACTCGACAGATGAATCCAGTGAGGCACACAGATAGGAGGGGCAGAATTTGGAGACAACAGCATGAATCCATGGACCCAACCTGCCTTGTGTCAACATTCAAGGCTGGTGGAGGTGGTGTAAATGTGTGGGGAATGTTTTTGTGCAATACTTTGTGCCTTTTAATGCTAATCAATTGATTGAATGCTACAGCCTAATTGAACATTGTTGCTGACCATGTGCATTCCTTCATGACCCCAGTTTACCCATCCATCCATCCATCAATTTTCTGTACGGCTTATCCTCACTGGGTCAAGGGGAACCTGGAGCCTATCCCAGGGATTATGGGGTTCAAGGCAGGGGACACCTTGGAAGGGGTGCCAATCCATCACAGGACATTCACACACCCATTCAAACATTACAGACACTGTTGAACATGCCAGTCAGCCTACGATGCATGTCTTTGGACTGGGGGAGGAGACTGGAGTACCTGGAGGAAACCCCCACAGCAAGGGGAGAACATGTAAGCTCTGCACACACATGGTTGTGGCGGCAAACGCGCTAACTGCCACCGTACCCCCCTTTACCCATCTTCTAATGACTATTTCCTGTATGATAATACACCATGTCACAAAGCAAAGGTCGTCTCAAACTGGTTTCATGAACATGACAATGAGGTCATTGTTCTTCAGTGGCCTTCCAGTCACCAGATCTGAATCCAGTAGAACACCTCCTGGTCAGGGTCATGGAGGATATAGTGGGAACACTGGTTTTCC
>JAOUWY010000065.1:15394182-15405969 GCA_025728095.1 Prietella phreatophila | reverse complement strand
ATTGCAAGGGATCTGAGACCATTCCTCCACACAGAATCTCTCCAGGTCCTTCAAATTCCAAGGTCCATGATGCCTTGTATCCTAACAAAATGTCCAGGCCCTCAGTCAGAAAAACAGCCCCATAACATTAAAGACCCATCAACATATTTAACCATGAGCATGAGGAACTTTTCCATATGGCTACCTCTCTGTGTGCGTCAAACTCACCTCTGGTGTTCATTGCTAAAAAGCTCTATTTTGGTTTCATCTGACCATAGAACCCAATCCCATTTGAAGTTCCAGTAGTGTCTGGCAAACTGATGATGTTTCAATTTGTTTTTGGATGAGAGCACAGGCTTTTTTCTTGAAACCCTTCCAAACAACTTGTGGTGATGTAGGTGACTTCGGATTGTAGTTTTGGAGACTTTCTTTGTTCATATTTCCCAAGGGTGCCAATACTAATGGAGGGCACTGTATAAAATACTGCTTTTCGAAAATTTTCTCAATGGTATTCTTAGCCCCTGTCCAATTGCTATAAGTCTTTCTGGATAAAGGAATCTGGTGAATGCTCTAAATGTAATAAAAATAAACAATTTAATCTCTACAGTATATATTCCCTACATAAAAGCACAGTAATCCATTCAAATTATATGTTTTGAAGTGGATAAAGTAGAGTTTATATTAGTTACCCTTCTTTGCATAAATTTACACACACACTCAAGAGCATGAGTAGGATAGAAATGTTTTTTTTTTCTGAATTTACAGGATATTCATGAATACCAAATTGTTTGTGTAAATGCTTGTATGAAGTATTTACAAATAAACCTGTCCTGTCTGTTGTGTTACTGGTTATTTCCCAAATGTCTCAGTTGTTCTTGTTTCCACCTTTGCGTTAATTATTTAAACCCCTCGTGTATCTTTGTTCAATGTGAAGTATTGTGTCTGTGTTTAATTGCCAGAACCATACCAAAGTTTTGATCCGTGTTAGTCGATTCCATGGTTTTGATCCTGTTCTGTACTCCTGGTTATTGATTCCTGTTTCGCCTAGTTTATCCTGTTTGCCTTTCACTTGACCTTTTGCCTGTTTTTTTGACCACATTTGTGCCTTATGTTTTTGTATATGTCTGCCTCTCTCGTAAATAAAAGCTCTTAACTGCACTTGCATCCGTCTCACTAGTTTGATTTGATGTGATGGTACCAGGAAGTTTTTTTCCTGTTGTTTTTCTCATATGTACAAGCTTAGTACATGAGAGCTTTACTTCAATATCTTACACTTTAATATCACACTATGAGCAGTCAGTGGATATGAGTTTAAATAATGGCTTGTTAAGCCCAGGGGACCCACAAGTTAAGATCTTTTAATTAAACAAAGTTAAATGGAGGTTACTTTATTGCAGTTGGCAGAGGTGTTTTGCGACAGACCACTTTACACAAAGGTAGGGAGAAAGGGATTTTATGTAATGAATAGAAAATGGAAAATTATGTTCTCATAAAACAGTGAATAACATACAGCACTTTGTATGCTGTGTATTATGGTAGCAAATAATTTTCAAATATCACAATATGCTGTATTGTTGTAGCTTGTAGTACGTGCCTTTATTTGACTGAAGTGAAATGAATCTCACTGCTATCTTGTAGGCTTCTGCTTGTTTTATGATGAATGTCAATTTATTTCACACAAAAAAAAAGGTCTGATTCTTTTACATAGTTTCTTCAATCCATGTGGTAAACCTCAGGGCACTATGTAAGGCCTTCAAAGTTTATGAAAGTGTTTTTGATTTTAAATTGCTTTGAGCTAATTACAGTTTTAGATATACTCACTGATGTTTCCATGTATGCAGGAATACAGAAATGTGTGTGCCATTATTTACTCAACACCCTGGCATGCATGCTAGAGTTAGGTCAGACTTCTATGAATAATTAATTAGATTGGTTGTTTACCACTGCTTATTCTGCCTCATCAACACTTAAGACATTGAATGAACGTTTTCAGAAGACTAATTATGATTGTACACTGTGTACAAGTCCACATAGTTTACTGATTATTCTAGATGTTTTTCATGTTTTGTGACTGCCTTAACTAAAATGCTTATTTCTTATTTTTTTATATAAGTTATAAAATATGACTGGATGTGCTGTTGTGCAAAAATAATATATTTTTTCATTGATGTTGTCCTATAACAACATGTCCTAGTTGTTTTATTTTTTATAATAAAGACCAGAAAGCCCAAAGCCCTCTCTCAGGAAGCATTTCCTGTGGCAAAAAATCAAATGGAACAGTTTTAGCTCTGACTTTTAGATGGCGCTGACTCTAAAGACTCCTTCCATAAATGTAAAACCTCTCCTTATAACTAACAAATTTCTCCTTATTGAAAGCTTATCCATATCAACAATTGTACATTTTTCTTCCTAAAATAAAGCACAGTTCTAAATGCATTTATTATTAATCTTAGAGAGAGTTTACAGGATCCACTATCTGAGTTGGAGACATGGACAGGTACTGTGTGTACTTGTTTTTTTGTGGTTGCTTTTTTTAATGTACAGAGAGAACCAAAGGGAGCCATCTCTTACCAAGCTTGACACAATCTCTAATAGAATTTTCAAGCCAGTGTCTATATAGTATTTCCTCCTGAAGCCTGGTCTTATAGGGTTTTCTAGGATTAGATTGTAAAGATGGTGTTGGCAGAGGTCATCTCATTACTACAGGAATGACAAAGCTGTAGCAAGTAAGCTATCAAGTATGTGATAAGTCAGAGTGATGAATGTCATGCTGAAGATAGCATTAAGGTGACATTTCCTGACTAAAACTTACTGGAGTTTTCATACACTCATGAATACAAAGTCTGTAGTGTACAGTGGATTGAACTACAGTATTAGATACAAATTTAGAATCTTGAATACAGGTACTGCACTGATTTAAAACCTCCAAAAACTTCCAAAGCTTTTAAGTAATGTTAGTGACTGATTTGAATAAAAATCACACTCAGAGTTATAATGCACATCCCTGATAATTGGAATCACGGCTGATCCCGTGTATTGCTATCTGTTGGTGCAGATGATTGTTTATATTTCTAAGAGAGAAGGGCTCTAGTGTTTAGGTTGAGACTAGAGTCTGGTCTGAGGGAATGTAGGTCGACATACAACTCCACTTCTGCTGCAGAGGTTCAGCTAAACAATTCAGGCCATGGAAAAACTATGTCTGCACCAGCTGCCCTTTTCAGTGTTGATTATACAAGCTCTGATTTGGCAGGTATTTCCATTTTATACATTTTTATCATCAAATTGAAAACTAGCTTTATCTGGTGTCTCTTTACCAAAGCTCAGATAAAATATAAACACCAGACAATGAAGAATCACAGGTTATTTATCATCCATTGAAATGTTATCGATGACATTAAAGAAGAGAAGAAGACCTTTTTTTTGCTCCATGATATATTTGAATTCCCCAGTTTAGAAAATGTCATATATTCCTTTATAATCAGTAATAAAACACTAAACACTTTGAATTAGACTTATTTACATCACTGCTGAGCAGCCCTGCTTAAAAGAGGAACATCTGCAGACAGTCCATTTTGAAAGGGAGTCACTTGAGAAATCTAGTAGGTGGCAATATACATATAAAACATGGACGAGCAGAGTAGCAGACAACCCATATTCCATTCCAACAAATTGAGTGTCTTGTTTTAAGATGGTTAGCTGTTTTTATGTACAGACAATCTAACTATTGGACTAATGAAAAGGCACTTGGTGGAAAATCAAGATCAATATCCAGAATATGAGTTTTGTCAGAATGGATATTGGGAAAGCTAAATTATACCACAAAATGTATATGAACACCTGATCATCACATTCATATGTGCTTTTTGAACATCCTCTTCCAGATTTATTCCCCCTTACTGCTGTTATAATAACCTTCATTCTTCTGGGAGGGCTTTCCACTATATTTTAGAGTGTGGCTGTGGGGATTTGTGCTCATTCAGACACAAGAGTATTAGTAAGGTCAGATAGGTCTGATATTGGGTGAGGAGGCCTGGGGTGCAGTTGTCATTCCAGTTCATACCAAAGGTTGGGGTTGAGGTCAGGGTTCTGTGCAGGACTCACCTTGCTTTGTGCTTTGGGCATTGTCATGCTGGAACAGGTTTGGGCCTCTTTTCAAACTGCTGCTCGTGCAACACCCTAGGGCAGCTGAAGACATTTTGCAGGAAAACATAAACTGCATATTCTGTATACATGAATCACGGAGTCCTGTGATAGGGTGAACGTTAAGAAAGTCACATCACTTGATATCCCACAGTCACTTGATCTATCTGCATTTTAGTACATGTAGTACATTTAATTTCTGTCAAGCTGTCTGACATGAAGGTGATGGTATAATTTGATGTTCACACATATTATCCCGCACATGTAAAGATTATTACAATCCCTAAGGCATACATCATGCAAAGGTAATTAAATGTGCTTTATCACCAACCACTTGAACTGTGTTATTAGAAGTGCTATGTGCTGGGTGCTGTCGTATGTCCAGTTTTAATCATAACCAGATCCCTGACCAAGACAAACACAGCAGGCTGCCAAGAGCAGTGGCATCTTATTGGCTGTTAACAAATCCATCACAGCTCATTTTGAATAGATTTGCATCAGTCATAAACTTTTCACATTAACCATTTTAACTGACAAACAGTAGTACATTTATAATGATATTATATGGATCTCTGGCCTATGTGAGCAGTCTAAGCAATATTTGCATAATTATATTTGTAAAATGTTTGTTTATAGAAGAAATATTATTAGGTTTTTCTCCTTTTTAAATAAGGATAGGCAACGTTCTGTATTATTTGCTGAGATAATTATAATAGTAACTGCAGTACAGTCTACTCAATATGCATTTCTTGAATGATATTATTTCCTGTCAAATACAAAAAAAAAAAAAAAAAAAAAACTTTTCCTGTCACTCTTTATATCTTGAAAATAATTTTAATGGATATTGTAAGGATTAAAGCAAATAACAGCTTTATCTTCACCTTTCCTCAGTCAGCCTTTCTTTGTTTAAGAGTAGAGTGTCTCCCTTCTCTATACTACCATGCTGAGTGGTTTACCTCAGAGCGTATACAGGCCTGGGGAGAGTCTGATTGAACACACTGACACACAGGGTAGCTCAAAGAGACTTCTCTTATTTATTGCAGATTCACAGAGGTTCATATAGGTACAAATAGCCGTGCATAAACGCACTGCTGTGTGGAAATCATATGGAAGTTGGACAGTCTGGTCAATACAAGGCAATACAAGAATGTACAGCAGTTGTTGAACATATGGTCTGATGGTATGGTTCGAAAAGAGGAAGTTCCTATGGTGACATGTTAAACTGGCACGTACGCAACAGATAGGATCTGTAAAGTTCTTGACACAGAAATCAAACTATCACCTAAACATACTTATACATATCTGTGGAAATAGAGAATACAAAATTTCCCAACAGATATACTCTTTATTTATTTCAGGGTGAGGGTCAGTTACCTTATGTACACATCCCCATGGCATAGGCCTTCCTGCCTATTGGTTTTTAATTTTCCCAGATAAGTAATAAATGTGACAAAGCATCTGCATGACAGGTTAAATCAAATACCAATACATTACATTAGGAAGGCTGTCTGAGGCAAAGCTGTTTTGTTATTGGGAAGGTCATACTTTTAGCAATGCTGTTGTATTTACAGCTTTAATTCCCTTAGCTGTCAGATGAAGCAACATCTCCATTGCTGTGATGACAGGCGCATTTGGAGAACTGAGACATGATCTATGCCAGAGTGCATAGCTACTAAACACTGAGGCCATCCCTTGGGCTTCTATTCTCAGTCAGTTGATGAAACGTAAGCCTGTAATGCTGATGCCCTGCACATGGATGGGAAGAAGTATGAACAGGCAGTGAGAGATGTGTGAGTTTTATATGTTGGCAGCACTGCTGCATGTCCAAGCAACATTATTTTATGCATATGTTTAAATTTAGGTTTAATGGTTTTGCCACTAAGAACTAATTATCTCATAATCTCCTGAATGTCAAAACCTGAAATACCATTTCAGTATTAAATGTGTGACACATTAGCCAAGGGATACTAAATGCAAAACCTGCTGTGGGCTGTACTGGCCTGCGAAATACTTTATGCTGAAAACAATTGCACTCATTCATCAAAGTTGCATCGAATGGAGCACAGAGAATGACACGAATGAATCGGTGTATGATTCAGAACCTGTTGTACGTCATCGAAACAATGATTGTGATTTTAACGAAATTGATGAATCAGCTTCATCTGTTTAGATGCCAGTCTCTTATTTACATGTCATATGCATATAACATGCCCCAATTTAGCCTCATATACATCTAATTTACATGAAAAATTTCGTAATTTATGCAGGTTTTGGGATAGTGTGCCAATAACACAAAAGAATTCAGCAAGCTGTACTTATCCAAGATCCAAAAAAGGACATACATGGAAAGGGGACTGAAGTGTGTTTCAGTGACGCTGAGTAAGATATGTTTGGATGTTTTGGCAGCCAGGTAAATGGTATACATTTGGTACAAGCCTGCAATAAATTAAAAAGCAACTGTTAGGGTTTCTTTAAGGAAAGGATAGTCCAATACTTTTGTTGCTTGCAGTCCTTTGGGGGTATTTTTCTTCCTGAAATGAATATCATGTAATTCTAAGTAGGATAATCATGGAACTGTGCTTTGTCATTAAATAAAGCTGTTTAAGGCTGAAATCAGGTAGAAAACTGAACCATTTTTAACCTTATCAGGAGATCATTATATGGTTATGTTATTTTTAAATTCATTT
Source organism: Prietella phreatophila (assembly GCA_025728095.1). Classification (NCBI taxonomy): domain Eukaryota; kingdom Metazoa; phylum Chordata; class Actinopteri; order Siluriformes; family Ictaluridae; genus Prietella; species Prietella phreatophila. The sequence goes on along the minus strand of JAOUWY010000065.1, from coordinate 15,399,163 downwards.
TAGAACTTGATTAGGCTGAAGTCAGTTTTAATTAAAGCATTAGTTACAAATATATTTGAGCCAAGTTTCCATCCTGAGTAAATAAACAAATCTTTATTTCATGTAAAGAAAACACTGAAAGAAATTACTTCAGACACGCAAAAGCAGGCTAACAAAATAAAAATAATGCATATGGCATATTTTATTGTTGATATAAATGTGCTTATTACAAAAATGAGCTGATAAAAAGCTCATGTCTGTGCCTCTGATTCACATTTAAATGTTGGCATTAAACCCCACTGCTTACATTTTAGTATGAGGTTCCAATGTGTGCAAAAGTGCTAAACATTATTTTTTTGTTATTGCTTACTGGCTACTACTTGTACATACTTTACTTATTATAATTATTTGTGATATTAATAGTAATATTTTGTTTCTTTATCTGAAAATCTAACATTTTTCAGATGACACAAAATATTACGTTCAAATTTACAAACAGCCCAACCACCATTTGATGCATTTATCAATTTGTCAAGTCCTAATGAATAAGGAAACTGGTGGTATTTTGGTACACCTGTTTTATGATCAGATTATGACTATACTCATCTTTGGGTTTATTTGTTGTTTTTTTTAAACCATGCAGTACATTAGCACTCCTAGTCTATTTTTTCTCTCATAATTTCTTTGTCTTTGTGTAGACCACAGTTGGTAAATTAAATTTGTAGGTTAACAGACCAAACCCTATCCTTTTCAGATAATGCATCCAATTTTGAGAATAGTGTGATAGACTTGGATTGATGAGTACACCTTTCCAGTGTGCGAAACGTTATTTAATATCCTTCCTTGGCCAGAGGGAAGGAGAGAAGAAGGTGTTTGGTTTTAGCAGAATACAGAGCTGCACTACCTTGAGGAATGATGGATAGATAAGCCACAGTCATTATCATTGTTTATAGCCTTAAGGTCCTCGTTACCACATCTCTCTCTCTCTCTCTCTCTCTCACTCACACACTCACACACTCACACACACACACTCATCAGCTAGCTAAGTGTAACCATGCCTTCATTGACACTCTTCCTATTTTATGTGCCATTGCTTATAATAAATTAGACTTATTCTTATTTTTAATTAACACAATAATATACAGTCATTTTAAGTGAGTTATAATACAATTACAGAGACTTCAGGTTTTGTGCATAGATGCAGCTGTATCGAGAGGAAAAGGAAAAAATTAAACATGTTCCATCAAATACATACATCTTTATATTTAAGGTCTTACTCATTGTCCAATCATCGATTCTAATGGGGCTTTAAATTAAGAGCTTTATTAAGGGCAAATACACTATTTTGGTGAAACAGTTACTATAAGACTGTAAGTTACTCTGAGACTACACAGTTGATATTGCACAGTATTAGTGTCATCTGTGAGACAAATAAACATTATCTGTGATAATAAACAAACATCTAAAAAAAACATCTGTGAGAAAATAAACAACACTACAAGTGCCTAATTAGTGTGATCCAGATCTGTCTTTTTCAGTTCTGTTTTTTAGGTTTCTTTCCAATACAATAAAAACACACAAACATTTCTCAATTATATATCTGTTTTCCTATACAGACCTTCTCATTGTATTTAGCTTGAACCCATTTCTTTAGGTTTAACCAAAAATGTTAATACAAAATGTTAATATACAAATTTGTCTGGTGGTGTATAAGATCAAATTATTGCAAGAAAATGACTATAGCTTCAGCTACATCAAAATGAGCCTTTGGGGAAAATGACCACAAACATTAAAATTAGGGTTGGGTTGTTAACCCATCACACATCGAGCATATCAGAACAATAGCCAAGAATTTAAAGGGAGGCTACTGTATGTGATTTTAGTCCATAAACTAACGACAGATGCATTTGGCTTTATCACATGGTTCTGGCCCTTCCTTGGGATTTCATTGGGTTTGTAGAGAACAGCTGGAGGCCAAGCTATTTTTTTGGCCACTGATTGCTCTCTGCATAGTCTGGCAGACACTAAACGTTTGCCTCAGGGATGTTCTTGTCCAGCTGTGCCTCAGCAAAAGCTATAAAAGGTCTGGCATCAGCTGTGGTGGCACTTAGCAGTCTGAGACTGCAGATTAAACCTCTGACCCATTTAAACACCAGTATTACTTTCTGAAGACTAAAAGTTGTTTCTAATGAAATAAAATTAAAAGTTCAGAACATTATCATTTTCATACAACCTTTCATTGCTTTTGCTCTGTTAATTACTTGTAGTTTTGAAATTTTTGACATCAATTCAGTGTTTTGGTAGCATGGTGCTTGCATCTTGTGCCTGTTTTTTTTTTTTTTTTTTTTTTTTTACACAGTTACCATTTTGCTTTGTACCTGACACTAATTACTTCTAGGACAGGAAACTCAAGACTGTGATTAATAATATTTTCCCTTGCTGTAAATTTAAACATATGACTTTTTTTTTTTAACAGACTTTCAACTTGACCTTCTCTGTAATCAAAATGTTTATAAGAGGTGGGTGATGAACACTGTGCTCAGGTCCAAATTCAAATAAAACAAAACCATCAGCTGCCTACATTGTGTCCACGTGAACAGCAACCAGTGCAAAATGTGAGTCAAGCAGTGTTTCTTTAATTAAATTAGAGCCGTGCTTACAAACAGATTGCCTTCAATTACGTATTAATACAAATGGGTGCGGAACAAATAATGAGAAGTGTACACAGGGTCATCTATAGTTCAGTTGTTTTTCAATTATGCTTTGACTCTCTTTGAGCAAACCTCAGCAATGCAATATAAGAGTTGTGTGGTTGAAAGGAAATATGGATTTGATCTGTGTTAGTATTAGTCCAGAAATAACAATAAGTAAAGTCAGTGTGCTGTGATTGTACAAGGGATACCCCGAGCACTCTCTCCTATACTGTAGCTCTCTATAGCACTCTGGGTAGTGAACAGCAATATGCATGCAAAATGGAAAAAAACCCATTAGCCAATTGTTAAGTGATCCTGAGGACAGTGTTAATGTCTGTATAATTTGATGTGTCTGGGTGTTTTGGCCTTTTGTTGAGAAATGGCTTTGTCACAGACAGTGTTAACGCTCAGATTGTGGGCAATGAAAATGAAAGGAAGGCACATTCAAAAAGCAACCATGATGTTTTATGTAGTCTATGATAGGTCTAAAGTTGATTCCTGCATCATATATGAGGCTTACTTTTACTTCTCTCACTTTAAAAAAATATATTATATTTTTAGATTTAATTTTCTTCATTTTGTTAGGAAGCCTCCTCTGAGCTGTTTTTGTTCACAGCTAAAATGGGACAAGAATGTAATACAATTTAGCCAGCAGGCGGTACAAGTTAATGTTTCATTTTATTTATGCATTATTTTTTTATTTTAACAAACAACATACTATTTATCTTTCCTTCTTCACATCTCTATTGTCTTTATCCTTTATATGTCTTTATGTAAAGCCTTTAAGATTCTATATACAATGGCTATAAAAAGTTTACACACCCCTGTTAAAATGGCAAAAAAAAAAAAGTAAAAAAATTGAAACCAAGACAAATAACGTCAGAACTTTTCCACCATCAATGTGAAACTTTTTTTAGGGAAGAAGGAAAATTTAAAAACTTACAATAATCTAGTTTCATAAGTGTGCACACCACTAAACTAATACTTTGTTGAAGCAGCTTTAGATTTTATTGCACCATTCAGTCTTTTTGGGTAAGAGTCTATCAGCATAGCACATCTTGACTTGGCAATATTTTCCCACTCTTTCTTGCAAAAACATTCCAGATCTATCAAATTGTAAGGGCATCTCCTGTGCACAGGCTTCAAGTCACTCGACAGATTTTTAGTTGGATTCAGGCCTGGGCTCTGGCTGGGCCATTCAAAACATTGATCTTTTGGTTAAGCCATTCCTTTGTTGATTTGGATGTGTGCTTTGGGTCATAGTTATGCTGAAAGATGAAATTCTGTTTAAAGGTTTTACACTAAAATTCACTGGTATTTGTAGCTATTCATGATTCCCTCCATGGGAAGCCCCAGTTCTTTCTGAAGAAAGGCAGACCAAAGCATGATGCTTCCACCACCATGCTTCACAAAGGGAATGGTACTTTTTTGGGGCATTTTTTTAAACCAAACAAACCTTCTAAAATTCTGGAATTATCATACCTTTTGGAATTAGACTAATCAGTCCATAACACATTTTGTCATATGGTTTGGGGTGATTTAGTTGGGCTTGTATGTTTTTTTTTTTTTTGTGAGAAAGGGCTTCAGACTATCCACAACTACCCCAAAGCCCAGACATGTGGAGAATATGAAAGATTGTTGTCACATGCAGAGAGCAATCAGTACTTGTCAAATATTACTGCAGCTACTTTAAAGTTGCCATAGGTCTCTTGGCAGCCTCACTGGTAGGTTTTTGCCTTCTCCTTTTGTAATTTTTGAGGGGACATCCTGTTCTTGGTGATGTCACTGTGGTGCTCCATTTTATGTATTTGTTGATGATGTCCTTTACTGTGTTCCATGATACATCTAATGTTTAAAAATTCTTTTACACCCCTCTCCTGATCTAAACCTTTCAAGAAGTGAGATGCCATGCATGCATTGTAAGTCCTTTGCCGATCATGGCTTCAACAATCAGATGTAACCAAGAAGATGTAAAGAAAATCCTACAGAAGCAACTGGTCTTTATTTGGGGTTAATCAGTATAATTTAATTGATGACAGCTGTATGATAATTATTATTATTATTTTTTGTAGTTTCATTTTTATTGAACATTTCTGCTGAACTTCTGATGACCGTTATAGCTAAATATTTCTACCATTTCTAATGAACATTTCTAATAAACATTTCTGCTGAACATTTCTAATAACAATTTCTGCTAAACATTCCGAATAAACATTTCTGCTGAACATTTCTGCGAAACCATTTCCAAAACCCCTCATGAAGAAAATAAAGAGAGGAGGAGTTACCCTACCCGGAGGAAGCCCGGTATG
>JAOUWY010000065.1:15369665-15381557 GCA_025728095.1 Prietella phreatophila | reverse complement strand
GCACTTAAAGGTAATAAACATGTGTATACCAAAACATTTGTCATTGCAACACTTTTCTGGGAGAAATGGTGCATTTTATGAAAAAGTTCCAGGGGTGCCAATAAATTCATCCATGACTGTATAATGTACTACAAAATCCTCATACTTCCTGAGCACCCATACTAAGCACATATTTCACAACAGCAGGTTGCCTGTACTGTAAATCAGACAGAACAAATACAAAATATCCAAGCCCAAACATAAAGTTGTATTAATGATTGCCTCAAGGAGGTTCTGGCCACTGACTGGTTTGCAATGTAGTCTAAATTTAGGATTAGGGGAGATGACTTTTCAAAGGCATTGCCTAATGTGATTTATTGAGACTTACATTGTACACCTTGTTTTCTCTGGTATTGTTCTGGAGTGTGAGGAGTCTGAATATAGAAGCTAGTATGCTCTTGTTGTCTGGTGCTGCATAACTTTCCTTTACACACACACAACATGGAAAGTAGCTGTATATGTTACGAAACGGAGTTAGACACGGATGCAGGTGCAGATCAGACTCTTTATTAAACATAAATACAAAACTCAATGTAAACGTAGTCTTAACCGGGAAACAAGAAACATGGGGTAGGACACTATCCTTCTTAACATGAACGACCACTACAAACATAAAAGTAGTGTCCTGCCAAGCACCATAACCTTTATATGTGGCCTCTGTAGCATAACTGAGTGCCTGCAGCATCCAGAGCCAAGAGAGACAAGCTTGTAACCTTTTCTACATGCTACCAGAACTGAGGGATAATGCTACAGCTCCTTGTCAGTGGAGGTGTACTTCTCCTCCTTGTGTTTCATGGCTATTGTGTCACTCTGACTGGCTGGCATTCTCTTTGCTTGCCAACTGGATTGATGCCAAATAACTGCCACGTTTAGTCACACTAGAGGAAGACAAGTCTAGAACACTGAAATCCTGCCCGTTCACTAAGATCCAGGTTTCCCTTTTTGTAATGAATACCTAAAGGTTCTCCTGAGGTAAAGGAACAGGAGCCCTTTGCTTGTTGTTTCTACTCATGCAGCCAATTGTATCTTATTTCCAGTATGCTGTCAACAGTAAATTTACACTCGAGATGTTATTGAAACACAGCTCATTAGCAGTCATGGGTTAATTCTGATGCTTAGCAGTTACCATTTAGGCTAATTTGTCTTGGTATAATTAATTACATGTGGACAATTTGAAAATAATGAAGATATTATGTTCCCCTCATTGTTTTGAGAAGTCATTACATAGTATATTGAATTACTGCATACAGAGATATGGATTTTTGTACATAAAATACACTATATGGCTAAAAGTATGTGGACACCTGACCATTACAACCATATGTGGTTCTTCCCCAAACTGTTGGTCCAAAGTTGGAATCGCACAATTGTAAAGAATATCTTTGTATGTTGTACCATTACAGTTTCCCTTCACTTAACATGAAACATGCTCCAACATGATAATGCCCCTGTGCACAGTGTGAGGTTCATGAAGACATGGTTTGCCAAGTTTGGAGTGGAAGTACTTGACTGGCCTACACAGAATTCTGACTTCAACCCCACTGAACACCTTTGGGATGAACCGGAACTTTCACTATACCCAAGGCCTCCTTGCCTGATGTCAGTGTCTGACCTCAGTAATGCTCTTGTGACTGAATGCGCACAAATCTGCACAGCCATGCTCCGAAATCTAGTGGAAAGCCTTCCCAGAAGAGTGGAGGATATTATAAAAGCAAAGTGGACTAAATCTGAAATGGGATGTTCAAAAAGCCGATATGGGTGTGACACTCGGGGCTCTACAAACTTTTGGCCATATAGTGCATCTGCTAGGATACCATCACTACCACCCGTGAGTTAAACTAAGAGGGACCCCTGGGGAATAGAATAAATACTGAACACTGTAAATGTAAGGGATAAATTAAGCCATTTCGTATTTACAGCAGAAAAATATCTGTAACCCTTTCCTGGTGCTGGAAGTGTAATATTAGATAAGGTTACTACTGTAAAAGGTTTTAATTAACAGGATCCTGAGTATTTAGCAGTTGATGGTGAATTGGCTAATCTCTATTTACCAGTAGATGTTTTAACAGGCATAAATGTATATAAATGATTTAATCAAGAAAATAATAGCACGGTGCCTCCACAGAATTACCCCACTCACACACTATGAGCTATATGGTTTTTCCCAGAAACAAATATCAAATATAACTATTCCAAATATATACAAACCTTATTAAATCAGAAAGAAAAGTTCAATGCAGCCAATTAATATGTATAACAAAAATAAATGCATTTATTATGCTAAACAAAAAAGAAAAACCTCAAACTGTATACATGTATATTAAACAAATTTAGATAAATAAACTCAAACATTAATGTCTTCCCCCACATAAAATAACATACCAGAGATAACCAATGCTTCAGATATTTTTAGCATAAAACACATTGAACACCATGAACAGTATAGTTTGAATTTAACAACTTAACCCCTTTTTGTGTTAAATGTTCAAACCTTCACCAAGCGCTTGGGTTTTCTGTTGGAGCCCGTGAGTTGGTGCACATACAAACAAAACCCTCCTTGGTTCCTTTAATGAACGGCTACTAAAACCTCTCCGTTACTCACACCTCTCGAACAGAAGAATTAGCTGCCATGTGAAACGAGCTGAGAGAATGAATCCGCTGCACGCGAGGTTCCAGCAGGTCGGTTTGGTGGTAGAGTCCCTCCTCAAACAGGCGTAGCTACCATGCTACCTAGCACAGTTCTCCACAGTCCTCAGCCCTTCTGTTTCACAGAGAAAACTGCGACTGGCAGTTACAGCTGTCTGTCTCTCACGAAGACATTGGCTTAACGTCCACAAGTTACAGTTTATACTTAGCTTTGTTTTTTCCAAGCTAGTGCAAAACAAACAAACGCAGATAAGCTAGCTGCACTTCACCTACACTTACGGTTCACCAATTTACCAACCTGCTAGTTGCTCTCGACTTTTCACTGAATAATATGATATTTGTGCCACTACTGTAATAGAAGTTTAGTCAACAAACATCACCTCTGCCTTAAAACTCTGGTTTTCTTTTTCCCGCTCTGCTCCCACGTGTCCTTCATTCTCCGTTCGCTACCTCTCCCTCCCTTCCTTTTTTTTTTTTCCACTCCCCAACAAAGGTGATCTCTGACTGGCTATGAGTTTAATTAAACAGGCAACCCATTGGCCCGGACCACTCCAATGGAACAAATCACAACTCCTCTTAAAACAAAGGATTATGGGAAAGGTAGTTTCCATTGAGTTCTCCCAAAAAATGCAGCAAGCACACCACCCATTCATCTACATTTTTGGGAGGTACCTACATATCAATTTAGTAAGAAAATTGTTTCATGGTATTAAACCAATATTCATGAAAGAATTAAATACCAATTTTAACCCCTGGCGATAAAAATGTTACATGGCAGTTTGGTGTTTTAGCAGGTACTGTGACTGTCTTGCAGCTCCAGGGTCCATAGTTTGAGCTCACCTTACTGTCTGTGCAGAGTTTCTTAAGTCCTCCCCGTGTACGTATGGGTTTCCTCTAGGTTACTGAAGATGAATGATAATTTTCTGATCATTTTTACAGAAAAAAGTGTCAGTTATATTACTCATCTGTTTTAATACCATAATAGGTTTCTGATTTGGCTGATAAGATGATTGCATTATCAAGTCTGTAACTTTGCTTGTTGCAGTCTACAGATTTCAGCTCTTTTACCACAATAAATTGCGTACTCATCATGGGCTGATAAATTACTGTATGGCCTTAAAATAACATCAGGGCTAAACTGAAAAAATAAAAATCTAGATTTCCTAGGATGTGATACAACATTGGCTGCAATGCAGTCATTGTTACCTTGGGGAGTGAGTAGTCTAATTGTTTTTTCCTTCCATTTGATTCAGTTCAGCTTCCAGTCAGCAAATTTCACTTCTGTCTCTCCTAATGTTCTAATTTGCCTAATTTTCACTAATGTTTGAAAATGAGTGCCTCCTCAGTATACTCCATGTATGGTGTATTTTTAGAAGTGTTCTGTTGCAGACCTTGTCTGGTTGCGGGGCTCTTTCACCAGACCTCACTTGGAGAACCATGGATCATTAATCCTGTAAAGGAAGAAAGCAAAGTAGCTTTATGTGGATGCACTTTTGATTAAGATTTTTAGATATTAGTGTTAATAATACTATATAATGAAGATTGATATTTGATTACAAAGCTGAAATTTTGTTCCAAGCAGTGGCCACTCTTTTTGAGTATTTACAGCTTTTATAACGGAGATGGCGGTCAATAATGTGGCCACTGCTTGAATTTTTTTTACAATCTTTGAAATTTTAGACCTCTCTTCTACCAGTATTGCTTACTGTTTTTATCTATTTACTACTTTCAGCAGTGATTTAATCCTTAGAGACAAACATCAGTCCATATTAGTTAATGTTGAGCTTTTCCTGAATTGCCCACAAAGTTGTGGTTTCTCTCCCTGAGGCTTTATAAAATATAAAGAAAGAGAGAGAGGTTTTTAATTGTTTAATATATTTTTATACCACAGTACTGTCTCTAATGTATTGATTCATTTTCTATTGTTATAACATCATGGATATGAACATGTGGCAGGAACGGATATAAATGCAGGTAAATCAGGTTTAATATAAAATACAGGGAGACAAATCCAAAGGGTTGGGCAAAATCACAATAGAAAATCAGGCAAAGGTCATTCGATCAGCATGAATTAGGCAACACTATGGGCAAAAACCAGAAACAAGATCAAGACCAGAGATACATGATGGCAAGCTACAAAAGGCTTAGTAACTACAGGTACATGACACTGCGCATATGCTTCGCAATGAGTAAGTGATGTGAGGGTACTTGTCATTCTTGGTGATGAAATCCACCACGGTCATGTCATCTGTGAACTTGATGATGTGATTGGAGCTGTGTAATGCTGCACAGTCGTGAGTCAGCAGAGTGAACACAGTGGACTGAGCACACATCCCTGAGGGGTCCCTGTGCTCAGTGTGGTGGTGCTGGAGATGCTGTTCCTGATCCGGACTGACTGAGGTCTCCCAGTCAGGAAGGCCAGGATCCAGTTGCAGATGGATGTGTTCAGGCCAAGTAGATTCAGCTTTCCAATCAGGTGCTGAGGAAATATTGTGTTGAATGCTGAACTTAAGTCTATAAACAGCATTCGAACGTAGCTGTTCTTTTTCTCCAGGTGGGTGAGGGCAAGATGTAGGGTGGTGGGTGTAGGATGTTCTATTAATCCTTACACAACTATCTCTATCAGTGCAGAATAAATTTGTGTTTCACTGTAGTAGGATATGAAATGGAGCTCATATAATTACTAAATGAGAAGTAGTAAAAGCAGGTGACAGGTGAGCCTAATCATAATTGTTCTTGTTGTGGATAGAAGGTTCTGCTTTTTCTACCTGCCATTGAAAAATAAAGCCATCACTGGTCTTTATTAGCTTTTTTAAGACAGCTGTGTCTAGAATTAGCATGATGATCATGTCTCTGTTTTGGACTTAACTATCATTTATACTACTACAACTACATGTTAGAAAATAAAAACAGTATAATTATTATGTATATGTTGGTATAATAATTTTTTGTAACACAGCTCAAGATGTATATGAATGTGATTGTATAATATTGGACATTAAATTGAGTTCTTTTCAATCCCTTTTAAATGCAGAGTAACAGAAGTCGTATGAATGTGAGGGAAGGGGGTCAAGCGCCAGCACAGCCAAGGCTGTTAACCCTCTCTGCCCCAGTGGTGCCGTATCATGGCTGACCCTGCACTCTGACCCCAGTTTCCTAACAAGCTGGGATTTTCAGAAAAATAATTTAACTGTGCTTTAATGTATATGTGACAAATGAAGGCTTCTTCTTCTTCTAAAACTCAACCATAGTAGTGTCATTACAGACTTCTTATAAATCCATAATGAACTTTTTCACACTATCTGTTACCCAGATGAGGATGGGTTCCCTTCTGAGTCTGGTTCCTCTCAAGGTTTCTTCCTCTTAAAACACCTTAGGGAGTTTTTCCTTGCCACCGTCGCCACTCAGTGGCTTGCTCAGTTGGGATAAATTCACACCTTCAATATCTGTATACTATGTTGATATTTCTGTAAAGCTGCTTTGAGACAATGTGTATTGTAAAAAGCGCTATACAAATAAAATTGAATTGAATGGATGGATAACACTATAGTGTGTGCTGTCATGGGAAAACAATTAATAAAGTTGATTATTGATGATCTTCCTATAACAAAACGTCCTGAAGTGTTTTTATTCCACTTCTACCAAAAGAGTTTGACCGGATTCTTATTCATTAAACAATGACACTGCATTTCCAAAAAAGACCAAAGAAAAAACTATTTATAGTTACGTTTAATGTAGTAGAACATCCATTAAACCTCACTCACTTACATTACAGCAGCTATAAACACTCGTTCCCTCACGTTCTTTAGAAGTTAATAAGCTGAACAAAATGGAAGACGTCACGTTACCTCAAAATACATCATCCTCGCAATAGAAAATTTAAACGTTACAGCTTTACGTCCGACTGTTACACAAAACTGACACTGGAGACTCCTTCTGTAAATGCTAATTAAACATCTCCTTATGGAAAACGTCACCATGGCAACAATTCAAAAAAATGTTTCTTACATAACAGCACCTTTTTTTAATGATTAGTTGTAGATGATGTGGAGCATCTACCGAAAGAGTCGCTGTGAATATGCTGTTACTATAGAAACAGTAACGTATTAGAAAGGCCTGATTAATATAACCCTGTTCATTTGATTTGCTCTAGAGCTGCTATTACTTAAGGAATAACACATGATAGAAGGTGCGGTATTATGAAAATAATACATGCCGGGGTGGTGCGATGTGGGGCAACGTGAAGCAGAGGTATTCTGCTTATAAAACAGCAATTTATCAATGATTGCAATGCTCATTTTATTAATGAATAACACCTTGAAGATTTTAATGCTTTATTTTTAATGGTGTAGAACATCTGAGAGACAAATTCGTTCCTGTTTTCACCTGCGTTAAAGTCAGAATAAACAGTAATTCCTCATTTCTCTCTCTCTCTCTCTCTCTCTCTCTCTCTCGTCATTGAATCCGAAGTGCGATTGTTCTCCCTGTCGGTTTAAGACTCGCTTGATTTTATTGAACCCTGGTGCATTTGCGTTCGTCTTGCGGTCATCACAAACGTGCATAAAGAACACAACACAACTCACAATATTTATTTATTTATTTATTACATATATTTTAACAATTATTTTGGTGCTATTATGCACAGCTGATATTATGGAGCAGCAGTGGACCTCTTCACTGTATCCCGCAACATTCCCCTGCCACTCATGATACAGGGCACGTGTGTCATGGAAAAGAATGAAGTCGTCATCGGCTAAAACACATGGGCAGGTTACTTTTACTTCCTGAACAAGTGCGGACCTGAGTGCGAGTTGCGTTCACGTTCAGCACGGCACAGTTCCAGAGCAACTTCCGCCTCCTCTTGGGATTGGTACTGGGGTGTGCTTCCCGGTCCAAATGACAGCTTTCACATGATCAATTTTCACGCGAACCGTGCTTTGTTTCGGACTAACCTGTCAGTCCCTGTGGATGAGGTGTTACTATAGAAACAATAACATACTAGAATGTTCATGTTGTTCGTGCCCTTCGTGCTACAGCTAGAACTAGCTGCGGTTACAAAAATAGCAAACACCTTCCGGCTGTGGTATAAATAAAGATTATTACACAGCATATATATTTGAAAAGTCAGGAATATGTTGAGCAAAATCAAAATAAAAACAGACGCAATGTTGAACATGAATATGAGTGTGGAAAAACTGTTATGCCTTATAACAGATGCAACAATGTCTTCAGTTTGAAGAAAGAAGATAGCAATTCCACACAACTAATGTGTGAACTAGGTAATGGTAAATTGTAAACTAGGTGTGATTAGGAACAAATGTAACATAATAGTAATATACTGTATCTACTGTACACCAGATCTGCATAGTAAAGCTAACCTGCTGCCTTTATTCTGTATATCAGCACCAAAACCAATGAAGAACTGGCCCAGGAATAACAGAGAATATATCTGAGACAGCGCAGATCAGAATGTTATGTTTAATATCTGGCTCAAATGTACTGTTGCACAGTTCATCTTTGTTTAAAGCCTCGCTGTGACAACCATACAAGGGAGAACAAAAAAGCTCATATTATATTCAATTTCCATTGAAAAGTTCAGTCGACCTGCACAGCATGAGGTATGAGATTGTTGCTAATATGCAAAGTGGTATTAATCTCTTTTTTTGGGTCATGTCTTGAAAAGGTCAAAACGAGCAAAGGCAATGGAGTTGAAAAAAAAAAGGCCTAACAGCAGAAGCAGTGGCTGCTGTGGAAAGTAGAAATCAGCTAATCAGTGATCACTGATTATGAGGTCATCCATATAACGTCATCCATTTTGGTTCTTGGGAAGGGTCTGAGGATTGTAATTAATCACTAATATTGTACAAGAATAAATAAATAAATAAATAAGCAAAACAAACAAAACAAAACAAATCAATATGCAAACACGTGAGTAAAGACCTTTTTTTTTCAATATACAAGACAACATTCGTGAAACAAAAAAAAATTGTCAGAGGGGAAAAAAATCTTAGAAGCACTTTTTATTGGATATTTTTTTTCTGTGAGGATAATTATAAATATTTTTAATGTTAATTATATGTTAATTATATAATTATAGGTTTGATTTTACTAAAGAATAAAAATAGCAATTGTTTGTAGCTATAACTAATTTACTTTGATATTTTTGATCAAGAAGCAATAAATATATAAAGAAAGAATGAAGTTATTAAGTTAGATTTTTTCTGCTGTTGAAAAATCTAAGAGTATATTTTTTCGACACACAACATTATGAGTGTCCTGAGAGCAGCGTAATCATTGACGTCCATTTTGTGTTTAAGTCCGTGTTTGTAGCCAATTAGCAAGTCTATTCCGCTGGTTAAAAGCGTTACTGTTTCGCTCGGCACATAACACAGCACAGATGTTGCACTGGTTGTCACATGGCACTAAAGACCAGTTTAACATCTGCGCTTTGCTGCTTGACGACACGGTTGCACGCCATTACAGACTGGTTTACCATCCACTTTTATCACATTTAGCTGTTAGAATGATGAGGACGGCTGTGCTTTCAGCTTTTGAAGCCTTTAAATATGAGCTGGCGTTATTGTGCCTGCTGCCGTGCCACAGTTATACCATCATGAGTTTAATGCTGCGATCGAGCGGACTCGGAAAGTTCCAAGTCAGATTTGTCCTGATCTAAAAGCATTCCGCTGCTTCGGTTGGGAAAGGCATGGATGACAAGAGCAAGGTGATTTACAGTGCCCTCTGCTAATATTGGCACCCTTGAGCAAAGAAGGCTGTGAAATATTGTCTTTATTGTTTAACCGTTTGATCTTTTGTTCAAAAAATTCACAAAAAATACTCTGCGCTCATGGATATCAAACACTTGTAAACACAATACAGGTTTATCAAAAAAAAAATGTGTGCACCATTTTAGTCAATACTTTGTACTACCTCTCTCTGCCAAGATAACAGCGCTGAGTGTTTTTGTCAAATATGTGAACAAAAGATCAAAAGGTCATATTTACCAAGGGTGAAAATATTAGTGGAATGCTTTTAGATCAGGACAAAACCGACTCAGAACTTTCCAAGCATTAACTCATGATGGTATAACTGTGTCGTAGCAGCAGGCACAATAAAATACTTTTAGTGCATAGTACTGTATACTGCAGCATTATTTTCACCCAGCCTGCCTATATTGTGTTAGTGTGTATCTTTTACCTTAAAAGGTGTATTTAGTACTCTAAAAAATCTAATTATGTACCTTAAATCATTTTAAAGGTACCCTCATACACAGATGTACCATCAAGGGTTAGGTACAATTTAGTACAATTTTTTGGAGATCGCGACGGGTTACGTGGGTTTATATCAGAAAGCGTTTTAGGTATTGTTAAAACCACGTCATGCAAAATAATCAAATCATACGCTGCCATGAGTTGCCATGACAATGTGTGCCCAGTTACCAACAGATACCCAGTACCATGTTTTTTTTTTTTTTAATTCTCCGTGTTAGACAGCATACATAACACGTCATAAAAAATCCATGGATCTGATTGGCTGTCATATGCCGGTCATTTCGTTTTACAGTTCACCATGTCGTGGTTGCATTCTCAAATCAGAGGTTGCGAATGGAGTTCATTTTGTGGCAAAAGTTTCAAGTAAAAGAAATAATAAAATCCACAAACAAAATATTAACAATCAAAAATGTAAAAATAAATAAACAAATAAATAAACAAGTTTTTGCGAATAATGAGAATCCAATCAAAATTACTTTTTCAAAAAGACTCACACTCTCATTTTGCTTTAAGTTTTTCCCATTTGGATTTTTCTTCTGCTATTTTTGCTTCTGACTTTTGGCACTTTTTAATTAATTCATTTATTTTACAGGAGGTAGGTCTTAGAAGAAGGCATTCACGTCCCTGTTGGTCAAATCTCTATTTTCCAGCTGGCATGCCAAAAAAAAAAAAATCTCTATCATCCGTAAATGTGGCCTGATTCTGTTAATTCTGTTAATCACCAGTCTTCTTTGCCTATTAAAGAGTTCTGAACGTGTTCCAGATTTTTACTGTCTACATTTTCCTAGTCGAGTCTGGAGCATAGCCGGCCAACACTAGTGGTTCGATGTTTATTAATGCAGACACACATGGCTGTGATAAGCAATGGCACAGAGGCAGCAGCGCTCATCACAAACACAAAAGAAACCCTCTGTTGTGAAAGACATAATCGAGCTGAATGTTAACACTGTGCAATATTCCAAGCCTAATAAGTGTGAAGTGTCCAGCTGTGATCCATTAAAGCATGGCGCTGACCGCCTCGACGTCACGTCAAGATTCCCAGCCGAGACGGTACAGCTGGATTGCTTTTCACCGCTTTGAGTTAACAATAATTAAAGACATGGCATCCAAGCTTAAAGCAACAGCTTGCCTTTTCTATGTGATCCAGTTTAGCCATAATTAACACAATAACAACAATTAAACCTTGACCATAGTGCAGTAGTACGCATGAAAACAGTGAAAGCTTCAGACGTACTCACCCTGTACCAAACTATCTCTCGCAATCTGCCGTCAGTCTTGAAGTTGCACTTCAGTGTCACCGTCTCTCCCACAACAACAGGTGGTAAGGGGTCTATTGTGACTGTTAAATACCCTACAGAGCAGAAAGAGGTGCGGTTAAAACAGTATTCAGCAACATACGCAGACTTGTACTGGTGGCCAGATGGCAGTGGCGTGATTCTGAGTCCAGTGTATTTAATAGACCGTGTGTGCAACCTGTTAAAAGCAACACAATCACAAAGCTTTTGGATTTAACATCCCAAAAAAAATAAATAATAAAAAAATAAATAATAATAATAATAATACCCTAGCGTGATGAACTAATAAAGTTGAACTAATTCCTTTAAATAAACATGATTTACCCTGTTAGTAAACATCAACAATCCATTAACTTGCATTAATACACCATCAGTAACATTAACAAAGTGTCAAACGCTTGTGGGATTTGATGTCTATTTTTTTAATGATCAAGTCAAGTCAAGTTTATTCATAGAGCACATTTCAAACATCAGAAGTTGACCCAAAGTGCTTTACAAATCACACACCGAATACGAAATCACACTTATGTTGAAAAATATAGTGACAATAATAATAACAACAATACTATCCATCCATCCATCTTCTACCGCTTATTCCTTCTTCAGGGTCACGGGGAACCTGGAGCCTATCCCAGGAAGCA
>JAOUWY010000065.1:15271875-15286710 GCA_025728095.1 Prietella phreatophila | reverse complement strand
TGCCCGATGACTCCTGGGATAGGCTCCAGGTTCCCCGCGACCCTGAAGAAGGAATAAGCGGTTGAAGATGAGATGATGAGATGAATGAACCGTGTATTGCTCATCTAGGCTAAATGATACTAATAGAACTTTTGAATTGTCAAAAGTCAAAGAAAGTGATGGCATAGTGAGAGAAGCAGTAGCTCTTTAGATGGTAATTACTCTGAGTCTCTCTCGTCCTGTGTGCAAAATAGGTGAAAGATGACAGCTACACTAAACATTCCTGCTTAATTAATCAGAGTTCAGTCCAACAATAAAGTACCGGTTCAGACTCAGACACAGCCTGAGCTGTATCCGATTAGATGCCATAAGCCTCTGTGTGTTTGTTTACCTGGCATAACCCAAGCTAATTACAATATGCTGTAGTTTTAGTATTGGTGAAGATAAACGTTTAGGGCACAATAATATTTGATGACATAATGAGCAATGCTGCATAGATTCCAACTGTGCTGATGATTCATTACCCTTTGCAGTACATTACATTTGCGATCAGATACAAAATAACCCAAGGACATAACAAAAATTAAGACAAGGGACATTTGGCACTGAATCGGCAACACAGAGAGAGAGAGATTTGGTACACACAGCTGTAAATACATAAAGTCATATTAAGTAATTTATTAGTATGTAATTTATAACTGATATGGGTTTTTTTTTTCATAGTGTGTGTGTGTTACACACATGTTTGGAGTGAGCTGTTAGTTTCTGACGTACTAACATAATTAATGTACACGCGCGCACACACACACACACACACACACACACACACACACACACACACAGAGCTAGTTCTACTGCCCTACAGATCAGGATCACTTTGACAGAAACTGTAGCCACTCTTCCAACTATGACCTAACTCGTCATCTGGTTAATTTAAAACTGGGTTCATCAAAACCACTGCCTTATCTTGGAACTGCAAAATTATATACAGAGAGCCAAGTTTATGTTAGTATGTTAGCTCTTGGGGCAGGTCTTATAAACAGAAACAGCAGTTTAATTTAGAAATTTCAATAAGTGTTCATTAACGGCACATTACTCTTAACAGGAATGCCTTCTAAGATTAGACTGTGTGGCTGTATGGTGTCCATGTTAGATGAGTGCAAAAAGAATGTGTTTGCATTGAATTCCTCATGATTAACAGAAAATTGAACGTTTCTTTATTCTCTTTACACATAGAAATATGTATAAAGATATCTTACAGGAAATTAGTCCCTTTATTTAATAATAATGCCAACTTATCCACCAGTTGTGCACCTTCAGCTGTGCACCACCATTTGTACTAAATGCAAAAACACCAATTTACTTTCATAAGTAAGCACAGAGGTATTATATATCGTGCACTATATTCTACAAAGCCACATGGGCTCTATTTGTTCCGAGACTGTTGATTTCCCAGCTGCTCCATAGAGGATAATGAATTGGAGCTACTAACTGTTGTTGCTTCAGCCTAATAATGGACAGACTAATGCATGTGAAAAGTCTGTCCCAGATGTGCAATTAGAGAGACTGTTTCAGATCATTTCTGTGTTCATAAAACCGGCAGTTGAAAAGATGTGTAAAAAATGTAAGAGCATAATTTGCTTTGATTGATTTGCTCCCTGCTGGTGTTTAGAGGCAGAGACCAGTGTGACGTAACTTAAGTGAAGACCATGAAGCACTTACTCATGGTTTCTAAGAAGTGATGTTGCTGAGTAAAATGTGGTTATAGATCATTCTGTTTGTGCTACAGTGCATTTCCGTAAAATTAATCTAACCCCTCATCACTGGGTCCGGACTTTACACACTATTGTAAATACAAACATTTTCTATTAGTTTTACTGTGGTTATCAAATAATATTATTTAATATATATAGCTGTGTAAGCAGGTAGGACCTCTCGGGGTTATAGTAGAATCATGTTTTACAGAAAATTTCAATTTGTTGAAATACAATATGTAGTTCATAAATAATAATGTGTAATATTTGAATAGTGTACAGAGATATTACCAAACTAATATTCTTTTAATATTACATATGGTTGGTCAACATTTTTACATGTGAAGACACTATTCCAGCTTGACAATTGATGTGTTATTGCTAGCATTTACATGCATTAAAATGGTCTACTGACAGATATTTCAGAGACGTAATACAGCACAAGAAAGTAATGCATTAAACAAGACAATCATGTCTTGTGCTATTTTGACAAAAGAGCTAAACAGGGTAATATTCCATTTTTATATTATATTTTTATATAAAGTTATGTCTTATATCAATTATTACACGTGAATAAGAGTCTAGATTTACATTCCTCACTTTTGTAAGTACAAACTTTTCATATTACTTTTGCTGTAGTTAATGAATAATTCATAGTAATCACTGAATAATATGAATAATAAGCTTAATCTAGAATCGTGATGCATATTTAATTTAAAATCATACTTAAAAAGTATTTTTATAACTCGGAATAATAGGTTTATGAAAAAACTTTCCTAACTGCCTGTTCATTGTGTAAATCCTAGATAGCACTTCCAACAAAGTCATGTATTGACGCATTATGTAGTATTTGTAATAAATACCACCAGCCATTTTTTCTCTCCTTCTTGCCGAAGGAGAGAAGAAACCTATGAACCGCCAACCCTATGATTGGTGTACAACCAGCCCCTAAAGTGACATTCAATCAGTTATAGCATGGGAGCAGCAGTGGGACATCAAAACAATCCATGAATAAAGGGGTATGTGACCGTAATTATCATTCAGAAAGACATCCAGTGCCCTCCACTAATGGCACCCTTGCTAAATATGAGTAAAGAAGGCAGTGAAAATTTGTCTTTATTGTTCAACCTTTTGATTGTTTGTTAGAAAAATTCACAAAAATGCTCTCATGGATATGAAACAATTGCAAACAAAACACAGGTTTATATATATATATAAACATATTTGTTAAATATAGCTGTGCAACAATTATTGGCTCTCTTTTAGTCAATACTTTGTGCTACCTCCCTTTGCCAAGATAACAGCTCTGAGTCTTCTCCTATAATGCCTGATAAGATTGGAGAATACATGGCAAGGGATCTGAGAGCATTCCTCCATACAGAATCTCTCCAGATCTTTCAAATTTCAAGGTCCATGCTAGTGGACTCTCCTCTTCAGTTCACCTCAGAAGTTTTCTGTAGGTTTCAAGTTAAGGAACTGGACTGGCCATGGCAGGACCTTGATTTTGTTTTGATTTTGATGTATGTTTTGGATCATTGTCCTGCTGGAAGATCCAATCACAGCCCGTTTTTGTCACGATTCAAGGTAGGGTTCAGAAGCAATATAATGTTTATTAATTAAAGAAACAACAAAACTAAGACAACTTGGCAGAAATACTGTGATAAGAAACAAAACATGGTGACATGGAACACGGTAGTCTAGGACAAACGAAAGACAAGGAAACAGTGCAAACAATGGAGATATATACACAAGTGTGCACATTAACAAAACATGAATCAGGTGCAGGTGGTCATGTGACATGCAGTGCAGTGGCTGATGGGAACAGAAGTCTAGTGTTTCCTTGATATATGACAGTTTTAAGTTTTCTGGCAGAGGAAGTCAGGTTTTCATTTAATATCTGCTCATATTTGATAGAGTCCATGAATGCCATGTATCATAACAAAATGCCCATGTCCTCGCAGAAAAACAGCCCCAAAACATTAAAGAGCCACCACCATATTTAACTGTGCATGAGGTACTTTTCCATATGATCTGTGTGCGACCAAACCACCTCTGGTGTTTATTGTCAAAAAGCTCTAGTTTGGTTTCATCTGACCATAGAACCAGTTCCAGTAGTGGCACCTGATGGGTTGGAATGAAAACCTGCACCCACACCGGCCCTTTCCGGATAAGATTGGACACCCATGGTCTAGACAATCCTATTGTCATACCACAACAAACCAGTCACTATATTTCCCATCTTGCACTGCAGCCTACAAACATGGCTGCCATGGACTGCAATTCCCAGAAATACTTACATTCATTCTAATCATGCACACCTGCCTCAAATTCACAGCACTCACAACCACAGTATATAAGGCTGTTTGAACACTATGACTTCGCAAAGTATTGAGTTTTATCACCATACCAAGCATTTGTACCCCGTTCTTTGTTTCGTTTCATGTTCTTTGATCTTGCTTCTTGTTTCTTGTTCTCGATTCTTGCCTTGCCTAGTTTATGCCTGTTTGCTGATCGCCTGACCCATTGACTGATTTTGACCACGCTATTGTCTAATTATTTGGATTTGTCTGCCTGCCTCCCTTTATTAAAAGCTCTTATCTGCACTTGCATCTGTCCTAATGTGACACCTATCACCTCATCATTTGGGGGTCACACCTTTAACAACATTGGTACTGTGAGAACAGAAAGTGGTCACATCAACTCCTATGCTTATTTTACATAAAATGTTTGTGCTTGATATTGTTCGATGTTCACTTTGACTCCGATGAACCTGAAGTGCTTCATGTACTTTGTCACTGTCATGCTGCAATACAGTTATTCTTCTTTGAACTCTTCAACATCCTCATTATTTTTTCTTACACTGGGGACAATCTCTCATTTAATTATATATCTTTTATTTAATGTAGATTTTTGTAGAATGCTATGGGGCTCTTTAGCATCCAATTGCTTTAAGACAGATTTCCTTCACTAGCATTACTGCTGTGCATTATATATTAATCACTCACCACCCATCATGGCTATTTATCTCTTGGTCTTTGTCTGCACTAAATAGTATTCTATTCACTATAGTGAGAGTCACTTAACGCTCATCTCTTTCCCCACCAAGTCAGTTCCTCCTGCTTCATTTTCTCCTTCAAATATTCTACATTCCCCGCCAATGACAGTGATGCTTGAAAGTTGTAATTTTCTATTTATCTGTAAAAATATGACCTAAAATGTCATCAGATTTTTACACAAGTCCTAACTGATCAACAGTTACCAGAAATGTTTAGTTGCAGATATTGCTGCACAAGGTGGTCACATCAGATACTGAAAGCAAAGGTTCACGTACTGTACTTTTGCCACTCACATATATGTAATATTTTATCATTTTCCTCAAGAAATAAATGACCAAGTATAATATTTTTTCTCATATGTTGTCTCAACTGGGTTCCTTTTTTCTGCTTTTAGTACTTGTGTGAAAATCTGGATCTTAGTTCATATTTATGCAGATATATAGACAATTCCAAAAGTTTCACAAACCTTCAAGCACCACTGAAGCTTATTAGTCGGGCTTGTGGTTAACAGTGCTAGCATTGTTGAGTGGTTCATTCTTGACATACCATGCACTGTTTACTGCTGAGCCTTCTAGTTTATTTGAATGGGTATTTCCTCTAAAATTGTCCTTAATTGTCTGAAGACTTCCACTTGTCTAACCTGTGTCTGATTCTCTTGTAATGCAAAGTTAAGTAAGTGTAAATGTAAGTAAGAGAACTGATTGACACCTTACTTCCAGGAAAGGAGACCTATAAAGTAGTAAGGTTTCAGAATTACTAAGCCATCTTCATCTGATGAGGGTGCTAGGATTGTTGACAACAGCCACATTGGTGGTGATCTTTCTTAAAGGCTGGGAAGTGATGTGTTGCCACACTGCACCTCCCACTCTGTCAGATGGCACCGCATGCTGCTCTGCTCAGTCAACATTGTGACGGTCAGCTATATCAACCAAATCAAGGTGTCACAAGCTTGAGCAGCTCTCTTCTTAGGTAGGCCAATCCATGACTGGTCTCATTGAAAGCAAATTATCTGCCACGGTTGTACACTGATGAATCCAGTGTATTGTCAAATACAGTATATCCAGGAGAGTGACATCTACACCAGAATTAGTGGCACAGATCTAGGAGAGGTTTGGCATGGTGCTGGTGGACCTCTTTGCCAGTTCCAAATCAACACATTTCTGCTTGCTGCCATAGGAGGCAGCCAGCCTCACTAGTTATTATACACTTTTCCTTCTCTACTACTGATTCTTACCAACCTCTGCAGGACCCACCAACTAGGCCTTAGAGAACTACTTGTGTTCAAGATGGCCACCAAGATCCAATTCAATTAAATTTTATTTGTATAGTGCTTTTAACAATGGACATTGCCTCAAAGTAGCTTTACAGAAACATATAAACTCAGGATATAGATTTTAAATGTGTGAATGTTGAGCGAGCCGGTGGCGGCGGTGGTGAGGAAAAACTTCCTAAGATGATACCTTGAGAGGAACCAGACTCAGAAGGGAACCCATCCTCATCTGGGTAACAACAGATAGTGTGAAACTAAATTCATTATGGTTTTTATATGAAGTCTGTATGTTGAACTAATCCACTGTTCACTGAAGGAGACTTGAGTGCAAAATTGTATGTGGTAATTGCAGTCCCAAGGCCATAGCAGCGACCGTAGTCCCAGCAACTACAGTGTGAATGTCCATGCGGAACTGAGGTCCAAAACCATTTCTATGGTACTTCAATAGCAACCATCCTAAGCAATCTCAATTCTGTAGCCTTCAGTTGAAGAGAGCTCCATCCAGAGGTAGGGCATCAGGATGGTTCAGGCAGGTATGGAGAGCAGAAAGTGTCAGGATCACTGGCATCCATAAAATCATGTGTGGTTCCATGGAAAGTGAGTGTCTGTGAATCACCAATTGAGGATTGTGCTGGAAACACTTCTGAATGCTATGCAAATGTGTTATTTGGAAAGGAGTGGAGCCATGCAAGCCTCAGAACAAATTGCAGTGGGGTCAAGACATGGGATCTCTTGTCTAGAATAGCCCACTGGGTGGTCCTAGGGTGAGTTCTGTTTCTCATGACAATGGGCATCATTTACATTTTATTCATTTAGCAGATGCTTTTATTCAAATTGGCATACAAATGAGGAAATACAAGCAAAGTGATATCAAGCAAACAAACAATACGTAGTGCTACCTTACAATATATTTTATTGAGTTTTAGAGAAGGAAAGTGCACAGAGTACAGGTGTGAGAACAGAATTATTTTAAGGGGTTACATTACATTACAGCATTGTGGCAGATGCCCTTATCGAGCGCGACTTACAACTATCTCATTTATACAACTGAGCAGTTGATTGTTAAGGGCCTTCCTCAAGGGCCCAACAGTGTGAGCTTGGCAGTGCTGGGATTTGAACTCACAAACTTCCAATCAGACGTCCAACATCTTAACTGCTGAGCTACCACTTCCCTAGCTAGGTGTTAGTTAAGTGTTCATGGAAGAGGTGGGTCTTTATTTTTTGAAGATAGTGAGAGATTATGTTGTCTGGATTGAGGTTTGAAGTTCATTCCATCACTGAGGGACAGTCAGTTTGAAAGTTCTGGAAAGGGACCTCATGTCTTGCTGTGTAGCCACTACCAGGCATCGGTCGTTAACTGACCGCTGGTTGCGTGAGGGAACATAAACTTCAAGGAGAGTGTTGAGGTATGGAGGTGCTGTTCCAAACAAGGTCTTGTACTTGAGCATCAAGGCCTTGAATTTCATGCGGGCGGCTACAGGATGCCATTGAAGGGAGATGAAGGGGGGTGTGACATGGGTTCTTTTGGGCAGGTTGAAAACAAGGCATGCTGCTTCATGCTGAAACATCTGAAGGGCTTTAATGGAGCTCCCTGGGAGGCCCAGGAGTAGTGCAGTAGTCCAGTTTTGAGAAAACAAAAGCCTGGACTAGTAGCAGTGTAGCCTGTTCAGTGAGATAGGGTCTGATTTTCTTGATGTTGTACAGAATGAAACTACAGGATCGTACAGTATTTGAAATTGTCCCCATGGTGTCAGGCACGGGGGCCTGGGGTACAAGCATTTCAGTTCATCCAAAAGATATTTAATGGGTTTGAGGTCAGGGCTCTGTGTCAGGCATTCAAGTTCTTTCACTCCAACACTGTCAAATCATGTACAGGATCATTGTCTCTTAGTACCAGTGAAGGGAAATTGGAATGCTACAGCATGCAAAGACATTCAATATAATTGCGTGGTTCCAAGTTTGTGGCAACAGTTTGAGGAGAACTACATATGGGCATGATGGTCCACATACTTTTGGCCATATACTGTATTATGTCACTATGTGATTTTGTTGCAAGATCTTGGCATGCATGTTTACGTGCAACACAAGGTATCCAGCTGTAACACACCACCTCTAGTGTTTATCTCCTAACCACAGCTAGAGTCAAGTTTCTTTAATTGGCACACAGTGTTCGTGATGGTAATTGGGTTTGTTATAGCTCACTAGTGTCTACTATGTAATTAGCATTTTGATGAGTGCCAAAGGTAATTTAAAATTACATTTCTTCTATGTAACTACTGAAATTCCCTGCTTCAGTAGAATATGTATTAAACTTTATATGATTTTATTATTTTGTATTACCATCTTATTTACTTTCAATACAAAAAATTAGTATCAAGAATATTACCATTACTGGTGACTGAAAGACAAGTGAAGCTGGACCTCTCCTAAATCCCAGCTCTCTCTCTCTTTCTAACTCACTGCATGCTTGTTTTTTCTCTGGCTTTTTACTAATGGCACTATAGTGACACTGCCTTATCTTTTAAGCACTTAGTTCAATTCCATTTGAGAGCTCTTGCTATAAATCAGGGGTGAGCTTTCCTATTCATTTTGGCTGCTGAATCAGCTACAGTGATACAATGAAGAATAATCAACTCTCACAACAAAGAAAATGATGAATAAAGCCTCTCAACATGAATGGCTTCTTCAGTCCGTGAGAGAACAGCTATTTGGAATGAGATACCATTATTGCATACATGAAGTTTATAGCATATAAAATCGCTTTTTGCTTATTACTTCATATTTTCCCTAAGTGAATTAAATTTTAAATCTAAAATAAGGACTCATTGTATGGTTTATACAACACACAATCAGCACTATTGTAATGTATATTTCTTATAGTAGTTGCACATAACTTTAAAAGAACATAGTGCTGAATTGTATAGTACCTGGTAAAATAATGCTTTTCTTTCTTATAGGAATGTCCAAGTGGTGTGGTCAATGAAGACACATTTAAAGACATTTACTCACAGTTCTTTCCACAAGGAGGTCAGTACATCTGTGGATATTACCTGTATTTTTTTCCCCAGTCATACAGTCACAGAACGATTTTATTATTTATTTCATCAATCATAGTGCAGTGTTGCAGTGTAATGAAAGGAGCCATTGATCCTATTCAGGTATTTACAGTTGTGTTCGGAAGTTTATATACACTCATCATGGACATGAATGTCATGGCATTATATAAATATATTATAAGAAACATGTGAACCAAATTCTTGTTTTTGGTTTCATTAAAGATGTAGATTGTTGTACAAACATTCTGTCCCAGAAAAAGAACAGTTCCAATAAATTCTTGAAGCCCATGCCATGAGTGCATATAAACTTCCGACAGCAAATGTATGTACAGTATGTATAACGTTTTGTTGCAGTAATTTGTGTTAAAGTTATTCAAAGAAATAAGCTTAACTAATAATAAGATTTAAAGTTTTCTTCTGAAAAGGTTTTTAAGTGTGGAATAAGTATTGTCCCACAATCCCCAAAACAGAACTGATACTAATTTTATTTTGTACCACTTATTCTTTAAAGCCAAACTTCAAAGATAATTTCACTACTGTATAACAGTGAATTAGTATTCTATGCGAGAAGTAATCACATAAACACGTAAAAGTGCTTAGTGTGATTGCGCCGAATACAAAATAAAGCTGCAAATATTAATGTAGCTTAAAGGCAGTTTCTAGGAATAAAACATTAATTGGAATCCATATTTTTGTCAGAAAGGGGATAAGAAATGACAGAGAATGCAATTAACAAACAAACAAACAAAAAAAAAACCTGAAATGCAGTGCTTGGTTTCTGTTTCAGATGCATCCACGTATGCACATTTTCTGTTCAACGCATTTGACACAGACCACAACGGCACAGTGAGTTTTGAAGTAAGTAATATTTCAAGCTTACATATGTAATGAAGTTTCTCACACTAATAATCTGTAGTTCTAACACTGGTCTTACACTCATGTCTATACTTTGCTATAAAATTGATTGAACGCACTTAAATATATGCCCTTTGTGTTTGATGCATTGTCTGTCTTCTACATCTAATAAACATGGATTACAATCCATATCTTAACAAGTTGCATAGCCTACAGTGTGTTGACAATTAAATTGTAATCAGCAGTGTAAATAAATGGAAGTTGGTTTTGTATATTAATTAGAAGCTTTATGAGCTTCTGCTTCACAAATGTCCTCAAGCCTGTTGGCCATTTCTCATAAATCTCATGTTTATCGTGTTTATTAAAAATAATACTGGAATGCTTTATTTGTAGTTCTTTATGGCATGTAAAATGTAGCTGGGTGGGCTGCATGCATTATGTAAGGGGAAAATATTATGGCAAATTAAGTTATAGGAAAATAATCAATGATGTTATAGGGAAACTCTCCCTATAGCCTGCTTTGGGGTTGCCCTTGTTCAGTATTGAATTTGTGAGATCTCACTCCACAGTAGTGGTTAATGGCTCATATGAAGGTAGACACTCAGGGCTTTAAGAATTAGCATTTTTTTTTAATTTATTTTTTACCTAGCCTACTAGGTTTAAATGTTAAAATTGTATCATGGTAGTTGTACACTGATTTAGTTGTGCTGTCCATTTTATATCTGTACCAATGTTATTTGCACTTCTCCACAGCAACTAAACCTAAACACAGAAACAGATACTCTACATACAGAAACCTCACAGTGTCCTGGCTAAACCTATAACAGACTTGATGCGATAAAATAATTAATTTGTTCATACTGGTTGAAAATGTCCAATTAGTCAATTTCCATTCCACTGGCAGAATAGTCCTCTGTGAGAAAGGGTTAATAGAAAAGATATATAAGACTCCTTCCAAAAGTATTAAATAAACATCTCCTCATAAAAAACTAAACCATATCAACAACTACTTGTGTTTATATGGAGAATTTGGCACAAGCCCCGGTTACTAATGAAACCTGTGTATTATAGAAAATTAATTAACACCTTCTGACCAGTCAGATTCACCAGCATTGTGGTATAAGAGACTTAAGAGACTTTATAGATGGATGAATCAGGTTGTTTGTGTTTGATCTGATTACAGGATTTCGTAATGGGCCTGTCTATACTGCTACGGGGCACAGTTCAGGAGAAACTCAACTGGGCATTTAACCTGTATGATATTAACAAAGATGGATATATAACAAAAGAGGTATTATAAGTCGTATAGCAGGAAACAGTAACATGAACAAAAAGAGTGTAACTGTAATCAATAAAAACCCTTTGTGATTTGTATCACAGGAAATGTTAGACATCATGAAAGCCATTTATGACATGATGGGCAAGTGGACATATCCTATTCTTAAAGAGGAAACGCCAAAACAACATGTGGAGATATTTTTCCAGGTTTGAATAATTTTTAGTGCTATATTACTGGCTAACTGTGTATTAAATCTGGTGATTAAATAATTTTCTCCATAAACTTAAAAGACATGCTGAAGGAAATGAAACTTGTATCATGTTAATCTTTAACATTATATACTGTAATTCTTTATTTCTAGAGGTCTTGGATGACTGATACTAACAAAATATTTTGTATCAATATATTTGTGTGTGTGTTTGTAACAGAAAATGGACAAAAATAAGGACGGCGTTGTCACCATAGACGAATTTATAGACTGTTGCCAAAATGTAAGACTGATTTATCTTTTTTAACATCATGAGTTCCTTGTGCACACAAACAATTACGTTTCATTCAAATAAATTTCTCGGCAACAATAAAGGAGTGTAAGACATCTGAGTAATTATTTTAAAAATGGAAAATTTACTCAGGTATCTACACCATCTATTCTATCAGCAATAATTGAAAGTAATGTGTTTACTGAAACCAAGCTTTTTCAAATGACTCGCTTGTGTCTGTATGTTCTCTGCAGGACGAAAACATCATGAGATCGATGCAGCTTTTTGAAAATGTCATTTAATAGCCGGGTGGACAACATACCTCTGGTGGCTAGTCGGCTCATGCAAGCACCTTTCTACTCCACATGTGCTGATATCCTCATTAAGATAAATGGATTTGAATGGAAGGCAAACACTCAACCCAGAAAGCACCATTCTTTTGGGTTCAAACCACATTTCAACCCACATTCATTTCATTTCAGTTCCTCTGTTTAGAGGTCATGCTTTTAATTAACAATTTACAGCAACTGCCATTTGAAAGGTTTTTGTGCATAGGGTACTCTGAACACTTCCTACATAGGAGGTCGTGCTGGAATGGATTACTTTTAATCTCCCAGCTATGTTCCATTAAGTGTTACCAATAATACTGAAACAAAATGAAATTATTGTTTTCATTACCTCTTACTACCATAGTATTCATTACTACCATAGTATTTATTTCTGCCCTTAAATCTTGTGAAAAAGACTGGGAACATTCATCTCAGACAGTTCTAACTATGTACTGCGGAGAGCATGTTTTATACACACGATGCATGTGGAATCCGTTTTTTATGGTTTGATTTACTGTAAAATCTGTAAATAAGAGCCACAACAAATATGTTGGTCCTTACTTCAGTATATGTTATCTTTTGTCAAAGCATTTAAACTTACTGTATGTCCAAAGGCACAGATATTTTGATTCCAGACAATTATTAAGACAAGTGTTTTAGTCCAAAGTCTGAATGACTATAAATATGAGAAACATTTGCTGAATCCTTTTTTTTAAAAAAACAGTTATGGCATTTGGCGGACGCCCTTATCCAGAGCGACTTACAGAAGTGCTGTTGATGAGAAGGTTGATCGGGGAAGTAACTGTAACTGCATGGAATTCGAAGGATTAGATGTTGAGATGAGACAGGGAGGGAGGTGTGAAGCAGCCCCTGCCAGTTTCTCGTGAAGTGTGAGAGAAAGCATAAGCAGAGGACAGAGCATCCTGTGTAGCTGAGTTCTGTGGAAATATCCAGTTCTCAGTTAGTACCAGAAAGTCAAGAGAGTAAAGGGAAGCTAAAGCGGAGATGAAATCAGCTTTCTTTACAGCAGACTGGCAATTTGAGAGCCACATACTACTGCTGTTTGAAACAGACAGCAGAGGAGGGTAGATGAGGTTACTGGTAGTTCAGCCTCTGGTTTATGGATGAGAGCTTCTAGATCTGAGAGAGGTGACAGCAGCAATACTGTAGGTTTGAAGCACATGTCTAGTCAGGAATGAAGTTAGTGAATATAAGGCTAAGAAGGAACTGGTAACACTTAACTGAACAAGAAGAAATAAACACCATTCAGCTTGATACTTTATCTAAATTGATGCTGCTAACACTAGTGTCTGTAGCGGATAACCTTCAATATATCTTAGTAAGCCCTGCCCACAATTCACACCTTAAGATAGACTGAAATTACACTTGTTTAGCCACCTGAGAGAACTAATTAGCATAGACTAACAAACTCTTCCATGCAACACTGCAGAGTCAACAATACTATACAATACAGCAATTCTAGTGGCAAGAATCTAGATCCAACTGAGTCAAGTAGATAGTACACAAAAGTCAGAATCCTACCTTACTTGAAGAGAATAAATTCAAGATAGAACACTGTGTACTTTGAATAATTGCAATTTTCCAACTTTATTCATGAATATTTGCCAACCATATTAGAGTAACAAAATATACTCAATAAGATGTCATTATTTTTAGATTTATGTTTTGAGTAGTACTAAAACAATGGTATTGCAGTTTGGTTTTATTTACTAAGATTCTAACATTGTACTAAACAGAGCACTATTTGAGCCATACAGTATTTTATTTGATTCATGATCATTATGACAGTGTGTGTGCTAAGAACATTCAGAGTCTGATGAAAGGCACTAATTTGTGCAGATTCGGCGTCTTTAATTTGGACTTACACTTGAAGTACATTTTTGTTCTATTTCTTGCCAGTTCTGGCATAGGAACAATGAACATTGCTGCTTTTTCATTACATTATGTCTCAAGCTACAAAGAGCATCCTTTCATATTTTTTTATGTCATTCCAAAGCAGTCAACCCTTTTTTCTGCCGGGTTTTTCCTCCCCTGTTTTTTTGGCATTAGAACTGATTAGCTCCTGCTGGCTGAATCAAAGACGTAGGTATAGCTGTGACTGGCTACAACACAGACAGAACAGTGAGCATGCTGGGTAGCAGATGCATGTTTTCTGTCTCCCAGTAGCATCCAAGAGCACTTGTCCAAAGGCAACATTTCCAACTGCCATGTAATGCAATTACCACCAGCAATATGCTACATGGCATACACTGGGTTCTTTGACAAGCAAGCTGATTTGTGTAAAAATTTGAAAAACTATTTTATGTTAGAAATTGTCTCCAGATCTTTTTGTTGGTACTGTGGACATGACATTTAGAAAAATTGACACTTCGTAGTTATATTTTTTTATATTGATTTAAAGAGCATGTTTTTTCCTGATTTACTGGTAGGCAATGACAATTTAATAGTAAAAACTAACCTCTATTATAGTTAAAATATTGTCTTCTGAAGGTAAATAAGTCCTAGCTCCATTATATATTTTCAAGTTATGAAAATATATAATGGAAAATGTCATGTTTTCCATAATTTAATTCAAAAAGTGAACTTTCATATATTCTAGATTACCCATAAAATGAAATATTTCAAGCCTTTTTTATTTTAATCTTGATGATTACGGCTTACAGGTCATGGAAATCAAAATTCCAGTATCTCAAAATATTAGAATAAAGAATTTATAATACAGAAATGTCAGCCTTCTGAAAAGTATGTTAATTTATG
>JAOUWY010000065.1:15247331-15264417 GCA_025728095.1 Prietella phreatophila | reverse complement strand
TATATATCTTTATTTATTTTTTTTGAGATACACAGAAAAAAATCATGTAGCTATATCACTGTAGATAAATAAACAAAACCAGACATATTTCCTGATGTTATTTCTTATGGACATGGTTCAGCTTATCAGGTTAACTTGGGAAGAGGAAGTGTTATTATTATTATTAAAATTCTTATTCTAATACTATTACTAATAAAGGGTATGCATGCGACGTCACATTAGCTGAAACTTGCCGCTGTCATGCCCAGTGAGTGGGAAAAAGACTGAGTGGCAGCATTAGTGTAAATTTCGTGAAAACACAGAAAAAAAATACACCTAAATGGGGAAAAAGCTGTTCTGCGGTTGACTAAGTCGAAAACTGTTACGATCTGTTACGTCTCCGGACGGGTCACATGACTTCCGGATTGAGCTTTAGCTCTAGTGACTTTAAATTTGCCACAGGTGCTAATGTATGAGTTGGATTATGTTTTGTATTTATACGCCGTGGTTACTCAGCATGTCGCTCAGTATTATTAGTTGATGTTTGTAGCGGTCGTGTCGTTTGTCTCCATGCCCTTAAGGATATTGTTCTAGGCCACGTTTCTTGTTTCCCGCATTTACCTTGGTTTTGAGTTTCATGATCAACAAAGACCTTGACCTGCACCCGCCTCCAGTCTATGTGTCGTAACAAAAACATGCACTCTTTTTTACTAAATGGAGCAGTGTAAGTTATTTTGCCATGTAGTATTCATTTACAATGATGAATAAATTACTACATATTTATTTTTACATGCTGCCTATTTCCACTGATGAATAATGGGGGCTCATCCATTCTCTGACTGTTTTACCTTCACAAATTTATAACGTTAATAAGTGGAAGCATACTTAGCTTAAAACAAACCAGGACCAGCTAGAGTAAGGTTTACCAGATAAAATTAATAATAAATCTGGGGAAAAGTGACATCAATGCATACCCTCTATACTACTACTGCTGCTACTACTACTACTACTACTAACAATAATAAGAATAATAATAATAAGAAGAAGAAGAAGAAGAAGAAGAACCCCTGGTTTGATTGTGAGATCTTCCTCATCCATAGGGGTTTTCTCCTGGTTCTCTGGTTTCCTTCCACCTCCCAAAAACATGTCAGTATGGTTACTGGTTTCACTAAATTGCCCCTAAGTGTGAATGAGTGTGTGAATGTGTGTGAGCATGACTTTCCACCTCACGTCCTGGGATAGGCTCCAGATTCACCACAACCCTTACTAGGGTTATCATTATAATTACTGAAGACAAATGAATGAATGTTGCTATATTATGCTGCAGCGTAGAAATGTAATCTGCTTTGAATGTTTACCAGGCACCTATCCATCACCATGAGCTGCAATGTTGCTGTGGTTATTCTTTATTTATTTATTCTTTATTTATTCTTTGTGATAAGATAGAGTTTGGCACCAAACATTACCGGAAGAGAGTACAGTGTCTGTGTTTTCTCTTTTTAATCTGTAACATATTTGTTGCAGGAATCTTTAAAGATGCACTGTTGTATTCTCTGTATGATATGATTTGAGTTCTCGCAAATAGCAAAACCGAAATAATTCCAACTTGCAATATAAACAAGGCAGGCAGACCACTTGAGCTCGCCATTTCAACAGGAAATTGCGAACACAACATTGCCGTATTGGCTGCTCACCAGGCAGTTGTTAAAAATGTTTTACTTTGGAAACACTATGTATAACAGTTTCAATTACAGTCAGAAATAAAAAAGAATGATTATACAATGTTTCAAATTATGATTATTAACTTATAAGTAATAATCTTATAAAAGGCTAATATCTATAATTTTCCAACATGCGTTATGTTAGGATGAGGAGAAAATAAAAACATAAAGGGAAAGGGGAAAAAGCCATTTTTGTTTTGGGCTAAAGCGCAGGTATTTAATAATACAAAGGGGCTAGTGTTTTGTGGTGTATGTGCCGCACTGACCTGTATAAGTGCCCCAGCCTCCTCACTGAGTGCGTCATCGTGCTTAAACTCCACTGTAACTGCTTTGTCACAGTCCACTGCAGCCATCTCTACATCTGTAGTTGTGTTCATATAGATGGCACCAAAGAAGTCTGTGGCCCTGAAACCTTAAGTATAGCCAGTACACACAGACATTATTACAAATTTCTTCAAAGAGAGAAGACACAGAGAGTGTTGCTTCTCTGAGTGTCCAATTTCTGGTTTTGTTGTTTGAGAGTGCCAGCTTTACCTGTGTTGGTTCGAACACGCATTATGGCATCAAATCCGATGGACTTTTCCACATCTCGTCTCAGATCACTGAGGAAATGTGGACCGTCTATCTGAACCTGCCAGATAAGATGATGTTTTGAAATTCATCACAAGTGGATGACATTTCATACTACATAACAATTTCAATATACAATCAATCACAGAAACATGAGATTATTAAAATTGTTTATTACACCTCAGAGAGTTTGACTGTGTTTGTGTATGTGTTAATACACACCTGAAAGTTGCTATATTTGTAAACTGAGCCACCAGTGTGTGTGGGAATGTCACCCATAGTGGCCAAGTCCACATACTGGTTAGGGAACAAGAAGAGGTCCACGCAGCATCCCTGGTTCACACACTCTTTAGTCAGCTGCTCATACACACCACGCTGTGGCTGAAACAGAGTCTGCAAATGCAAATATACACAAGTTAGCCTTACATTCCAAATATGTGCAAATTAATTTATTTTGACAGAAAAATTATGAATAAGCCACCTTTTCTTTCTCGGTGTTCACCAGCTTCCTGTCGTCCCTGTTCTTCAGCTTCCCAGGTGCCTCTGCAGTTGGGAGGGAAGAGTGGAAGATGAAGAGCTTTCCAATACATTCAGCAGCCTGAGGACACAATGGGTTTGGGCATGATCAGTGACTTACACTTTAATGAATGAGTGATTAATGAATAATTAATAATGCATCATTCTTATGAAAGGCTATGGGAGTTAGTAGGTCATTACACACAGGACAGTCACACAGAAACTGCAGAGGAGTACTTAGTAAATGGTTACTTTCAAAGATCCTGTGTTTTATTTTAACAAAGTTAAAGTGTAATTTAGTTGAGGAAAACTATTAAGCTATAGTCTTTAATAAACTAGTAAACTATAGTCACAATCAATAAAGTATCTTCTGAGTTTTGAGTCCAGTTGGAAGTCAGAGTAAGCTAGATCAAATTTCACATATACTTGTTTTACCTTCAGTGCTTCCACTCCGGCTTGAATAACTGGAGCAAAAACAGTTTCGCTTTCATTTGTGTCAGCAAACATGTCAGGAATCTGGCTCAACAGACTATGATAAGCAATACAAGGAACAACAATAAAAAGTTTAATCCTTTTATTTCTACTTTTCTAAAAGGAATGCCATTGCAAAGAAATATCAAATTAATGTTTACCAAAACATAACCAAATGACATTGCATTGCAAATAGCACTAGATAATTTTTGGGTTTCATCCATGCAACAGGGATACAAAATCATAATGTCAACAATAAATAAAACTGGTAAACCTACTTTTTGATGACAGCTCGTGATTCCTGAAAGCTCACCAGGAATCCATCCAGAAGGGGCAAAAACATATCTGCCACATCAGAGACCACCATCATCTGGGGTTGAGCTAGTGCACTATTCACATTGTAGAAGTGCAGGATCTTGTTGTAGGTGACAAAGCCCACTCTTATGGCTGAGCTCTCAGCTCCTTCCTCTCTAAAAAGAAAGAGTCAGGAAATATTAGTGTTATTGTTCCAGAAAGCTCTTTATTATGAGTGCCAACATTTGTGGACTATCCCACATGATAATTTAATATAAACTCATGGAGCACTTTATTTGGAACACTAAAACTGGGTAGGGTCTCCCTTTGTTCTCAAAACAGCCTAAATATTCTGTGGCATGGATTCCACAAAATGTTGGAAACATTCCTTTGAGATATTGGTCTGTATTGATCGCGTCACACAATTCCTGCAGATTTTTCAGGAGCACGTTTATGCTGTGAATCTCCCATTCTACCACATCCCAAAGCAGTTCTACTGGATACAGATCCCGTGCCTGAGAAGGCCACTGAAGAACACTGAACTCATTGTCATGTTCATGAAACCAGTTTGAGAATTTTGCTTTGTGACATGGTGCATTACCATGCTGGAAGATTTTGACAATACTACTCAAATAGGCTGTCGCATTTGTGGCAAGTGATGCCAGAAATGCCACAAACTTGTGGCAAGTGATGTTTGATTATTATTAACAAAGTGTGTCAAGAAAAATTCAACCACACCATTACATCACCTCCACCAGCCTGGACTGTTGACACAAGGCAGGTTGGGTCCATGGATTCATGCTGTTGGTGCCAAATTCTGACCCTACCATCTGTTTACCTCAGCAGAAATCTAGATGAATCAGACCAGGCTACATTTTTCCAGTCTTAAACTGTCCAGTTTTGGTTGAGTCTATGGTCACTGCAGCCTCAGATTTCTGTTATTGGCTGACAGAAGTGGAACCCTTCTACTGCTGTTGTAGTCCATTCGCCTCAAAGTTTGACGTGTTGTGCATTCTGAGATGCTTTTCTGCTCACCACAATTGTACAGTGTGGTTATCTGAGTTACTGTAGCCTTTCTGTCAGCTCAAACCAGTCTGGGCATCCTCCATTGACCTCTCTCATCAACAAGGTTCTTCCGTCCGCAGAACTGCTGCTCACGGGATGTTTTCCTTTATTGCACCATTCTGAGTAAGCTCTAGAGATGTGAAAATCCCAGGAGTTCAGCAGTTATAGAAGTACTTAAACCAGTCTGTCTGGAACCAACAATAATGTCACAGTCAAAATCACTGAGATCCTTTTCTCCCCATTCTGATGGTTGATGTGAACATTTCCCAAAGCTGCTGGCCAAAACCTGCAGCATTTTATCTATCATAAAACTGCTGCCACACGATTGATTGATTAGATAATTGCATGACTAAGTAGGTGCACAGGTGCTCCTAATAAAGTGCTCAGTGAGTGTATTTCAGTTCTGTAAGACTATAGAGTATAAAATCAATTCAAACTATTTCACAAATAAAACAAGCCAAACTCTTGTACAGAGACTGGGTTAGTGAGAACTCTGTGTTTATAGTTCCAAGGGTCACTTCCTCAGCATAAATAATTGTGAAAGCTGGTCAACAGGGGCAAAAATACATTCCCAGTGCTAAAACAGAATGTTCAAAAAGAAAAGGGTAAAAAAAAATATATTGGTTTCGTACCAGATTTGCAAATCTTGACTCTTGACTCTAGTCAGATCATTAGAACAGCAGCACCACAAAGATATGTGATGTGACCAAAAAAGCTTGTTTATGGGTTTAAATGCCTTGGCCCTGCCAGAAAAAGTTGAATAATGGTGGGTCCAGTGTTTGTGTAAAAACATATCTATAGAGGAAAAGGAGAGGATGTTTAAAAGAAAAAAATAATAATAATAATTGTGAGAAGGCAAGGCTATAAAAATCCCTCTTATCATTCCTACCTTATCATTTAGCTGACTGAGAAAAAAGTTACAGAGCGCAAAAGTCAAAAGTTCACATAAGCTCCAACTAGACAGAAGAAAGTAAAATGGAACATAATGTTGCCTGCTTAAAAACATATGTTGAATATAGTATATCCAATTACAGTAGCAATACCAATGATTAAATATTTTTTTAGACGGTAGGGGTGGTATTTGTTAAATTTCCAAATACACACTTTTAATACCACTGCATGCTGAAGTAAATAAAGCTGCTAAAATTGGTCAAAGTGCTAATTCTTTATGAATTATTATGTGCACATGACTGTAATTTACAAACTGCACATTTGTATGAGGAAAAAGCTGAGAACTGAATTAAATACGTGAGGCAAGCAAGTACTAGAAAACATTTGCTCTTTGCATATAAGTGAACCTGAATTGTATCAGAGACTTCTCAAGCATAACAATTAAAAAATGGTGTGCTGGCTTAAATAACTCAGGGCCTACAGGCAAACTTCCATTATCCATAAAAATGAACATCACTCCAAAACAGGGAACATCAGTACCCAATCAGTTCATGGAATATTTTTAAGAAAAATGAGGAAAAAATTAAATGCTGAGGTAAAACTGCACCAGGGTTTGCTACCAACTGCTTGGCCTTTGAACGTTCCTTACTATGGTAGTTGAGCCATATAAAAGTTGAGCCATATAAAAACGTTGGGTGTCCAATGTGTTTCCCATTAAACACATGCACTCTAGTGAGCAAAGCCAGAAACAGAGGGGAGAAATAAGATTTAATACCACAGGCTTA
Organism: Prietella phreatophila; assembly: GCA_025728095.1. Classification (NCBI taxonomy): domain Eukaryota; kingdom Metazoa; phylum Chordata; class Actinopteri; order Siluriformes; family Ictaluridae; genus Prietella; species Prietella phreatophila. Next base: position 15,258,125 of record JAOUWY010000065.1, on the reverse strand, counting down.
TTTGGAGTGCACTTCCAGCATGCTTTTGAGGTGAGGTCAGTTTTCGAAACAAACATGGACATACCCACAGGGGCTGGTGGAGAAGGAGAAAGACATTTTGCAGGAGATGTACATGGGAACTACAAGATGGCAAATTAAAAAAGTTTGTATATTTGCAAGCCAATTTTTTTTCTTTTTTTTTTAACGTACGTTAGAGCATTGTGCTCCATGAACATGTCAAAGATTTGGCCTTTCGCAATCAGCCCCCACAAAAATCACGTAGGCAGGCATTTTCAAATGATGAGATACAGCAGTACTTGGCTTGGTGGAGTTTTGTTGTTTCGTTTTTCTTCATGCTCATTTTACTGACCATATTTGGCATGGAATTGGGGGCCTTTTTCAGGTGCAATGAGCTGCTTTCTGAGCTGATGGCAGCTAAGACATGCATGTGTTACACCTGAGATATGCTATCAAAACAGTACTAACAATCACTTGTTGCCAAAATTTCTTGGTGATACTCATCATTGCATAAACAGTGCCAAAGTGGTGTTACAAGAACATAACCTTAAGGTAGATAGTTATGTTGGAGTGATTAACAGGCTTCAACAGTGTATATTAGGAGTTCTTGAGGGAATGACAAAAAACAGTTTGTCATGTACAGCTAATAAACATCGAACACTGCTTCTAAGTGATTCCTTACACTGTATTCCAAAATTACAAGCAGAAAATGTCACTTTTATTAATTATGGCAATGAGTATGTTGAAAAATGTATCTAAACTTTTAGCTTTACATACATTGGTATACATGATTTATTTTACAGCCCATTTAAAATGTCCAAATCGAGTAAAAATCTTTGGACAGTTAAGAGTTATCAGTTAAAAGTAGCATTTTAACTTACTTTGGAAGTCGTTCCAGCAGCGTTTTCAGTTCCTCACATATCAGTTTGACAAGTCCACTCTTTATGTTGTTGTAGGAGACCTCAATCATGAAGATATATGCAGGAGGATTGGGAGGCTTATTGTTCTGAGAAAGAGAACAAAAAAAAAATTACTTGCCTTGGCTTAACTGACAAATTTTTATTTACTGGCCTCTGCTGCCAAAAATTAGTATCCAATGCACCATTAAGCACAGGGCTCCAGTAGTGGGTATATATTATTTACTAGTGTATGTAGAATATACAGTATATAATATTGTATAATAACTACATGTTGATTTGTCTGACAATACCATTGAGGTATCTTAATTAGAAAACATCTGTTGAACTTTAAAACAGCCATAATTAACTATTATGTAAAGTTATTATTATGTATTATGGGTTAAGTTCCAGATAAAAAAAATTAGATGGTAATCGTGGTTTGGAGTTTCTTGTTGCATGAAAGTGCATGAACGCAACAAATACTTTTTAAAAACCTGGGTGTTCACCAACTCATAACACAATTATATGTTATAATAATGATATATTATATTATATTATGTTATATTATATTATAATATATTATATTATATTGTTCATAATTAATATATATCATAATGATCTACAAATGAAGAAAATTCAAAATTGTTGCTATTCCCCCTACAAACATTACACCAAGAGCTGAAGGAGATGAAAAACAACCCAAGAGCAACAGGAAAAGGCTTGCAGAAATCACATGTTGACTATACAAAACACTGAATGGTGTTAACAGAAGAAATTGACTGGCTTTCAAAAATAAATTCCTGCACATCTCATATTAAAATTCAGAAAAGAACCTAGCTGTTCCACAACATTTCTTGTACAATGTTCTGTTGTGGGATGACACAAAAGTTTAAATTTTGGCAGAAATGCACTGCACTGTGTAAGGAAAGAAAAAAATAAAAAAAATAAAAAAAAACCCCACCAAAACCTCATCCCATCTGTGATCCACACTGGAGGGAGCAACATGGTTTGGAGCTGTCTCAGGGCATGGACAGCTTATAGCCATTTAATTAATTTATTTATTTATTTAATTATATTACAATCAATTTTACAGCAGGATGTCAGGACAGCAGTCACATTTTGGAATCAAGTCAGAGTCCAGACCTGAGCCCCAAATGAGAGACTGGTCATGCAAATCTCAAAAATATTGATGAACTGAAACAGTTTTGTAGGGATTAATGGTCTAAAATTCTTTATTGCCATTGTGTATATCTAATCAGCAGCTACAAAAATATAAGATGGAAGTTATTGCTGCTAAAGGAGGTTCTAACAGTTTTTAATTACAAGGTTTCTCATACTTTGTCTAGCCTGAATTGTAAATGAGGAATAATTGTCGGCCTGTCAATACAAGGGACAAACCAAAAAATCTATGACTTGTGAATTGTATTGTGTTTTCCCCTAATCATTTTGCAGGTGAATTTCCTTCATTTAACACTTTCATAATTGACAGAAGTGCCGCAAAAGGTGTTACATAATGCAATAGGTAAATAAAAGAGAAATGTTTTAGTGATACTGGATGCAGCTCTAGTCTCATGAGCAAGTCATTCAACTAACTCCACTTAAAGCATCAATTTCTAGAAGTTACACTTTGTATATTTCCTGCTGCACACAGTATAATGTACTATAATATGATATAATAGTGCTTTCTAATCGGCAGTCTTCAGCTCACTATAGTGTTTCAGCAAATGACTGCCATGAAATGTAGTTCCATTAGATGGTCCATGCTGAACCCAAGTACCCAAATAAACACATCAAGCAATGTACTGTATTCCTTAACCATATAATTTTGAAAATATTCAATTCACCATATGTGACTGTTGTAAATTGTTATATTGTTCAAACATGTTTTAAACAACACCACTTTAAATATTGACATAAATTCTGAAAAATTATCTCATTTTCAAATGCAAAGTATATTTTTCCATAAATAAAACCTAAGTGCATAATGTATTGTTGAGGAGCTATAAATAGAGCATTACTTTGCAGTAATCCAGCGTAGCGGCAAACTCATAAGAACCCAGGGACAGCTCTGGTCTTTCATACACATCCATTCTTCGGCCCATGTGGTCTAGGTGCTGGAAATACTGGACAGGAACTAAGGAGGGATACATTTTTACTTCTTTTTTTTTTCTCAAAAGAAATAACTGTTTGGGAAAATATATTTGTTGGTTGCTGATCTTATTGCTAAGTCAAAAAAAAGCTTTAAAACCAACAGTAAAGTATGTCTGTGGTACTGACCCTCATTAATACAGCTGCAGAAGCCACACTGGAAGCGTCTTCCACCGTCAATGAAGAGCATAAAGGGGCATATGTAGGCCTTACAGCGGTTACAGCGTATGGGTCCTGAATCGCCATGATTTACTATGTATAGAGGAGTCTGATGTAAACAGAATCAAGAGAAGACATAGAAGATGTTTATTATTTTGACCTGTAACACAGACTTTCAGGTAATTAGAATTATAATATATAAAGACTCCACACATTTATGTTTTTATAACCGATAAATAAATGACTGTTTTAAAGAAACACATGCAGAACTAAGTGGAACATGGTCCTCTCTGTGTAGTAATAAGAAGAAAAGTTATAAATTAAGCTAATATGTTTACAAGAATTAAGAGAAAATGTTTCACCCAGTGTAACTAACTATATACAAGTTACATTTACATTTATTTAAACTTACATTTATACAGTATAGAGACTATATTTACATATATAAAACATAGTCTTAAATTCTAAATCATATTTGTATTATGGCCACTTGTTAGTACTAGTCAATTAGGAGGCCTGGAAGGTTTTTTTTTTTTTATGTAACATGTTCCCCCGAGACTGAATTTTAAAATAATTAGCCTCTTGTGAAACAATACACTAACATTAACTAAAAAGGACTTACAGCAATAGTGCTGTCACAGACAGAAAGGTGAGACTGACTGAAGATTCCTGGACCACACAACACTCTTAGACCTCAGCAACCAAGAGTTTCAATGAAATATACTATCATTTGTCATATATCAGACAACAATGTATTTAATGTAAAGTTATTATCTAGAACACAGCCATCATATATACAGTATTAAATACTGTCTTTATGTTTAAAGGAGTAATTATGGCTATAAGAGTACAAGTTACTGCTGACCCAGATGTGTATCGGTGATACATAACTTTGTTCTGTCTATGTGTAATAACATAACACTTTATATTAAAAGATAAGGATCAGTGACAATGATCTAGCATACATACTTCATTTTTGGGCACTGTGGCAAAAGGTTTGATGATGGCCGCCAGAGGCACTTGCCACTGCTTGGCAAGGTCAGAGGTACAGGGAAATGAATAAGTGGTGCATCGCATGAACCTTGGAATAGCATTTCCTGTAACAACAATAAACAATTTGACTAAGAATTATTTTTTTAAATTCTCCTATGAAGAGATTAATTATAGTTTATTTATTTCTTCCATCACTCAGTGATAGACCCCTCAGCTTTCATTCCTTTAACAGGGTCAAAGTTTAATGGTATTATTAGGCCCTGGATAGTTTGTAGAACTGTAAAGAAATGTTTTTCATTGGAGGCTACATAGTACTTCAGAATGTCAATCTGGAAAAGGGCATCTGCTAAATGCTGTAAAAGTAAATTCAAACACTGGTACTTTGTCACAGAACTCACCTTGATCCTGAACAGTGAAATTGGTTGTGACTAAGGGCGGCACTTGACCCCTAAGATTTGTGGTATAGACTTGACCACCTCTCTTAGCCTGGTCACTTTCAATCACTTGTATCTATACAGAGAAATGTAATGACATTTTAGGGAAACACGGTGCATAATGAATTATAGATAACCTAAAAGAAATTATTTTACCTAATTTACTAAATCTATAAATCGCATATCATCATGCCACAGTCATCAATACAGAAGAGCACTGTACACACTCTGTACAGATAGATGTCACACTACAAAATTGTTAAATGTTTAAATGGCATAACAACACATTAATAGCAAGACATTTAGACAACACAATAAAACTGACTGAATGTAGCAACTGTTCCAGATCAGTCGACTGAAGAAATAACAATGAGGCTTGTGTTTAAATGCTGCATGTGAATTTTATCTTAGGTGATGAGACAGAGACTGATGTGGATGATGCTAATAATCAAAGTAAGGCAGGCGGCATTTTTCCGTGGAATAGCAATGACATTTTTAAATGCAATAATCTCTGGTTTCACTTTTGGGGGTGACCACAATTTAAAATTTTATAACTTTACCTTTAGTTAAGATATGCGGAAAAGGTCAACATATTTCAGTTCAGGAAAACCAGAAATTTTCATAACTAAATAGAGTAGAAAATGTTATAATTTGACCATGTGAATGGTTTTTCCAGGTCAACCCATATTTAAATTCTCAGCCCCACCTTGAATCAATGACCTTGGCATTTAATTGGGAGTTTGGATGGAGTAATGTCCTAATATACTAGTACAGCACCCTTTATTAGTAGTACCTGATCTTTCAACACAAACAGTATATACTGTGTAGTGTTAGGCTGTTCAGTAAGGCCAGATTCGATAATCAAATAATTACTGTATATAATAATTGTAATAATAATAATCATCATCATCACTATATAATATGTATGTATAACAAAGAATAATAGTAATAATGATGATTATTATTGTTTTTATTATTATACATGGATATTATATATTAAATATATTACTACTACTACTACTACTAATAATAATAATAATAATAATAAATCATCATCATCATATATGCATGCATAATAAATAATAACTAATTTTTTAAATAATTTATGTATTTATATGTGAGACAATACATCTATTTATATTCAATAAATATATTTTATAATTATTATGTAATGTTTGACCCAAGTTGGCACCCATGATGGCGTTAATTTTCAAATTAGGCAATTATGGGACTGTTACAGTGTTTATTGTACAAGTAAGTTCTTAATTAATCACTTCTTACTGTGCTAGGTATGGAGTCTGGATCAAGTTTCTTCTGAGGAGGTCCAGCCATGTTGGCAGGTCCTCCAGGGAAGCCTCCTGGGAAAGCACCTGGCTGCGGCCCTGCCATCGGTGGCCCTGGCATCTGTCCTCCATATAATCCTGTAACCACGAAGACAAATAAAATAAAAAGTGCCTCAGCTCAGTGCATATAATATAAGAGCATGGCTCACATCAATATTAAATGATTATTTTGAAACAAAATGCCAAACCTTCTTTACCTGGCTGCTGAGGAGGAAATCCCTGAGGTGCTGGTGGCTGTTGGAATCCAGCTCCACTCAAATGAGGCGGGTGAGGCTGCGAATTAGACAATCCCATTGGTGGAGGCCCTGTTGCACTCATGGGTGGACATGTAGCCATTGAGAGAGGCTGAGTGCCTGGAGGAGACATGGGTGGATGTCCCATTGTTGGTGGTGGAGAATGAAAAGGCTGTGGTGCTGCTAAAGACTGAGGAGTTTGCATGGGGCTTTGGGCTAGATAAAGCAATGAAAAGAATCAGAGGAACAAGTCAGAGGAAATAGCTAATTTAATCACAAACACAACTGTATATTAGGAAAAAGAACTTCTAATCCTAAAATTACCATATCCATCAATGTTCATAGCACTCATCTGATTGGTTATTTGTTGGGTTGGAGGCGTGACTGGAGCCATGCTGTGGTATGGTCTTTGAGGAGGCTGCCCATAGGGAGACATGGCAGAGGCTCCCGGAGGGGGTGGGAACCTAATAATAAAAAAAGTGATGAGGTTCAATTTAAACTGTTAAATTGTATAAAATTCACAAAAAAATCTTTAATCTATCTCTGCGCTAAGAAAGTTACGTCTGTGGGTGTGTGCCATTTTGTTGAACAGGGAACCCATACTGGCTAGACGCAGGTGGTGGAAGCATCCCAGAAGGAGAGGAGGCAGGTGGTTTGAGCATACCTGAAACATAACATCTGCAGGCTTGTAATAAGCAGCTAATAATCAGTGATTGGGTTATTTAAACACAAACACCAAAGTATATTATTAAGCATTACAGGTTAACATTTCACACTGTCTCTAATTGAAGCTCCTTAAGCTAATATTGCACACGCAATTGTACAGGGACAAAAGATCTTGACAAATGGCCCAAATGCCAAGAAGTAATACCATAACTACCTTTCTCAAATGTATAGGTAATTACACACACTTCTCTATTAATCACCGTATTTTATATTTAGAATATTATCTAAGACCTGTGCAATACTTATGGTAAATATGAAATCATTGCATATGCTAAGTCATAAGCTAAAATACAGTTATCTTGTCACCAGAGCCAGCTTGTGCATGTGCACAGCTAACAAGAGAAGACATATTCTTGTCAAACGTGAAACAAAAGTAAAATAGAAAGTGAAGGGAATTTCACTGTACCTGTTGGTTGTGGAGGAAGTGACTTTGGTGGAGCTCCATAGTGCCCATAATGGGATTGTGGAGGGGGAGCCCCGAATGCAGTGGGGTATCCCCCCATTCCCGCCTGGGCCTGTGAGTATGGAGGCGTAGCAACATAACCCTGCTGGCTCATCCTGTTAGATGTATTTAATTCCACAAATAAAGAAAAACCGCAAGATGTACAGTTAATATAAATTAAGCTTTGAAAATTCTTGTCACACCAACCATGATAATGTCCACATACAAAGGTGCTGTGTCCCAATTCGCCTACTATCCGTCCTAAATAGTATCACAGATTACAAATAGTGAGTCCCAAATCATACGCTGTATCCCAAAGGTAGACGGATGGTCTATTATTTCCGGTAGATTTTCAAAGTGTGGATCCGTGGACCCTTTTTCAGCTAATAATGACCACAACTCCTTATACAAGGGAGTGACCATTGTGACCATTTGCTTCTCTGAACTCAACCTGCAAAATAGTTGGACGAGTCGATGATGCTGCTTCAGCATTTAAGTGTAAGAACTTAAATGTTAAGCACTAACCAAAGTATTTTTTTTATTGTCACGTAAGATTAACGGTTGGTTGTTGCGTAAAAGAGTACGAAGTTTATAATTTGGAAAAATAAAAGAAATAGATCAAGGGAATGGTGAATTAAATTATATAGTATAAATTATATAAGGTATAATGAATGAAGAAAAGCTGAAATGCAACGAGCAGTTTGTTTATGGTGACAGTGTGTGTAACTAAGCCACAACCTTCTCTTCGGTTACAGGACGCGTTCGTACGTCCCAGTCCTTACAAACTCTTTTGCTACACACCCGACATAAAAAGAGTACATACTTCTAGTGCATAGTACTGCATAAGTAGGCGTATTGGGACGCAGCATATGACGCTTCCTATTATGTCAACATTTATGCCTCCATTCTTAGTTGCAGTGCTTACATCGCTACAGCTTAGGTAAATATCAGTTTATTCAATCTCTAATATGAAATTACAGACTCGTGCAACCCAACCTTGGTTCATGCCATATTGCATGGAAGCTCATGATCTTGTGTAAGATGGACCTTTACCAATGAACTATTCAGAGATAATGAGAGTGATAAAGCACAGAGTGATCTCATTCTCTCTCTCTCTCTCTCTCTCTCTGTGTGTGTGTGTGTGTGTGTGTGCGTGTGTGTTTGTGATCCGGCTGTAAGGAAACATGTTTAACAAAATAAAGGCTAGAGTAACATGTAAGCTCCTGACTAAAATGTAAAGCTTCAGTGGGAGAACCTTTTAAGTCGAAAGTCTTTGGCCTGGCCATAAGATGAATTCTCGGACCTGTGGCAGTGTTTAACACATCAAATGTTTGCCATTTCTTCATTAAAAAGTGAAAATATGGGCCTATGGAAAGCAGTGATTGTAAATAAATAGTCAGTGATGGATAACAGATGCTGTCGGTGAGCATGCTTGAACTTGAGCGGTGCTTTACCTCTGCTCACAGCTGCCACGTCAAACATGAGGGTTACATTCATGTTACAAAAACAATAACAATACGTATTTTTAAAAAAACAACAACGAGATACCCCAATGTTCTTTCAAAAGCAGTTAGCATCAATTCCGCCGCCTACATGTATGGAGTTCGTGCTTTATAATCGCTGTTTGATGTTTGTCGATAGAGACAGAGTTGCGGTATATCTACTGAGCTAACTGCCACAGGAGGAACTCACGGACGCCTCAAACTTTCCGGTTTGTTTAGGTCTATTTAAAGACGTGTAACAAAACATAACGCAACATTATACTCTGCCTCACAAGACGTCTCAGATGTTTGGTCGATTATGTAACTAAAATAAATACATAAACGAAGAGAAGTTACCTGTAAGGTAGAGATGACGCCGAGCGGACTGACTGTTCAGAACGTACGCGAGCCTAACGGGAGTGCCACGTCAAACTCCCGGCACCGGCCTCGGGGAGTTTGCTGCTCCTGCGCATGCGCGCAGTGGTGGGAACCGCTACACGTCAGCAAAGATGCAGGAATACAGACGTGCGCAGAGCAATCCTCCGACTGTGCTCATGCAAGCAGAGCACCCGGAGATCAGCTCTTCCAAAATATTAAATAAGAATGCATTTACGCTTGTCATAAACTAATCATTTCTGACGCTTGGTCTCAGTTTATTTAAACACTGAGTATGAAACACATATACGTAAAAAGGAAATAACACGCCTATGTAACTGTAACAAAAATAACTGATGTAGTATAGGCAAAAATCAGACAACAATACAAGAAATAATTTATTTATTTATTGCTTGTATATTGAGGGCTGAGTGGTTGGCATGTTTGCCTCGCATCGCCAGGGTTCGAATCCCGTCTCTGCCCTGTGTGTGCGGAGTTTGCATGTGCTCCCTGTGCTTCGAGGGTTTCCTCCGGGAACTCTTGTTTCCTCCGCCAGTACAAATACATGCACTGTAGGCTGGTTGGCATTTCCGAATTGTCTGTGGTGTGTGAATGTGTGGGTGTGATTGTGCCCTGTGATGGGTTGGAACCCCATCCAGTGTGCCCCCCATCTTTTCCCCGAAGTTCCTTAGGTTAGTGTAGGCTACAGGCTCCCCGTGGTCTTGTGTAGGATAAGTGGTATGAAAAATGGATGAATGGATTTTTGTGTAATTATCGAGAGAGAGGTGGAACCACCTAATTAAACTGTGCATATTGTGGGCTGGACAGTGGTGCACCTGGATGCATTGCTGCCTCTCACAGCTCAAAGGTCCTATAGAGTTTCTGTGCATGTTCTTTGTGTCAATGTGGTTTTTCCACTGGAAACTCCAGTTTTTTTCCTCTATCCAAAAATAAACCAGGATGACTAAGGTAAATTGGTCCTTGGTGTGAATGAGTGTGTGCATGTTGCCCTGCGATGGACTGGCATCCCACATCAGCAAATTATTGAAAGTGAGCATAAATATGTTATATTATATTATATTATATTATATTATTTCCGAGATTTTAATAAAAAAAATTTTTTACAGTCCTCCCATGAGGAATTAAATGATATTTAAATGATCCATCCATCCATTTTCCATCACAGGGTCGTGGGGGAGCCTGTAGCTCATCCAAGGGAGCTTGGGGCACAAGGTGGGAAATCACACACCACAGACAATTTAGAGATTGTCCATTCAGCCTACATTGCATGTCTTTAAACTGGGGGATGAAACCAGAGTACCCGGAGAAAGCCCCCAGGTCACATGGAGAGCATGCAAGCTCTGCTCACACAGGGTGGAGGCAGGAGACAAAGCCACAACCCCAGTGGTGCAAGGCAAGTGTGCTAACCACTAAGCCACCACTATTATTATCCATCCATCCATCCATCTTCAACCGCTTATTCCTTCTTCAGGGTCGCAGAGAACCTGGAGTCTATCCCAGGAAGCATCGGGCACAAGGCGGGGTACACCCTGGACAGGGTGCC
>JAOUWY010000065.1:15221965-15232715 GCA_025728095.1 Prietella phreatophila | reverse complement strand
ATTAACCAGCTCTGACTGGGGGATCCCGAGGCGTTCCCAGGCCAGTGTGGAAATATAGTCTCTCCACCTAGTCCTGGATCGTCCCCAAGGTCTCGGGAGAGCCATGGCCTCAGATTTAGAGGTGCTAATCCTCATCCCAGCCACTTCGCACTCGGCTGCAAACCAATCCAGTAAGTGCTGGAGGTCACGGACCGATGATGCCATCAGGACCACATCATCTGCAAAAAGCAGCGATGAGATCATCAGGTCACCAAACTGCATCCCCTCCCCACCACGACTACACCTTGAAATCCTGTCCGTGAATGTCTCATCTGACCGCCAGAGGACAACTGGGTGAAAGTGTTGTGGTCAGATGAGACCAAAATGGAGCTCTTTGGCATCAACTCAGCTCGCTGTGTTTGGAGGAGGAGGAATGCTGCCAATGACCCCAAGAACACCATCGCCACCATCAAACATGGAGGTGGAAACATTATGCTTTGGGGTTGTTTTTCTGTTAAGGTGACAGGACAACTTCACCGCATCAAAGGGACGATGGACGGGGCCATGTACAGTCAAATCTTGAGTGAGAACCTCCTTCCCTCAGCCAGGGTATTAAAAATTAAAAGTAATTACTAAGTCATTACCAAGTACTAAATCATGTTTTGCAGAGGGGTCAAATACATATTTCCCTCATTAAAATGCAAATCAATTCATAACATTTTGACATTTGTTGTTATTCCTCACTGTTCAAATAAAACTACCATTAAAATTATAGACTGATCAAACGTACCAAATCAGCAGGGGATCAAATACTTTTTTCCCCCACTGTAATATCTTAGCTGACTGCCTCTGCAGCACTCTGGAGCTACTAGGTTGTTAAGATACCTAGGTACCCCCTAAAAAAGACTGAGACTCGAATTCCCATTATAAATTGACCCTAAAAGTGGAACTGTGAGCAATCTTGAGCATTACATTTGGCCTTCTAAGTCTAAGTTCTAAGTCTAAAGATCATGAGTGTGCAAAATTTACTGTTTAAACTGTATATGGACATGTTCCTTGCAATGTGCTATAGAGAACAGTTTTTGTTCCAAGGAGCTCAGCACATCCTGAGCCGAGATATTGAGGTTTCCGTGAATAGCCATATAACCAAAATTTGTTTGCCACGACACAAAGATGGCCATTATATTTAAAGCAAGTATTTTTAATGGTGATTTTGCCATGCCAATACATGAAGAAAATGACAAAGAAGATGGTCGTGCTACCAACTTTGTAATGGAATGACCCAACAATCAAATATGCTGGACAATGTGTTAGTTGTGGGGACCATCTTGTAAGAATTGTTTATCATATTTTATAAGCTGGCTTATGGCAAGGACTTATTTGCAATGTGTACTCTTATCTTAAAGGTTAATGTTAATTTTACACTTTAGTGCCATTGCTGTTCCTCTACCATGGACAGCCTTCTGTCGAAGAGGATTGTTTGGTCAAGTAACATGCAGCTGTCATGCTGCATAAAACTGGAGCATGTCTAAATGCTGACACACAAGTGCTCAGCAAAAGCTAGGAATCCAAAAAGTGTTCTTTATTGTTTTTATGGATCTGTTTTAATAGTTTATAAGCATAACAGTGTCTGAGTCAATAGATAAAAAATAATAAGATACATAATTTTATCTACAAATTTTTGCATTTTTGTACTGCATAACACCTATCTGAACTATCAGAGTTATATCTATTCATATGTCAACAGTGATTTTGTTATTATAATAAAATTGGCTTGCTCATGGTTGTGTTCTTTCTTAAAGGTTGAAGAAGGCAGCAATGCATCCATGGCTGGTCTGTGTAAGGATGATGAACTCGTGTCTGTTAATGGAGTATCCTGCTCTAGCCTCAGCCTTGCAGAAGTTATTGTTCTCATTGAGAAAGCCACTGACTGCCTGCAACTGCTGGTAAAAAGGTACTTAATGATTATAGCCACCAGAAAGCTGTTCCTCAAGATCACCAAATTCCAATGCTTTTTTTTTTTAATCTCATCTCAAATGTATACATAGACCTAGGATAAACAGGCAGAACTAATCAGACTATTTTTGTACCACAGCCCCTTTGCTGTATCTAATGTGGTGTCCACTTTGCATTTTGATTGTGTTATGGAGAGAGCAATTGTTGTCCCACTAATGACAAATATGACCTTTGACTCAATCAAATGGCAAAACAGCTGCTTTGTGTTTGGATCCCAACACTAACTACCCAGCTCAAGATAGCAGTTGGCTTTTGTTGGTCATATACCAGTGGATTGTGCTTTCTGATTGTGCAAAACTGGCCCATACAGCTTTACTGAGTTTGATTTACTCTAATTTCAATTGCCAACAATTGCTGAAAGGTTTATGTGCCTCTTTTTAAGTGTGACCTTACAACATCCATTGAATGGATAAAGTCTGGGACATTAAACACAATGACCTTTCTGAAAGGCCTCTTGTAAGAACTTGTAATAATTGATTGCTGTGGAAATACAAGTATATGACCAATATAACAGTATACACTCATGTAACCACCAGACCCCTTTAACCATTATTTCTCCCTTACAGATGCTGTTTATATCCTCAGCAGAAGTCTCAGTCAGTTAACACCACACTCCAGGCTTCCTGGAAGGAATTGAGGGAGCCCTACAAATCTGAGCAGCAGGTTGAAACATGTTATGAATAGACAAACAGTGATACAGAGTGCCCTGCAGGGAACACCATGGTCCGAACCCAGTTTTGCATTCCAGCTACCAAGGTTAGAGCTGGAACAGACACCTTTGACTCTAGTGATAGAGGGCCCAGGTTTGAAATCACTCCAGGAGCTGTAGTGGAATTGCAGTTGTCACTCTCTCAGACCACCCTGGAAGACACAGGCTGTACCTCATTAGGAAGTGCTCGTGGAGTTAAAGGAGACTTGTGCCATCAACCAAACACTGAAAATGAAGAGTGCACAACAAGTGCACCAGGCTGCTCTTTCTATATACCACTACATGAGAGAGAGCCTCTAGGTCAGCGAGGCGTGCTTGTCAGTTCTCCTTCTGCTTTGCTGGGACATGTGGAGGTTACCATACAGCCATCTGGGAGGGAATCTGGAACAGAAAGAGTGGGGGCCGGTGGGACTGAGGCAACAGCTAATGAACAACAGGATTATGCTGAAGGAGAAGGAGGGTACATTGACAAACATCCCACCTCCTTCTCGGTCTCCTTTGGAATTCCATCAGAAGAGGAGGACTCTGAGTCAGAGAGGGAGCTCAACAAGCCCAACAAGCACCGGGCAAGGCACGCCAGTAAGTCTTTTATTATCATTTAGCCTCTTATATTTTTTGCTATTTATTATCCTGAGTGATTAGACATATCCATGTTTTCTAAACTTTAATTCATCTGTTTTGCTATATTCATTTTAATGAGGTAGCACATTTCAATAAAATATATGAACATATTTGTTCTAGTATTAGCATTGATTAAAAAATTAGAGGAAAGAGGAAAATTGTTAAAAACAAACAAATAAACAAAAAACTGAGCTGAGAGTAATATATATATTTTATACTCAGTGTTAGCCTATATATCAAATATGAAGACATCATGGACCATGGAACTATGCATGCATTACAGATTACTTACTTTTAGTCTGCATTTGGTTAATGGAAGTGATATGTAGTTACAAAATATCTGATTAAATATCTATAATAACTTTGTACCACATATGCCAATTCCCATTAGGTTAATTTATATTGTTTTAGATTTTTGTACTCACAAGAAAAATAAACTGGATTTAATATCTGTGCTAAACTGTACTGTCTTCATGCACAGCTAAGACAGGGAGGGGGCCTAGAGGGTGACATGGTGAGGATAATAATAAAACATAGATATGCTAATGCTGCCTGTTGGAGAGCTCTTTGACAGACACCAGCATGTGTGACACTGACTAGTTACCTGATCCCTTAAAACTGGCCATCTTAGCAGCACTGAAAAGGGAACTGTTCTGTTCTCATCTGTAGCCATCTCCACCATGAGGTTGACAATTCACATGTCAGACTATAACCAAACGTCTCCAAAACTCATTTTAAAATATAGAAATGTTTGTGGACTGAGAGGTGTTACTATACCACCACCTTTTGCCTAAGGTTCAAATACCATGAACACCACTAGAGATAATTTTTGAACTCCTTTGTACTCAGTTACCCAAAATATCTGTAGCTGATGCATGTAAATACTTTATAAAAGCTTTGACAACTCAGAATTTTGTGTCACATTTGACAATTATTACTATTAGTTATGTAATTTTATGTTTTTTACTGATTTCCTCTTTTCCACAATTCAAATCAATACAAATCATGGCTTTGTGTTCTTTAAATTTTAAATACATAAATTCAATTTAATACTTATAGAGACAAGTAACAAATTAAAGAAGAAGAAGAAGAAAAAACTATATAAAATGAGAAAGTGTCTTAGTAAGGTTTTGGACCACCACTAGTTGCCAGAACAGTTTCAGTGCTTCTTGGCATCGATTCTAAAAGGTTCTACAACTGTACTGGAGAGATGAATACTATTCTTCCAAAAATATTCCCTCAACATGTTTTGATGATCATGCTTGAGAGTACTGTCTAATGTCTAAAATATCAGAATAGATGTTTTGTTGGGTTAAGATCTGGTGACTGTGAAAGGCACAGCAAATGATTAAAATAATTTTCAGACTCCTAAAACCATTCACTGAGCATTCATGACCTGTGGATGGGACATTCTCATCCTGGAAGAGGCCACTCCCATCAAGATGAAATGTCTGATTATAGATTAAAGGTGGTCAGTCAGGAAAACTTTTTATTCCCTGAAAACATTGATTTGCCTCTTCCCTGTAAGAGGAAAAGTGGACCAAACCATGCAATCATCTGACAGTATAAAAGAGTCACCAGTTTTTTTATTTAATTTGTCACAACTCTAATTAGTTGCTTGTGTGCTCTCAAATTTAATTATTTACTGTCTACACTCTTTTACCCATTCTATACTTATTACTGAAGTGATGTAAGTGAATAATTTTAAAAATCTCTTTAATACTGCCCTTGCTATCTTCAGTATTCTTTAATCCCCCTTTTTCTCTCTTTTTCCAAGGGCTCCGCCGAAGTGAAAGCCTGTCTGAGAAGCAGGTGAAGGAGGCCAAGTCTAAATGCAAGCGTATAGCCCTCCTCCTGACTACTGCTGCCTCCAACCCTAATAACAAGGGTTTGTTAATGTTCAAGAAGCATAGACAAAGGGCAAAGCAGTACACACTTGTAAGCTACGGAACTGGAGAGAATGAGCCAGAATTTGAGGAAGAAGACGATGAATACAATGACAAGGAAACACATGCTGTTGAGTTCACAGTTCTAGCCACCAGTGAAACTGAAATTGATGAAGATTTTTTCAAAAATTCCTCAGGCCAGAAGAATATCGTAACCTTTGATTTGGATACTGGACTGCTCGAGATAGAGCGCAAGCTTCACAACCAAGAGGATATGAATGCACTCCCTGAAACCAAGGGCAAAGGAGCCCTGATGTTTGCACAGCGCAAGCAACGTATTGATGAAATAGCAGCTGAACATGATGAGATGAGAAGTAAAGGTATTCCTGTTGAAGGTATACAGGAAGCTGAGCAAATCTACCAACAGGTGAATCAGCACTCTTGCATTCAGACTAATGACAGCCAGAATTACACTGATGTAAATGTGTATCACCAACAGCAACCTCAGCAGTACCAGCAATACCAAGAACAGCATTATCAACAGCAACAGCAACATCAACAGCAGCATCAATATCAAGAATACCAACAGCAGATGCAGTACCATCCGCAGCAACAGTATTACCAGCAACAGCAAGAATGCCAGCAAGAGCAACAAAATCAGCCTCAACAGTACCAACAACAGCAACAAATGCAACAATACTTTCATAATATGAATGGTGTATCTTGTCACCAAACAAATGTAGTGCAATCATCAGTCATTAATAGAAGTGCCAAACCGTTTTCAGTTCAGAATAGAGCAGCAGCCCCATTTCCCCCTTCTGTTAACCAAGAGCAGATGTATTATTCAGATGGACAAGGGGAACAAATTGCTACCAGAGATGAGCGAATTTCTGTACCTGCAATAAAAACAGGGATCTTACAAGATACAAAGAGAAAAAACAAAGCTAAACCCATGTTCACTTTTAAAGAGCCTCAAAAAGTTTCCCCAAATCCAGAGCTGCTGAATCTTCTCAACAGGAATGACAAGAAGGCAGGCTTTGATTCTGGTACAGAGGAGGATTATCTAAGCTTGGGGGCAGAGGCCTGCAACTTTTTACAATCCACTAAACTAAAGAACAAAACTCCACCACCAGTTGCTCCCAAACCTCACATACACCCAGTTACTCCTGTATGGTCACCACAACCAGAAACTGCAAACCAGCAATTTCAGCAAGATGTTGAAAATAACATCCCTGTAACTACCAGGGATCCTGTCCCTGAAATGGAGTCGAAAGGCATACCAGAGGAGGAGCCCTCCACAGCACCTGCTTCTGATCAATATGAAGCTTCTACCAAACTCCACTCAGAGGTTCCTCCAGAAGCGATCAATGTATGGGGTCTATCTGAGACACAAATACAATTAGGTCAGCAAATAGGTACTTGGCATGAGAATCCGTCCCAGCCACAGTTACATGCAAAGCCAGAGCCAGCTGTTAGCTCTTGGGGTCCATCTTCAACTCAGGCTCTTGAGCAACCACCAGTAACTGCTTGGGATCCAGCAGAGGTTCCATCAGAAGACCTTGCTCAGAATCAGTCACAGATGCATCCACCTTGGGTGACACAATCTCAAGTCCTTCCAGAGGTGGAACCACCCACATCTGTTCAAACACAGTCACAGCCACAGCCTTCCTGGGTGACACAAAATCAACACCAACATCAACCCCACCCTCAGTCTCAAATTAAAACATGGGTAACAGCTCCTATTCAATCACCACACCAACCCCCATGGGCCCAAAATCAAGTGCCACGACAGGCATCTGTCAGCACTTGGTCTCAAGATCTAAATCAACCCCAAGTCCAGCCATCCTGGACCCAACAGCAACAAGAATCTCAACCAGTACCACCTTGGACAGTCTCTCAACAGCATCCCCAGTCCCCTTGGAATCAACCTCAGAGCCAGCCACAGCCTCAACCAAATTGGGTCTCTCAGACCCAACAGCAAACCTTGCCACAACCACCTGTAAATACATGGACTCAATCTCAGAGTCTTATTCAAACACAACCTCCATGGACTCATCAGGCTCAACCATCCTCTAAGCCTCCAGCACAAATCCACCAGCAACAGAATCCATGGACCTCAGTCCCCCCCCAGTTACAACCACAACCAACATGGGCACAACAGACTCAAGAGCATCCACAGCAAACAATGAATTCACGGGTACCAGAGCAGAACAAAACACAGCCCCCCTGGAATCAGCCACAATCTCCAACTCAGGCACAACCTCCATGGTCTCATCCACCTCAGCAACAGACACCACTACAGTCTCAGTTTCAAACAACTTTAAGTACATGGACACCACAAGCACAGCAAACTCCAGTCATTACCATGGGTTCTACTGAAAGTCAGAAGCTGGCTCAGCCGTCCAAACCATGGAGTCCACCTCAGACCACTCAACCTCCTCCTCCACATCAACTGAACTCAGATACACCCAGATCAAAGATACCATCACAAATGCCTGGAATGGGTTCAGCCTCTAGAATGGGTTCAGCTTTTGAGATGCCAGCCTTGCGAGGGAAAGGTGCTGAACTTTTTGCTAAGAGGCAATCCAGAATGGAAAAGTATGTGGTGGATTCTTCTACAGTGCAGGCTAACAAGGCAAGATCTTTGTCACCTTCTCCTTCTTTACCAGCCTCATGGAAATATTCATCTAATTGCCGTGCTCCTCCACCTTTGGCATACAATCCACTACAGTCACCCTCATATCCACTAGGTGCTATCAAGCAACCTCCCTCTACTAGCCCTACATTAAAGAACAAAAATAAAGTCACAGAGAAAGGAAAACCTGCACCCAAACCACTCAATGTTTTGGATGTCATGAAGCACCAACCGTACCAACTAAATTCCTCCCTTTTCACCTATGGGCCAGCAGCAGAAAAACTTGCTGCAGAAAAAGAAACAGCTGAAAAGTTTGCTGCTCAAGAAGCAGCTGAAGCCCGAGCTCAAAACCAAGCCCAGGCTCAGCCTCAAGCTCCTGACCCCTATGCTTTTACACCACAGCAACCCCAGCCAGCCCAGCAAACCTATGCTATACCTGTTCCCTCTCCTGCTATGCATGATGGCCCTTATCACCACACTCCTAACAGCTACCAGCCTACCCCCAATGCTTATCAACAAGTCCCCAGTCAGCAAATATATAATCCACCAAATTCTTGCCAACAACCTCCTTCCAATTCTTACCAACAATCACCAAGTATTCCCTACCAGCAGCCCCCTTCATATCAAGCTGGCCAATATCCAGCTTTCCAAGTACCATGCTTCCAACCAGCTCTAGCCTCTTATGTAGTGCCTACTTGTCCAGTAGCAGGAAGAGCAGATTCAGCTACAGGAGGTAGCACCCTTGCTGCTCCAAAACCAAAGTTCTCAGCCAAAAAAAGTGATGCACAGGTGTGGAAGCCTAGTGCAGTTGAAAGTGTAGATAAATAGCCTATTTCACTTAATTGGCCTAGCAAACTATGGAACGAGAGCTGTATATAAAGAGATTTCATTAAAAAAAAATCAAAATGCATCAAAATTGCAGTACATATTTTAGCAAAAAGCATTTAAAACCTTGATAACAGCAATGAAAGCCTTTGAATTTTAATACATACATTTACCAAAGTACTTCTATATACTTATTATACTTCTGTTACAATATCATATTTGTACCGGTATAGTTTTAAGATAGTTTCTTCAATTAAATGTTTGTAATTTGAGCAAGTAAATGATTTAGAACATTCATCTGATGGTAAATGAAGAATATGGATATGTAATGAAGGGAAATAAATAAGGATGGATATTGTTTGATTAGGCAGAGTAGTCACTCAGTACAGAAAGATCTTGAATCTATAAGACAGACAACTATACCTGTTTATAAGGCATGAATTAATATTTATAGTGACAGTGGTTTAAGTGGACAGAATGTGTTGTAAGGAAGTATGAATGGATTACAACATATGATTCAGTTAGTCTTTGAAAGAAGTTGTAGTGCAGCCTTGGCCATATTATCAGTCAAGGACAGTCATTTATTTAATTTATGGAAAACAAATTTGTTATTTTGTTTAGTTAAAGATATCTTTAGGCCTTTTAAGTATGCATATATATGTGACATAGAGCGTAACCAAACAAATTATATGTTTAAAAAAAAATACGGTTGGAGCAATGCATTATTTCAGTATATTTAAGGTTTTGTAGATACTGTGTGATGTACTTAAAACAGTTTAACTAAAAAATAAGGATTTATTTTTCCAGCTTTCAAATTATGATGTTAATTTCTACGAATTAACACCTAGGTGGTTTTCCTGCTTTACTCTTTCTTTCTGTTTTTCTTATTCTTTGTGACAAATTATACAAATTAGATTTCAGATACAGAATTAAACATAAACAATATAAACAACTACCAAGGATTTTCTAAATGTAAAGACACTGAAAATTTGGAAAATATTAATTGTAATTGTTTTGTAATTTGGCTGATTTTTTTGCTGCATTCTTCCTCATGTTTTCTTTTTCTTTTCTCTGGGTTTTCTTCACAGTGCACTTCCTGTAAGACTTGCCACAGTGCTATTAAAACGACTCTGTGTCATTCTGTTTCAGATTTCATTGGTTCACATTGCATGCCTCTTTTGATTTCTCCACACTTTGTATTAGCTTCTCACTTTGTCATATTCTCCTTCAATGCTTTGATGAATATGTTTGCACTAGGAAAACAAACATCAAAGTCACTAGAAAATAATTCTGCCAAACCACTACTTTGTACTTGGACTGAATTACCCACCATACTTGCAAAAGTGTTTTTGAAATTGTATTAAAATGGTAGCCCAAATCATGGTATTCATTGTTTTAAACTAAGGTAAGTAATAATGATCATTACATCCATAACCCAACAACTAATAAGCTAAGAGGATAAGTTACTATTATAGATGCTTTAAACATGGACCTGAATGGCATCATGCAGTTGAGTAGTGCAAAGGCTTGTCATTACTGTAATATGGAAGTAATATGACTCAAGGCCCATTGCTAGGCTGAGCACTGGCTATTTTTGGAAGAATATGATACATGGAGAAGAAGTCACAATCATTGTACATTTATTTGGTGGGGACCATGTATTGCTAGTATAAATTTAATATACTGGCTAATAATTAATATATAAAAATTTAAGATTAGAATTAAAAAACAAAATTAACAAAACAAATTATATACAGATTTTTAGACAAATGTGAGAATATTTATAAAGCCTCAATTTCATTGTTCCATTTAAATAGATTGATAATTAGTACACGAATCCAATCCAAGGGCGCATGGTGGCTTAGTGGTTAGCACGTTCGCCTCACACCTCCAGGGTCCAGGGTTCGATTCTCACTGGGGCCATGTGTGTGCGGAGTTTGCATCTTCTCCCCGTGCTCCGGGTACTCCGGTTTCCTCCCCCAGTCCAAAGACATGCATGGTAGGCTAAATTGTCCGTAGGGTATGAATGGGTGTGTGTGTGATTGTGCCCTGTGATGGACTGGCATCCTGTCCAGGGTG
>JAOUWY010000065.1:15184790-15197734 GCA_025728095.1 Prietella phreatophila | reverse complement strand
TATATATATGTATATATGTATATACACACACACACACACATACATACATGCATACATGAATTGTCTTTTCATTGAGCTATTTGCTGCTTTTTAACTCAACTTTTGAGTTATTTGGATAAAATTACTAAGCATCTTCCCACAATTGCATCTTAGGCCCCTCTCACTTGGTATAAACAGAACATATAATTTAACGTACATTTCAGCACTAAGCACAATCGTATTAGGGCGTTATGTAAATCCTGTTAGAGATGGATGTATAGGTTTATGTTTTAGTTTATTGTAAAATGCCAAAATTGTTGTACCCCATCACATGTCTAGCTGTTCAGCATGTTTACCTGTAGAGAATGATGAGAACACACAGGCATGCTGAAAAACCGGCTGATGTTTGCCACGCTGCTGAGATCTGCTTTAAGATCAGCAGCGCTCTTCATGTTGTTGCCTCATTACAGAACTGCCATATCAAGCAGTCCCACAGCAGTCCCTTGCCTCCTTGTGGAACTGAATAAAAGCTAAAAAGCCTTGATGCTAGTCAGTTTCTATGTCAGTCCAGTAAGACTGGATATCAAAATCATTGCCATGAAAAAGAAAAAAGTCTAGTGAAGTTTGTGAATCAAAGTGTTCGATTATCATGATTAAGGCAGCTTCTAAACGGAAATATTTATTTATTTTTTAAAGGATGAAAAAATAGGTTCTTGTGAAAGAAGTCGAATAAAACGCGACACCCAATGAAGTTTAATCCTCGTTAGCGAAATCGCATTAATCATATTGAAAATTAATGTCAAGAAAATCTGCTTTCTGCATTGTGGCACTGACGTTTATTATCAAGCCACGTGGACTTGAGAAGAACGTGTTTAGGATGTGGCTTGCGACATTTAAGGGACAATATTGTACCACTCGGAAATGCTACAGGAAAAAGGCTCTGGATCATTCCATGTCCTGTTCCTGAAGTAGGGTGTGTCTATGAGCATGAATGTGCGGCAGAAAGTTTGTCTAGGTCTTGGCTGTTTGCATTCAAGACTTGGTCATTGTGTGTGTACAAACGCAGTACCTGTACATTCTCTCAGGGCTTAAAGTGCTGACTGCATGCTGGAACACGGCACACAGCCTACAGGAAGGCCACACAGGAAAGGGCCACTGCATTGTTGCTCTTGTCCGCCGGGAATCCAGCCGCTCCTTCGGTGTTGTTTCAGAGTTTCAGGAGCGTGTCACATTTCGCCCCTACACACACTCATACAAAGGCTAGACGTCCTTTTGCTTGACTGCATCTGGCATTGGTGTTTGTGTGAACAGGAAGAGGAAGCAATATATGTCTTGGCCCATTCCACATGGGTGCACTGCTTCCTATATTTCTTACATTCCTGTTTTATTGGCATGGAAATACTAAAGCTGCCATTGTGCATTTTTGTTTTTAATTTAACCTACTGTAATCAGTCTTTTGTCTTAGACATTTTTACATCACAATTTATAACGTAAATGTGTATGTTATTCATATGGCCTTTGCAAATTCCATAATGTGGTTGTTAGCTGTCATTCTGTCAGGTACTACTCAAATTCCTACCTCTGTTTTGTTCATCACTTACGTACAGTGAAAACAGTGAAACTGCTCTTATATAAACCTGTCATTATTGTGGATATTTTAGAATTTTTTTTTCCATTGATCATCTTGTATCTGTTTTGAATTTCTGACATTATCTAGATAAAGGCTGTTTATTAGTTGCACATACACTTTTCTGTTTGTCAGGATGTTTCACTCTTATAAACATATTAATAAATGAGGCCCATATTGCTTTAATAGTTGTTTGGTGATTTGGTGAAAGATTTTGTAAAATGGCCTTCTGTGGCTGTGAAGTTATTTTCATAGCAGTCGATTGGTGAACTAGTTATTCAGATAGGCTTTTGATTAGAAAATAAGAAACTTGTATTTTCCAGTTTGGCTATTCAAATATGTTATGGTCCAGTGCCTCCAGTTCAACCCTGAGCTTTCATTACTGCTGGGGTGGTGCTTCTGTGTATGTTTCCCTGTTTCTATGTGGGAATCCTCCAAGTTCTCTGGTTTACTCCCAACTCCAAAAAACATACAAGTGGATGGAATGGTTATGCCCTGTGATGGGCTCATTTCCCTTCCAATGTGTGTTACTGCTTTTCCATATATTCCAAGTGGTTCCACATGTGACCCAGACCCAGATAAAGTGATGGGCTTAGGTGAATAAATAAATGAATATATACAGGGTGCCCCCAAAGTCTCCATACATGGGTGAAATTAACCTTAACCATTCCAAAATTTTTCATACTTTAGTTCGTTATATACACAGTTCTGTGAAAAAGTATTTGCAAAATGTTGTCTGTTTTTGTGTACATCTCGTACTAGACTGTTTCAGAAATGAAAACAAAATTTAAGATGAAACGAAGGCAACCCGAGTAAACACAAATGCAGTTTTTAAATATTTATTGAAGCAAAAAATATATATATTTAATTCCAATACCAACTGGGCCTTTGTGAAAATGTGTTTGCCCCTTTACTGATTCCCCAAATCTATGAAACCTCATTCATAATGGGGTTCATCTGGACTAGACGCAACCGAACCTGATTCCTACAAACCCTGTTCAATCAAATCAACACTTAAATAGAACTTTTTCAACAGCATGAAGTTGGTTAAAATGTCTTACCCAGTAACACACTATGCCAAAGTTAAAAGAAAATGGTGAGGAAGGTGGTGATTGAAATACATCAGTCTGGTTAGGGTTACACAGCTATTCCAAGTATACTGGGATTCCAAAGACCACAGTGAGGGTCATTATCTCCAGTGGGAAAAACTCGACACAGTAGTGAACCTTCCCAGAAGTGGCCGACCTTCCAAAATTCCTCCAAGAGCACAGCAATGACTCATCCAGGAAGTTAGAAAAGAGCCAAGGATAACACCAAAGAACCTACAGGCCTGTCTTGCATCAATAAGGGTCACTATTGTTGACTCCACTATCAGAAAGACTCTGGGCAAAAATGGCGTCTATGGAAGCGTGGTAAGGTGAAAACCACTGCTAACCCAGAAGAACATTTAAGGCTCATCAGAATTTTGCCAAAACACACCTTGATGATACTCAAACCTTTTGGGAGAATGTTCTGTGGATTGAAGAGTCAAAACTGTTTGGAAGACAGGGGTCCCGTTACATCTGGTATAAACCAAACACAGAATTCCACACAAAGATCATCATAACTACGGTCAAGCATGGTGGAAGAAGTGTGATGGTGTAGGGATGCTTTGCTGCTTCAGGGCCTGGGCAGCTTGCAATAATTGAGGGAAACATGAATTTTGCTCTCTACCAGAAAATCCTAACGGAGAATGTCCAGTCTTCAGTCTGTAAGTTGAAATTCAAGTGGGACTGGATTATGCAGCAAGACCATGATCCAAAGCATGGATGCAAGTCCACATCTGAATGGTTAAAAAAAAAAAAAAAAAAGCAAAATTAAAGTTTTGAAGTGGCCTATTCAAAGCCCTGACTTGAACCAATTGAGATGCTGTGACAGGACCTTAAACGGGCAGTTCATGCTTGGAAAACCCTCCAGTGGGGCTGAAATAAAGCAGTTCTGCAAAGAAGAGTGGGCCAAAATTCCACCACAGAAAGACCAATCTCCAGTTATCAGAAGCATTTGCTTGCAGTTATTGCTGCTAAAGGTGGCACAACATTTTAAGTTTATGGGGTAAATTTGTTTTTCACATGGGCGATAGGTGTCTGATAACTTAAAAATAATAATAATAAAAATGTGTGTGTGTGTGTTCAGGTTGCCTTTGTTTTACGTTGTATTTTGTTTGAAGACGTATGAGAGATGTACAAAAACAAAAGAAATAAAGATGGAGCAAATCTTTTCCACAGCACTGTGTATTTATTTATTTTTTTCAGATGCTTCACATGCCTTGTGTGATGACATATTTCACCTCTAATATGAGTCAGATTTATACGGTTTGCTGTAATTGAACTCATTTGTCACTTGGAAGTGTCATTTATCACTTGGGAGTTTCTTTTGATCAGCTAATAAAGCAGAATTATTTTAATTCCTTAGATGGTAAGGAAGGAAGTGGCATGATGCTGACCTCAAGGAACTGTTTTTGTTCTATAGCTGTACTGATCCTGGGTTAATCTAATCTAATGTGACATACAGTTTTGGACATAATAGCAAATCAACCCAATTATAAATTCCTTCAACGGCTGAAAGGAAGAACATTTCAGATGCAGTTAGCCTTATGAGGGTATTTTTTTGTTGTTGTTGTTGCTGCTCTAACTAGCATGTTTTTTCCTGAGCATTGAAAGTTCTCTGTATAATGATCAAAAGTCTTAATGAGTGGACTGAAGGAAGTCATCTCGCATGCAGACCTGCCCTCTGTAGGAGGGTGCGGGCAGAGTTGTTTGGTTTAAGCAAGGGCTGATGTAGTGACCTCATGTCAACCAGCTGGCCAGTAAAGGCTATAATAAGGAGAGATGTGGCATAATCAGAGACCTGAGCAGCTTGTAATAAAAACGAGTAATGCTCTCACACTGATGGTGTCATATTGAAATATTACACATGTTGCGTAAGGTATAGGAGTATGATTAGTCTGAATCTGTCTCAGAAAAAGGCAGGGCTTTCCTGTGTAGGAGAGATGAAGCTTAAATCTAGGTTATCAATTCTAATATAGAATCCTCACTGTTTGAAGACGAGACTTACACCATGGATGTTCTGGAATCTCTAGCTGTCGTAGATGAGATATAGCTTTCTCATCGTCTTTCACATTCATCTTTAATGGCCGGGATGATCTCATGCTAGAACTATAGTGTGAGCTGTAGTTGGGTTTAGCTGACAGGAAAAATAATTGTTTACTATTAGAGAGATCTATAGTGTATTTCCCACTCTAATTGTGAACCATTATCATCTCACTGTAGAAGCCATAATGTTCTCTCTGATGACTTGTTCCCATAGAAATGGATGAGTACAAGTGTTTATTGGAAGCAAATGTTGCCTCGGTCACCAATTATATCTGGTAAACTGTATGATCTTGGATTAAGAGATGCATAATCAGAATGAATAAATGAGAGAATTTGGCATTTGACTGAGTTACTGGCACATTTTTGTATCATATTCCATGCAGACACAATGGTCATCTGCTGTAATCCACTATTCATATTAATCCTTAATCATTTATGAGCAGAAATAATTTGTGGGTAATGTGTGGCTGGTTATTAAATGAGTCAGGGCCTATTTGGAAACTATACCTGCCTCTGTTAATAATGCTTTGTGCTTTGTTTTCTATGCATAATCACTGCTAAATGAAGTAAATAAAGCATAAGGTGCTGCTACTGATAGCAGATTTAAAATACAGATAGTGGATTGGAAAATGTATTCAGTAATGTTCATTCAACTTGCCTGGTCCAGCCTTTATCACATGCTTCCAGAGATTTGGCAGATTGGTGTTTCTATCACCATGATTACTTCTTGAAAACATGTGGACACAGTGAATGTGTGTTTGTGGTGATTTACTGGTTGCCTTGGTAGTTTTTCCTTCTTGTTCTTCTTGGAAACCTCTTCAGCCTTATGCATCGTATCTAAAAACTATATGAATGTAATTGTTGGTTTCAGAACAAGTACTTCTTTATTGCAAGTGCTTACTGTCCAGTGTGAAGATGCATCTCACGTCTCGAAACACTGATTTTAATCCTAAACGCTGGACCTCTTTAGCACTTTGAGACTTAAGCGATCACCTTGGAATGCTGTTGCTATGGCAGGTAGTGGCCATGTTCCAAACGTGCAGAGGGCCTCCAAGCCTCAGATAGTAGGTTTGTGTGGGGTTTTTTTTTCTTCTTTTTTCCTTTTTGGTGATGTTTATCACTTTTTTTGTTTCTTAAGTTGAGAACACAAATCCAGTCTCTTGAAGAAATGATTAGTGAAACCTCAAGCTTTCTCCCAGTGTCTATTGGGAACTTTAGAAGCACAAACATGTTGCTGATCTGCTTGAATATGAGTAAGATAAGGTGAATAATAAGTTTGATGTAATTTTTGACAAAATTGCTGGAGCTCATACACTCAAAACGGGAAAATTCAATCATCTCGGAAAAAATTAGGGTTTCTTCTATAGCATTTATTTCAAATCGAATATGAGTACATTGGTGTGGTTTTTTTTTTCTTTTTTTTTGTACTCATTTTAACCATATCATACTGCAAAGAGTAAGCTACCTAGTTTTAATTAATCATGGAACATTTTATCAGGCACTGGTTGAATAGTGGCCATGAAAAGTGCCAACATGCATGTTCATGCACATAGGCTACTACGCTCATACTTTATAAAGTTATGTAGTTTGTTTTAAATAAAGTGCATTATCTAGCTACATTAGTTACCTTGGAACAAGTATGGTTGCAGTGGAGAGCGGGTTTTTTTTTTTTATTTTGGAAAATTGCTTCTGTGCAGCTCTATGTAAGGTACAGTTTATTGACTTCGTTATATTGGAATACGTCATTTTTAACGACTGAGAGCAACTGATGGCAATCTTCAAGAAGAACATGCTGGGTAAACTCTATTTTCCTTCACCTTGGATTGTTTTTAGACAATTTCTCATCTAGCTAGAGTTGTGCCACTAGCAACGAACTCCTTATGCCTTGTCTTAGGTTTGATCAGGTTACTTGTATTGTAGGAAGATGCTGTAACTCATCCTATTGATATTTTCACAAAGCATAGTTTGATGTGTGCTTTGCTTTGAATGCCATCATGCATCCAGTTGCTGTCATTTTCTTATTGCTTATGTCACATTGTATCATGTTGTATCAGATGCTAGTTTCTCCATCCATCCATACATTTCCCATACCGCTTATCCAAGATAGGGTTATGGGGGAGCTTGAAACCTATCCAAGGGAACTAGGGGCACAAGGTGGGGGACACCCTGGACGGGGTGCCATTCCATTGCAGGATACAACCATTCAAACACTCTGGACAATTTGGAAATGTTAGTCAGCATACAACACATGCCCTTCGACTAGGGGAGGAAACCGGAGTACCAGGAGGGAGTTTGGCAAGTTTTACACTAAAGAAAACTGTTTTTATGTTGAAACTGTGCAAATGTTCATTCCACAGTATTAACCAAGCCTTATAACCACAAACCAGAAGTGCACACGGTTTGTCTGGCTAAAAAGAGAAGTGTTGCTATGCTACAGAGGACTGTTTATCCTTCAGAGTTTAAATGATCGCTTATAAGGGTACGCATGTCTTACCAAAATGTGCTGTGAGGCAAATGGTTTGGCAAGTTAATATCAACTTCCAGACATCAGTTCTTCACATGGAAAATAAGCCAACCTAAAATATTTTCCCATCAGTCTCTGGATCTTGGATATTTCTAGACAGCATAATGAGCACATACTGTTTACTTAAGGTAGCTTGAAGAACTATAAGAGGCTTTTTTTGGTTGTCCTAATAATTAGATACAGTAGTCAATGAGTGCCTGGAGTGTGACTAAGAACAGGAGGCACAACTGTCACTCACTATTACCACTACTATCATTTGCTAAAACGCTAATTTTGTATGAATTTGAAATGTAACAAATTTAATGAAAATAACCAGTTTTTGAAAGTATTGTCCACATAAGTTAATCATACAGTTGTGCTTGTGCAGTGACACGAGAAGATTGAGAGAGAGAGAGAGAGAGAGGGAGAGAGAGCTACAGTAATTGGAACTGGCTATTTTATTCATTCATTCATTTTCAGTAAGAGCTTTATCCTCATCAGGGTCACTGTGAATCCCAAGTCCATCCCAGGAAACACTGGGCATGAGGCAAAAACACACTCTGGGTGGAGTTCCAGTCCATCACAGGAAACCATGCACCACATTCACAGACTCATTCACACCTAGGGGCAATGTAGCATAGCTAATCCACGTACTGGCTTTATTTACTGGCTACTGGTGAGAGGAAACTCGGAAGAATGCTAGACATTAGAAGAACACAGAATTGGCTAATTGAAGAGTAAAATATGAGAAAATGAATAAAGAATAATAAAGAATTGGTTTAAAAAAAACCAAAGTACCAAAGTCAGTGCTTGCTTTCCTTCTTCAAATCATTAGGAGAAAGTTTTCCTTCTGGAACATATAGTAGGTAAATACTTGTAAAACATTAAATTAGTGCTTATAATTCATCATACAAGTTAATTACTAATCTTAAGTCACTACATGGATAAGTGGAAGATGTGTTCTATGAGTTGTGATTTACACTGCCACTTGTAAATATGGCAACGGTGCTGGTTCGTGTTCCCACTGTGGATCTGCATGGTCATCGAACAAAGTGTGGCTCTGCTGATGTTTTTCTAAATCATAATTAACTTCTCTATCTTTTTGTTTCTCCCAGGTTGGATTTCATGTGGATTTATTACTGAAGTGCTCATGGAGCAACACCTAGGATATGGATGACATGCCATACGAAGCTGCTAAATGCTGTTTTAAGAATCTGGATCCACTTCACTAAGGGAATGAACAAACCATTAAAATACTCAAGCAGATATCTGCCATTTTCTGGTAAGGCCACTGGTCATTCAATTGGTTGGTGTAACCTTGGAGACTTTTAGAGACTCTCAATGGACATCAGCCTCATGTGTGAAGCAGTTGCAAAATTCTACTCTGATGTTCAACAACACTTTAGCTTCTGCTTGTGGAATTACATAGCCTCTCATTGAAGAGGCTCATCTAGTTCAAGGAAATAACACCAGACCTGCTTCAAAGCCTCCCTCTTAGCTAGACGGCAAATTTCTGCCCAGAATCCAATGGCATGGGTAAAGTTCTTCAAGAAACCAAGGAGCAATCTTGGCAGGGTTTACCAGCCAGGGTCTATGCTGTCCCTGGCTCCTACCAAAGGCCTTCTAAATGAGCCAGGACAGAACAGCTGCTTCCTTAACAGCGCAGTGCAGGTATGGGTTTTATTTATTTTTTTTGCTTTCTGTCTGTCCGTCCATCTGTCCGTCCAGTGGCCTGTTTGTTATTTCATTGTGACATCTCTCTTTGGAATGTTCATCTTGGTTTCGACAGACAAATATTTACTCCGTCTTGACTCCCACCCCCACAAGTGACTCAGAGGGCACACTTAGTCATGCTCCCAATCTGTCTACTTGTTACTAGAAGGTGAGGTGGTGGGTGCATGGGTAGTATGACTGAGCAGCTCTTACATCACTTCCTTTTTTCTTTTTTCATCTTTCATCACACTGTAATGTGGTCATACTCCGGGCATGATTCATTCCCACATGTCCAAGAACCAAATGTCTCTGGATTAAGATAAAAGATTACTTAGTTAAAGTTAAAGATTGGATATTTTTCTATGTATGTTTTGAGCAGGCTTGCAAACAACGAACCATTAAGTGCAAAGGAAAGTGTAACCGTGGACCTTTAACTAAACTTTGAGTATTTAAATATCATATTAGCTGGTAGAGTTGACTCGATAAGGGACAAACTCTCAAAGGTTATGGATTATATTTGTGTTGATTTAGATCATTTGGGGGGTTTTAGTGGGTTTTTATGATATCACAATGTTGTTCAGGGTAGGTCTGTCATAATAACTACTTAAAAAAAATTATTATTGGACGATATATTGTCCCAGAAATAATTGCGATTTAACTGATATTATTGTAGTTTTACGACCATTTTATGCCACAGATATAATAATATTCTAGTATTATAATGGAAGTACACCAATGAACTTTTAATTCTTAAGATTATTCAGACAGTGGAAATGGAATGTCAAACAATATTTTTTGTCTTGTGAAAAAAAATCCTTTTAATTTATTCAGAATGTAATGGTCATATTTATTCATTTTAGTCAATTTTGCTCTGACTTAAATGACATCACGTATTAGTCAATGGCATGTTAGTTAATGAGAAAATATTCACGCATGTTATGTATGAACATAAACATGTGAAAACGGCCCTTGTTGTGAAAACCTGATCTCCTGAAATATTACAATAAGCATTGTAATACAATAGTGCAAATTCTTTTTGCTTTACTTATACATTTTTTATACATATTTAGTTATATGTTGGGCCCTTGCGCAAGGCCCTTAACCCTCTCTGCTCCAGAGGCCTGTATCATGGCTGACCAAGCTTCCTGACTTGCTGGGTTATGCGAAGAAAAGAATTTCACTGTGATGTATATTCGATCAATAAAGACTCATTATTCATTATTCATGTTTTAGTTCATTCTTGCAGAAAAATTGACAGCGTGGCTTACCATTCTACCTAGCACCTTAATTGAGTTCAAATTCCCTGAGCATACGCGTCATTTTGTCCAGCAGCAAGTTGTAATATTATGTTTGTTGTGCATATTGCTGATTAATCTTATGAGTACAGGGTGAGTTAATTAACCTGCTAGCAAAGCGCTTCAGTTTACCGCTGTTCATACACTGTTCAGCTTCAGCTCACATAGCGTAAGCAGCTCAATCCCTGGCATTATTGACTATGGCCATATTATTTGAAACGCTAGAACTATTTCTGGATTTTTCTTCTCAAAAAACATGTTACTGCATTGTTAAGCTCTTGAGTGTTGTTTTTTCAGCAGTATATTGTGTGTAAGTTGTGTGTGTGTTAAATAACTCCTAATACTCTTCATATCTCCAATGATGATTTGCATAGGTGCTGTGGCAGCTTGACATCTTTAGACGGAGTCTACGACAACTTCCCAACCATTACTGCTTAGGGGAAGCCTGCATCTTCTGTGAATTAAAGGTACTTTCCTCAAGGCCCAAGAACCTCTCGATGTAAATGATTGTAATGTCAGCTGGTGCTTGTATTAAGATCTTGTATTGTTTTCTTTTTGTAGGGAATTTTCTCACAGTTTCAGGACAGCAGAGAGCGAGCGCTACCTTCAGACAACCTGCGCATTGCCCTGGCAGAGACTTTTAAGGATGAGCAACGTTTCCAGTTAGGCTTTATGGACGATGCCGCAGAATGCTTTGTAAGTATGTGAGGAAGAGAAAGAGGTCTGGAAAAGGACGCCAATATTTTTGACAAACTTCCACAATTATTATTAACACACACATGCACACAGAATACAGTTCTAAGCACAATAATTACATAACCAAATCATTTTTGGTTTTCCATTTTAATGTAGTCTGACAGCAGTGTGTCAGCTATGCAACAAGCTTTTATGTTGTTTCCATAGTTAGGCCATATTCTTATGGTCTATTTTAGAGAAAATAAGGACAATGTAAGTGTATTCCAAACTATTTTATTGAGGTAATGCAGAGAAGCCTGTGTACACTGTACATCATTGTTCCAGGCTCTACAGGCTTTCAGATTCAGTGTCCGTACCCAAAGGGATTGAAGTACGTATTGTCCTCTCATAAGCCTGTATAGGATTTTTCTCACGCAGCATAATTGCAGTAAACCTGCTTAGCAGGGGACCTGTAATCATCATTTATTTAGCAAAGCTATACAGAATAGGTCATTAGCTCTGTACACATCCATTTACAGTACTTCCACACAACACGAAACTCAATAAAGTCTTTCTGTCAGTGCTTAGGTGGGATGCAAACTAACCAGTATACAAGTCGTCATTTCTGACGCCACTGTTCTTACAGCTGCAGTTAGGAACGGCTTCCCTGTGATCTAGTGTCAGTAAAAATGTATCTGTTTATTTGTAAAAGACCAAGGAGAATGTACTACAAACACTGCCATTATGAAGGGCATGGCTGTGTCGCCTGAAAGAATGTTTGTGTAGATAATACATTCATGAAAGCCTTTGTTTACTTTGTGTCTAGTTAACTACTGGCACCAGAAATGTGCAGTTTACGTAGACTCATGAGTTTAGTGTGTTTCTATGTTCTAGCAAAACTTGTTCAACTCCTGAAATCATTAATCAGCTGTATAGATGCCTGATTAAGATCTTGTTTCATTTCATTGGGTCAATAATCACATGGACAAATTTTGACCCATTATGTCTTCCTACTTCCTACAAAATATAGTTCTGAAAACTACAGGTTTTCCTGTAATATGTGAACTAAAATATGTCTCTTTTGCATGTTTCTTAACTAAGTCAAATTGTAGCATTAAAAAAAAAATTCTAGTAACCCCTTATATTGAAAAGGGAGGAAACTGCATTTAAAGATTGCATTCCTGCTGCACAGTTGGTATCGGATTATAAACAGAATTGCTTATGTTCATTCAACAAATGTGAATATTTTATACATCTTTAGGCAGATTAACTGTGTTTTTCAAGAAATATAGTTATGGGCTTCTTAACTGAAAGATGTCAAAAACTATTTTGGCCAAAACACCCGCGAAATCCAATGGATATTCTAAGCTTGCTACAAATATTTCTAAATAATTTATTGCAACAGTGGACAATTTAAATATTTATATAAATAAGTTTAAATATTGTCTAATATTTTGTCTGATTTTTTTTCCCAATGTGTATTTCTCATACATGGCATGTGTTTGATTTATGATTGTACCTAAAGGAGAACATTCTAGAGAGGATCCACCTCCATATCGCTCCTGATGTTGATACAGATACTTGTACATCCAAAGTCTGCATCACACATCAGAAGTTTGCCATGACACTTTACGAACAGGTATTGCCCAAACAAGCTTACACATTGTACTGGCAATTAGGAAAATGATGAGTGCTTTTGGACTTCATTCATTTCCTTCTAGCTTTATATATTTTTATGTGTAGTCTTAGTCTAGATTTCTGTTTACTGATATTATGTTACTGATATTTGCAATGGCAAAAACTTATCTGTGCTGTATTCAACAGGCAGTGTTTATAGTGTAGAAAACAATTTAATCTTACCTAAACAGCAAAGTCCCCTCCTACAGTATAATGACATGGCTGCAGAAGTAATTAGCATTTAGCAGTTGCCTGGTGGCACCTAGCTGAGTTTGTGTGTGTGTGTGTGTGTGTGTGTGTGTGTGTGTGTGTGTGTGTGTGTGTGTGTGTGTGTGTGTGTGTGT
>JAOUWY010000065.1:15167855-15177949 GCA_025728095.1 Prietella phreatophila | reverse complement strand
GTTAAGAATTGTGCTCTAAGTTTAGTAAAAACACTGAACTGCTTCATTTTCAAAGTAATATTACACAAATACATTATAAGTTGTTTCAAGACCTAAAAATTTTAATATTAAAATGGTGATTTTGCACCGGGAACTCAGGGTTGGCGTGCTGTTTCTCTGGGGAATATAGGGTTATGGGACATAATACTGTCTGAACTTAGGGGTAAGAGGGTTATGATGGCATGGTCACTCAGGGGGTAGTGTCATCACCTCACACCGTTTCCTCCAAGCTCCATTAAATGCCAGCAGGTGAACACGTGACTCTAAATTGACCCTACGTGTGTGTGTGCATGGTGCCCTGTGATTGACTGGCATCCCATACTGAGTGTTTTTTTTTTTGTTTGTTTGTTTTTGGGGTTTTTTGCCTCACGCCCAGTGTTCCCAGGACAGAATCTGAATCCAGTCCGACCCTGAACAGGGTATAGTCTTTACTAAATATGAATGAATGAGAATAGCAGATTTAGTACGTAATCTTTCTTATATTTCAAATGTGTTTGTGTATGTGTGTCGGTCTGGGTTTGTTTGTAAAGGTGGGCACAAAATGGAAGGATGTGGTTACTAAATGCATCCGAGGACACTTCCAGCCACTGCTCTTGTTCTACTCCAACCCTGAAGGGAGCGCCGTGAAAGGAGTTGAGGTCCCTCGGTCTGAAAGCTCTGCTAGCCATCACAAGCCCTCAGCTAACGGTGAAATCCCAGGTAGTGTATCACATGCCATATAGTGCTTTGATTGTTGGCTGCACCAAACAAACAAAAAAAAATTTTCTCTGGTGCCACGTACTGTCTATTTAGGATTTCAATATGTAAGCTGAACAAAACAAAAAAACGTTCTTGATTAATGATAACATTGGTGTCTGACACACAGCTTTATTTAAAACCAGTGTCTGCTTTAAAAACAGACACATACGTAATGCTGACCTGGACAGAGTGCAGACCTAAAAGCTGATGAACCATGCACTGAGAGTGCTACTGCAGTCATTTGGAAGTAATGTGTATTAGTGTTCTTAGTACTTTCACTGAGAGATGAACTATTTGTTGACCTTGCATACCCTGAACGACAACCTGTTTAGTCATACACTGCTGCACAACAGTGCATTTCCAATTTACTTTGTTCAGTCTGCCTTTACAATAAAATCATGTCACTAATGATGCATGTTTGAAAATGCTACAGTATAATGTATTCATTAGACTACAATTGTTTGTATTCTAATGTCTTGGGGTTTTTTTTTTTCTTTTTTTTTCCTCTCTGTTTGAATACACACACATGCAGGCACCCCACAGCCAGGCAGTAAGAAGCTGGAACTGACCCGAGAAAACCTGAGTGCTCTGTTGTCAGGTCATGGTACTTTAAAGCAGAAGAGCCAGCCTATGTCAGCATTCAAGCGTGACACCAACCAGACCAGCGATGGGAAAGGACCAGGTACATAACCCGCAGCGAACGATAAAAAGCTAAAAGGAGGCTAAAACTGATTAGTTGGAGTACACTGACAAAATGGATATATTATTTAAAATTACAACGAAGTTTCACTCAGTGCTGTTTTGGTCCGTTTTTATGACTGCGGTTTGATATGAAATGTGGAATCCTTCTAGTGGGCATTTCTTATGTCTATTATGCAGTGAGGTTTAAAGGACAGCAATGCTGTTTCTGTCTGTAATAACTCTGATAAAGTGATCTGTTTCCACTCAGCTTTATCCTGAAGTTTTTAGGAGAGAGGAATGGCTTCAGGAAATGTCGGCATCTGAAGAGCTATTTAAAAACGCAGTAAAGGGTAGAGAAGGATAGTATCTTCTTTTATTATTAGACATTCCTCTTTTATTACCACCTGTAATCAGATTATGCCTTCTCTATTATTGTCAATATTATTCCAATAATGAAAGCTTTCATCTCCCCTTTTGTTATGTTTTTTTTTCTCCCCTCCTTGACCTTGAGCTACAGAGGGTATCTGTTCGGGCTCAGAAATAGAAAACCAATAAAACAAGGCTGAGTTATAAAGCAGTTTAGGAGATATGTAACTACTGTATTATATGCGAATTTTATTATCGTATGACAAAATACTATGTTAGGCTATCACATGACTTGCCTCACTCTGACTAGAAGACTGCTGTTCATGCTTAAACATCCTATTTTTATCTGAAAATATTGTGATTAAAAAAAAAAATCCACGAGTTCCTTTCCAATTCACAGTGCTTGAAAATGTTTATTTAAAGTGTGATGCAACTGTGAGTCTGGAAGGGTGGAGGTTGGACATGCTTCCTCAACAAGGCACGTGATGTTTGCTAACACACATTTCGAAATATTGTATGACCTCAGAAAATTTTTAGAGAAATGCTGCTTGGCTGGCTGTGTGAGTGTTTAGTTGCCCTGCTGAATCCGAATGTTTCATCAAGGAGTACACGCTCCCTTCTTCCTGTCAGCACACAACATGGCTCGTGTTTCCCCAATGCCTTAAAACATCCCCAAATATTAAATATTTCAGAACCTTTCCTCTTGTTTCCTCTCTTATATTTGGTATTGAGAGATATTAAAAGCAGTGGCAGATCTTTCCTGTACAATCTCCTCATTCCTGCAACACTTCGCTTGCTTGTCTCACACACAGCAAAAAGCAGCGACGCGCGCACACACACATCGATTCTGTTAAAGTCTCGCCAGGATTTCCCAGAGCCCTAGTGTAGTGAAAGAGTCTGGTAGCAAATATTTCTTCCTGTTTTCCAAGTAATGTTCATTGTAAGACATTCCATAAATACATTATAAGATTTACAATGAGGGCATGAAGATGCTGCTTATGGAGTTAATGGTGCAGCAATAAAACAAGCAGACACCTTTTAAATATATATAAATAAATATTAACATATGAATACTAGTAGATGCTCATGTGCACAAGCCACACTTGCACATGGTTTGGGATTTAGAAGTTGTTACCCTGAGAATATGTCAGTTTTGGGAATTTTTCTTTTTGTCTTACTTTTCTGTCATATAAACTATAAATCTCGTCTGAGTTCTCGTCGCTTGGAGGCCAGTCACTGTTGCTGAGGATAACCCCATACGGACAGCCTAGGGACACTTGGAAGCTGTGGAGATGGCATTGGACTGCAGCTAATGCGGGCAGTTTTGGTGCGGTGTCTTTTTGTGCCCGGGTCTCCATCAGTGGACTGATGCAGAATAGAGTTCATGTTGAGTCTGTGTTGAATCTCCTGATTACAAGCATAGGTTCCCTTTTGAGTCTGGTTCCTCTCAAGTTTTCTTTCTCATATCATCTCAGGGAGTTTGTGCTTGCCGCCGTCACCTCTGGCTTGCTCATTAGGGACAATCAGTTTAAAATTTAGATTGTAAATTTATATCTTTCTGCAAAGCTGCTTTGTGACCATGTCAATTTTGAAAAGCGCTATGCCGATAAAACTGAACTGAATTCAATCTAGTAATATCCAGAGTGAATAAACATAAACTTGTATTTTGTATAGAATTAATAGCATCTGATCAGTTATGAGCTGTTTTGGACCTTAAGCAGAGTTGGTTTTTTTAAAGCAATTTTTATGTTATTTTTTTCTTTTACAGTAAAAATAAACAGTGAAACAAAGGGCTTCTTTCGGGAACTCTCCAGAGAAGCCCGTAACTTTAACATCATGAAGAGAGACGCTGATAAATCGCACCAGAGGCCCGAAACACCGAGACCCAGAGGTGAGATGGAACACCTTTTTTTTTTTTTTTTTTATAAATAGAAGTATTAACACTGTATGCAAAACATGCAGGAAAAGTAGTATGAAGAACAAAGGGTGTGTGTCAGAAGAAAAGGTAAGTTTTATGTTGGGGTGGGGGACGGGTATTAAAGTTAGCCATTTTATATCAGTAGAAATTTTGGTATGGAAGTTTTGCTCAGCAACAAAAAAGTTAATGAACAAAAAATTAATGCTCCTGGGTGATGGCACTCCAAAGTGTGGGGACATTGGGACTAAGAGATTTGCTCACACTAATGTCATCTGGCTCTTTGGCCATAGAAATAGCTCAGTATTCCAGTTCTGTGTTGTATAAATAATGGTATTCGGAATGGAGTCGTGCATTTTTGGTAAATGGGCTAGATCCTTTTTCCCAACAGGCTTAGCTGCTTCCTTGTAACATGGTAATTTACTGCATATAATATTTAAAAACTAAAAGCACTTTATCCCAGACATATCTTCGTCATGCGGATATATTTATACTAGGTAGTTAATCTGCTCACTAAGCTACAAATTAACTTAGTAAGGCTGTAGTCATGAGCCAACCCTTGGCAGTTTCCAGATATTTATACACGCATTAAATGATTGTACAATATACTGAGGCTTTTTTTTTTGTAGTTGCTGAAGGAATTGTTGAATACCAACTATTCCTCATGTTTTTATCACAATCGTAATATGCATTGATATTATAAATCATTAGGTAGCAGTTTTAATGAGCTCTGTTACATTTATTATTGCTGACACATTTATACAACTCACAAATTTGATCCTATCTAGAATCACTGAGCCACCACATTTGACCCACTACCACTAAACAAGTATATCTGTATCTAGAAATAGGAGTTTGTATTTAATTCTTGGTGAAACATGCGACCAGTGTCAGTGGCTACATTTACATGCACATCAGTATTCCGATATTAATCAGAATTTGGAAGTATTCTAATTAGTATCGAGTCATGTAAATGTTTCAATCTGATTGCCTGAGTCAGATGAAGACAATATTCTGATTCCCACCCCTGGAATATTTATGTTTTAATCGGGAAATGTATTGCATGTAAACACCTTATTCAGACGATCCACTTATAGGAGATATATGAGCATGCTCATTTCGCAAGGAATTATGGGTACTAACAGATGTTTACTGTAGGCTTGGTATTTAAGAATGGCAACTCGGGGATCCAT
This sequence comes from Prietella phreatophila, assembly GCA_025728095.1. NCBI lineage: Eukaryota > Metazoa > Chordata > Actinopteri > Siluriformes > Ictaluridae > Prietella > Prietella phreatophila. Next base: position 15,173,017 of record JAOUWY010000065.1, on the reverse strand, counting down.
ATGACTACCATATATACAAGAGTATTCCGATGCCTGTACATATATAAATATTGTATTTGGAGTATGGCTGTAACCTGAATATAGACTTGAACAGAATTTGGTGTGCATGTAAACCTAGTCAATGTTGGAGTACAGGTGGAACTGGTGCTGTAAGTTTTGTATGAATATGGAATCTATCCCCATTCCCAATACACTAAGACACCCAACACATAAACTTGGAAATTAGCTTGTTATGATGCATATACTCTCCATAAATTTAAGTCCGATGAATACCAAAACTTTAAATTCATACTATTCTGACTAGAGATGCACTGATACTTTCTCAGCTGATACCGATAACCGATTATTCAGAAAGATATCGGCCGATACCGATAGTTCTTCCTTCTGTGGACTATTATTTTATGCCTTCTTTTAAATTAATAAGAATTAATTCCACAGTTCTGAAGGAAATGCAAATAAACACTTTATTCTCTCCATTTAAACAAGTTGTTTCATAATAACTGGTCTCATAAACAGAAAACACATTACTCACATTAACACATGAACTAAATTCTGAAGATTAAAGTAAGATTTCATAACTTATTGAATGTTATTAATTCATATTAACATTGACTGAAATCTAAAAAACCTGTTAAGTCTTCACACTCACTCAGCACAAACAAAAGCATTTCTACTTCATCACTGACATCAAACTGGTACTATATAGGCCTAATATAAACTTTTTTTTCTTGATGGTATTAACTCATTAACATTAACTGGATATGAAATGTACTACTCTACAAATGTTTCTGTGCAATATATACTTTTGTCAACTCATTTTTATGTAAATCTTTTAACAGTGTAATTTCACTTTAATTCAGAGCAAGCAGCTCAAGCAATGCAGGAAAAAAAAATTATTTAGACTCGACGCCGAAACTCCTGCTTCACTGCTGCAGCGTCGGTGTAAAATTTTACCTGTGCAGAGATTACAAACTGCAGTTTTGTCATCATTCCACACAACAGACATCATCCTTACACACAGCACGAACTCTGTATGTTTTCCCGCACACTTTTGATTGACGGGATATTATCGGCCCTGTTCATCGGATGTTTGTAAACTATTGGCCGATGGCTCGTCTCATGAAAAATTATCTTTACGTTGGTGCAGCTCTAATTCTGACCACACATGCTCTCATCAATCAGTGATAATTATGTGAGGGGCTTTTGTGCTGTTTTGAGTCAACACTTTTCAATCCTTGACATAAAACTTTTAATGTAATAGTCTTTAGTATTAAATCTAATCATATACAAGTTTGTGTCCACCCACCCATACACAAACATGCATCTAAAAGTGGCTATAGCTTGATTTAAAGCCTTTATCTAGCATTGTCAGCAAAATATAAATAAATGGCTAATGTAGTCAGGGTAAAAGCCGTGCAGTTTTCTATCCAGTGATTGAAACAGCGTCCCAGGCAATATTAACTCTTCTATCATATCACATAACTGTCACTGCAGTACATTTACTCCTGTGCTTCTGTACTGTCTGCTTCACTAAGATGAGCATGAATGGGAGTGCAATGATCATCGTTAACAATTTTTACACAAATAGTGTGTCTTTATGTGTGTGCATGGACATTATATAGTCTTTATGCATTATTGGAATTATATGGAGTGTGCATACATGCCTGATTATTTTCACATTAACCCCTGCAATGGCTTCCAATCTTTCTCAGACAAGTATACAAGCATGAAGGATTTAAATGGAGATATAAGTGCACTTACTTTACTTATTCTAGCAGATCTTACTCCACTGGTGTCTTCTAACACACTAATGTTTATTTCATGTCTATACCCTTAGAGAGACGTGCATATGCACATATTTTTTCTTACTACTCTATCTGAAGACTTGATAATGGTCCCCTTGTACCAGCCTTGTGCATTCAACCTGAGATGAAAACCAGTGGCCCTTGCACCAACGCATTGTGTGTTATCCTTTATATCAGAGATTTAGAAAAGCCTATAGATTAATTCAGCCTTTTTCAGACCCTTCTATCTTCAGTGGGATAGAAAAGAGCTAATTTCTTCACATGATGTATTTACACTATGCCGTATTGAGAAAAGTCAGTTTTGTGATTTAAAACTTTAGTAAAAATGCTCAAATACTCGTTCAGATTCATTTCTTGAAAACGATTAACTGCACAGTAAATGATTTATGTCTCTGTAGTCATTTATTTTTCCTCTTCCCAGACACAGCCTCAGAGAGGTCCTATTCGCGATCACTCTCGCCTCCTGAGAACGGATTTAAAAACACAGAGTCTCGACTGTATAGAAGTCAGGGCGTGGGCCCGACACGGGCACAGCGCTCACCCCGCGCAAACAGGCGTGTAGCTCACGCACCACGTTCACATTCTCAACCTCGCATCCCAGTTCACCCTCCATCCAGCAATCCATCCTCGAGATTAGATTTCTCTAATGGCTATGATACAGACAGTAGCTTTGACTCGAGAGAGCGTCCTAACGGAGCATTACGCCCTCATGCTAACCGAGCTTGGAAGCCAATGCGCCAGGTCCTCAATGTAGACAGCATACTGAGCAACAACAACGAGAGCCGTCTCCCCAGCCTGGGTCAGCACACCTCTGGCCCGAAGAGGCTGCCGTATGAGTGTGAGACCAGTTGGTCTGCACGCGAAGATGGTAAAACTAAAAACTTGATGACTATTTACGAGGATGAGCAGCGTCATGAACTGGGCAGCAGGAGCCCACTGGAATCAGAAAGGACCAAAGGCACTGTTAACCAATTCACACTAAAAAAAGAAAACTGGAAGAACCAGCGAATGGAATCTGGATATGAGAGCAGCGACAGGCTCAGCAATGGCTCGGCTGGTATGGACTCTCCCGTGGTAGAGAATTTAGGCACAAGAGAGCGACGGCGTGTCCCTGAGGTACACATGCTGAGGTAAGAGTGGCTTTCTATCTGCATTTTTTATTTTATTTTTTGGCATAGGCGGAAATTAATCCTGGCAAATCAGTCCCTCCAGGATTTTGCCATTTTTAGATCACAGAAATGAACGCAAAATCAGGCAATATTCGCAAACTCCCGCAATATTCAGAGGAGCTTGCAATTTTTCAAAATTACTATGGATTTTCCTCAGTTTTTGGCCAAGACTCGCATCACATCTTTGATTCAAGTGCGTCGAACACGAGTACAGCTAAAAGGCCTCATTTACCACCAAACATAACTGTGAAAGATAATTTCGTGCAATTTCGGTAATTCAAGTAGTTTTCTGGAAAAAAAACCTCAAAGTTGCATAGCAATTTTTTTTTTAAAGGTCACTGCAAAATCAAGCAATTTTGGCTGCAACAATCACAAAAAAATTGAATGCTTTTCAGTGGTGAAAATGTTGTTTAAACGCAAGTCAGAGACTGGATTAAACAGGGTTGTTCTAGAATGCAAAAATTATAAGTGAAATTTCTGACATTAGAAATGGCTACTTTTATATTATTTTCAGTTTAATTTCAAATGCCTAGTTTAAACTAAACATATTTTGACACTGTATAGAAGTTCTGCTGTTTTTTAACAGCTCTAACTCCACTTCTGTCTTGTAAGTAATGAATAATGTTTTTATAATGGTGTGAAGAATGGTGTCATTCATTTTTGGTAAGCAGGATAGAGCATTTTCAGTCGTGCTTAACTGCTGCCTGGTAACGTGGTAATTTAATGTGCCTGATATTTCTCAGCTAAAAACATTGTAGCCCAGGCATATCTTCATATTGACTTGATGTGTATTAAGTGGTTTATCTTATTACTAGGCTACAAATGAACTGAGCAAAGCTGTACACATGAGCCACCCCTTGGCATTTTCCACATAGTGATGCACATATTAAATAAATGTACAGTATATTGAGGCTTTTTTAAATATTATGCTGCAGGTTGCTGGCTGTTATACAGCATTAGTTAGCAATTTTAATGAGCACTATTACATTTATTACAGCTGACACTTTTATACAAAGTGATCTCTAGCCACTACCACTAAACAAGCACAGTATGTCTGTATATGTTCTGTTAAACATTCCTGAGCTGGAGTAACGTGGTCATTTTATTAGAGTAATCTTCATGGCTCCATCCAGACATCAAGTTACTGAGTGTGCTAAAGTGCTGTAGCTTTGTGCAAGCTTTCTCTTCCTGCAGTAGAGTTTGATGAGGAGAATTGCTGTTGTAGTAATTTACAGACTCACTCATTGAAATTGAATGAATGTGGTGCTTGGCAGTATTCCACAGATAAAAAAAATAATAAAACCTTAAGACCCACACAATTAAGGGCTCAATTTAAACTGCTTGAAGGGAAATAAGTGACACAGAAGTTTTTAGTAATCACAACAAATATGAGAAATTTCAGAGACAAGGTTTGCCTGTGCTTTTTGATGCATCTTTGATATTCTTGCTTTTTTATTATTATTTTATTTCATCTATATTTTCATGGTTTTTGCAAGCAAGGGATATGCAACCAAATATTGAGTGATATTTACTTTAAGACTGTCTATTCCTATACTTTTGCTTGCCTAAAAATTGGGTGGTCTACCACCAAAGGTGCCATGTTTTAAGTTGTTTAACGTGTAAATCCGAGGATTTGAAAGCTGACATTCTGGTCAATTGTCTTGTATTCATCTTTTAATCTCAGACCCAAATGTTTTCAATGTATAGCGTAAACAATAGAATTGGCCCAGAAGGGGATTGTATTTGTGGTGTTTTACTGGAATTTACTGGAAATGTAACAATATTTGAACTTAAATAAAATAACTATACAATTTGTTACTTAATACTTTAGAACCTACTATTAATCTCAGTAGAAAATTAAGGTATTGTCATGTGGGAATGTACCATAAATGGAATGCCAGTGCCAATAGCATTAAATGCTTTGTGTTTTAGTTCCATCCTGTTTTGGTCTTGAAATTTGATAAACCTTTTGCAGCCAACTTGTAATTTAAGGTGTTATCAAATACTTCCACAATAGATGATGGATGTAAAAATAAAATAATAATAATAAATGTTTCTCTTCTGAGCAAAGGGCTAAAGAGCCATGGTAGTGATCACATTCCATCATGGTGAAGCTGTGTGTGTGTGTGTGTGTGTGTGTGTGTGTGTGTGTGTGTGTGTGTGTGTGTGTGTGTGTGTGTGTGTGTGT
>JAOUWY010000065.1:15137938-15165469 GCA_025728095.1 Prietella phreatophila | reverse complement strand
CTTGAAGCATTCGTTGTGTTGAACTATTTCAATCGCTTTTGTTTGATTTGTTCATTGCAAACAGCTGAAAGTCTGTATATTTTGATAATAAACCTGATTTGCAATGAAGGTTGAATAATTTTGTTTGGAACTGTCAGTGGCATGTAATTTCATGTTTGGTATTGACTTGTATGTAAGGTTAGTGTTCCTCCCTTCTGTTTTATTCAGTTACATTCAGTTTCAGTTTGCTCATTCTGCTAACGCGTTAGTATCCTGTGTTTAAATCTGCAGGAGAAAATAAAACATTTAGCATGTCTGGGATCAAACTTGTATTGAGAGGGTTATTGTAGCGACTCTGATTTTTATTTTTTCAACCAATTTTAGACTGTCTTTATTACTAATTTTATGTGAACAAAAGTGATTAGTTTGTTTTGAGTGTAGCTGATTTTGTTCATTATATCCACAGAGGTTGGTATTGTAGTGATGCATCAACATGAAGATTTTTGCCAAAGATGTCAAATCCTTTTAGTTTAGTTGTGAATTTTAACTACAGGGTGTCCCAAAAATCTCCATAGAGACTGTTTCTCAGCACCACGTTGGCTGTGTCTTCGTCAGTGGACATCGTCTGCTCTGCCATTTCCAGTCTTTGTGAATTTGTTCAGAAGTTTGCAACTTTTGTGTTTTCAAGTTTTGTGTGTGATGTGCTGGTCATGTTGCATCTTAAAGTCCATCGCAACCTTGTGACAGCTTCTTGATACAGCTATGAGAATGATTTCAATACATCCTTCTTTTCTCAAAGGCATTCTTAAAGGCTGTCTAATACGGGGAAATAAGTATTGAACATGTCAACATTTTTTTCAGTAAATATATTTCCAATGAGGCTACTCAGATGAAATTTTCACCAAACATCAGTATTAACTCAAACAATATGGAAATATAAAGAATTCACAACATTAAGGTCCATAAATGAAGTTATGTGTAATAAAGAGGAATGACACAGGAGAAAAAAAAGTAAAGTTTATTACCAAAAAGATTTTTTTTTTTTACATTGAGCTTTGTCTCAATTTACATGTGTACTGTGCACAAATACAGTTAGAATCACTCTATGGGATTCCTCTTCCCCATATTGTGTGTGTGTGTGTGTGTGTGTGTGTGTGTGTGTTTTTGTCCTGAAATGCATAAAATATTACAAAAACTACAAAGACTACAGCCTCAAAAACTGAAGAGTGCGTCATGCCATATAATTGAGTTTCTCCCCTCTGCTGCCATTCTTGTCACAAAATGTTTGATATGAAGAAGCCACTTGTGAAAGACAAACACATGCAAATCTGATTACGCTGTTTTTTGATCAGATTTGAAAGCACATTTTATATGTTTGTTTTTGGTCATTCAGAATGCATAATATCTTTCCTGCTATAATCAGTTATGCTTTAAAAAATAATAATAAATAATATATATAATAATAAATAATAATAATAATAAAGAGAGGTGGGAAGGGTCTGGCTGCCTGAACATAGCCTTTGTTTGCACTATCTTTTGCCTTTTTAGGGGGGTGTTTTAAAAGAAAGCTGCTTGTTCGTGTGATTTCTTTTCTCAAATGCCAACTGCCCTGTATTTTCCATAATTTGCCTGCATTTGTTTAAGCTCAGTGCTGCGCTCACTACTTTCCCAGCTGAGAAGTGCATTTTGTGTCCAACCAGCTGTAGCTAAAGGTCAGGTCAGCAGGAACTACTGAAAGTTCAGCCCGTTAAATGGACATAGCCTTTTTTGGGTTGGATTTACTATAGCATCTTAACATAAAATGAGAGCTGTTTCTGATAATACTGTGTGCAAAAAATAATTATTGTATCATGTAGAACCTGATACATATATCTGACAGCAATCTGATCTAACTGCGAGTTGCTCATCGTAGCTTTGTAGTGATGGCTGTTTTTGGAACAGAATTTCTACTGGCGAAACGGCTAGTGACACATGACTCATTTTAGAATTTGGCCTCCAAATATATCTCGACGTTTGTAGGTAAGTTACTGTACGTTTTCTGCACTTTTGAAGATCAGTTGCTTGTGCTACTGTACATTTTGTCATTTTTAAATCTTCACAATTGTAAAAATGCGAAGAGCAGTTTGACTATTTAGGAGCAAATATGGTTGAATGTATTAAATGTCCTTTGCGTAAACTTCTGTACCTTATCTGGCATTTTGTTTGTATGTTCATGGTTCTGAATTTAAGTCTGGCTTAGCAAACATACAAAACAGGTGTGGGACAGTGAGCGGAGTTGTGGCACTGCCAGTGATCTCACTCTCCCAGTTCAAACCAGAATTTATGGGTGCAGTTGTACCACCCATAGCCCTTCCCTTCCAGCCGGTCTATCTTAAGCTCCCACACTGCCAGGAGCACTGCCTCAGGCCCGTTTTGCCACATGATATATTTATGTCCTTAATTAATGCTTCTCCAAGTGTGAGACTATCATTAGAATATCAGTGTTCTGTGCCCTTGGCTGTGTTCAGTGAAGGTGTGTACACATGAACGAAGGAATATTCACAGGGGCAGTGTAGATGAGCTCATGTCTGAAACTGTAGTTATTGTTTTTACTGATTAGAAAAAATATTGTTTTTATTTCAGTGTTGTTGAATTCTCACATCAGATTGTTCAGAAGGTGTTGATTTTCTATAACAGCAGTTCTGATAGTGTTTCCAGCTGTAAATCAAATGATTGATTTATTTTGAATGTGCTCATTCTATATACATTATTGTTTCAATAGTAATAACTAATTCACAGGGACTTGTATGGAAAGCAGTCCCCAGAATAAATTTTTTTTAACTTGAAGTTTAATAATAAACAATAGGTTGGATAAAAAAAAGTTTAACAAAGTAAACTATAATCGTTGACAGTCTTATGTGTCAGCGCGTTTGTAAAGGTCACTAAGTTTTCATTCATGGGAATGTCTTCAGGACGGAGAACGTGGTTTCTAGGTAGCATGCGTGTTTTTTAGTCTTATTTATTTCAAGAAAGATGGGGGGAAAAGAGGCAAGTGAAGGAGTGACTGTTTACAGCTTATGTAACATAAGTGAATACAGGACCTAACTTCTCTCCTGGAGGTTCCACAACATTCCACTACACTCTATGGCCAAAGGTTGACCTCACCTGACCACCTTCTGTACTGTAAATGTGGGTCTTCCCCAAACTGTTACCACAAAGTTAGTAAGACAGAATTGTTTAGGATGTTTGTATGTTGTAGCATTAAAGTTTCCCTTTACTGAAACTAAGAGCATGACAATGCCCCTGTGCACAAAGCGAGCTCCATGATGAAATGGTTTGTCAAGGTTGGAGTGGAAGAACTTGAGTGACTTGCACAGAACCCTGATTTCAACCCTAACATTTGGGATGAAGTGGAATGCCAAGTAAGCCCCAGGTGTCCTCACCCTCACTAATGCTCTTGTGGATGAATGAACAAATCCCCAAAGCCACAAGTCTTCCAAGAAAAGCAGAGGTTATTGTAACAGCACAGATCTGGAATGGGGTGTTCAACAAGAACATTTGGCTGTGATGGTCAGATGTCTATATACTTTTTGGTATATAGTGTATTTTTTTGAAAATGATCTGTTTATTAGTACATTTTAAAATGGTAAATTTCTTTGAGAATATTGAGGTCATGCTATGTTAGGAAAATAATCCACAATGGAATACCTCCCCAAAGTGGATTATTTTCCTATTGCAGCATGGCACATTGTGTTTTATTCCTTACTAAATCAGTCCTGAGCCTGGTCATATGCTTTCTGGTTGGAACATTTGGCCCTCCCAGAAAATTAAAAGCTAAGCCCTCAGATTCTGTAGAAATATTCCTTAGTGCAGTGATGACTGTAGGGCTGCAGCTAACGATTATTTTCATAATCGATTAATTGGTCGGTTATTTATTTAATTTTTTTCTTAATTCGATTAATCAAATGGAATTTTTGTAATGCAAAATAGATACAATCCACAAACTGAGTTTTACAAATATAAACACTTGTATAAAACTTATAAAATTTACATTAACACAACTCTTTGTCATAGTGTGTGTGTGTGTGTGTGTGTGTGTGTGTGTGTGTGTGTGTGTGTGTGTGTAAAAGGTTATATTATATATAAGTATTTATGCATTATTTTAATGGATGCACAAATAAACACTAATAAAACACAATAATTAAACTGCAGTCATCGATTACTAATAAAATCATACCTTCACTGCACCTTGTGGTTTCTGTTAGTCACTGCCTTTAGACATATTATTTTACGTGTTTACTTTGATCATACCGTTTTAATTAGACATTACAGATCTTACTTGCACTCGCACTGTTTATCACGGCATCTACGCTGCGAGTGAGGAACAATGCGGCCTCGTTACTAATAGATCACTTCCGTTATAATAAATGACAATTTTTACACTGCAAGTGTGCAAATACACCATATAATGACTAAACTTTTTTTTTAAAATTAAACTAAATCTTTTAAGCATACCAGTTTCCCCAAGCCCTTGAACAGTGGAGCATTTTATATATAAACGTGATATAAACATTTGTGCTCGTACACCACTGTCGAGCTTCCATGCTACACAGGCTCCACTTTGTAAAGGTTACAGGTTACAGTCTTCTTCAGTGTTTAATATAAAATGAGCCCCTGCCTTACGCCTCCATCTGATGGTGACTGAAGTCATGTTGACTATAAAAGGTGACGTTGATATAAACAGTAACAAGCAATTTATTTTCATTTTCTCTGGGTATTCTGCTAAAGCTAACGGCGTCGAATTACATGTGTTTGACGTCATGCGCCATCGATTGGAAAAGGCTTAAACTTGCGGGATACGGTAAAAAGAAATAAACATTTGAGATGATACTACCTTTCTAAAAATTCACACACTACATTCTGGAGTACATGGTGCATAGTGTAAGTGTGTAGTACGTCATTTGGGACAAAATTGTGGTATTTACTCTCCGGTGCATGTTTTCTGAACAAAAGTAACTTAATGAATAAACAATCCCCGTGCCGTGCAGACCAACTAATCGAATAAGATTCATCAAGAACAACGATTTTCTTAATTGATTATTTATTGATTTTTATCAATTATTTGTTGCAGCTCTAGTTGCCTGTTCTGTGATTAATAACACTGTGATCATATTTCACATTTATACTTCTGTATGAGTATGACTGCAGTGCAACAGCTTTATTTGACCAGCAAGAAAAACATGCAGGCAGTACGTGAGCTATACAGTGAGCGTTCAAACAGCAACAACCCACAAATGGTTTGTGTAAATCTTCACCCGAACAAGTGCAAAGTCTTCTGTTTTGCTCTCTGTTGATAGCATTATATCTGCTGCCATCACTTTAAGTTGTGGACTTCAAACAGAGATCCTTTACTGGGGGCTTAGCAGCTTAAGCATGATCGGCTTGGAAGAAGAGGGTAAAAGAGAAACCCAAAACAAGGTCTAAAGTTCGGTCATAATTATGGATTTGGGTGCTAATGCTCTGAGAAAATAACAGAAGGAGGGAGAAAGCCGTGTGCGGACTCATCACATCTCTGTCAAGCAGGCTAGTGCAGTTTCAGGTCTCTGGGTTTGCAGGCTGTATCTCAGGAGAGAAATTGCACCATCCTACTTAAATGCTGCTATATCCTGACCATGCAGGGCTTTTTTTCCCCCCATATGTTTTTTTTTATTTATTTATTTTTTTTTAAAGTGTGCTTTTATTTTCCACAGGCATGTCTGCAGAATGCCCATTTTTGCACCTTGTTTGTGCAACATTAAAAACAAAAAACACTGTGCTGATGAGTAGAAATAATATTACAATGACAATATAGTTTCCACATTTAAATACAATAATTTAAGGCTTAACATTTTAAATGATTTGTAGTTTAATCTGGCTGGAATTTATTAGGCATTTGGATACCGTTTTAAATGTACAAATTAACCAGTGTATATATCTGCAGTGTGCTCTCTTCTCAGCAGCGCTTTGTCTGGATCCTGAGCGCCCCCTGGTGGTTTTATTTTGCTTTCATATTTTCCTTTTCCGCTCTTAGATGTTTCTCCTAGGAGGAGAAATGCTGGTCCTTTTGAGGCAATTTAGATTTGATTTAAAAAAATTTATCCACTGGTGACCTGATGACAAATTATTTCCTTGGTTATTCATTGTTTTCTTGCTGTTTGCTGTGTTTACTCCATGGATTTTTCACTTATTTATTTTATTTCTTGGCGACCAAGAGTCTAGCTTAACTCTGTAAAGACATACTGCATCATTTTGTGCAGATATAATACAAAATTGTTGAGGAGCTCAAAACTGATTTGATATCCAGTAGAAAAATATGTCTTAAACAATTTTAACAAAGTAATACAAGTCTGATTTATATTCTCATTTTCTTTTTATAGTTGAATTGCGGGGGAAAACTCACGAACATATTCCCAGGTAAAGCATCGGTGAAGAATTAAAAATGTTTTGTCTCTGAAACACATTGGCCACTTTTTAACATTTCAGGTTGTTTTGTTCTGTTTTTGGAAAGTCATATTAATTCATTTATTGTCTATGTCTTGTCAATGTCTTAAATCAAATACAAAGACATTGTTAAATTAAATGGAATGATTAAATGACATTTTCTTTATGTAATAGACAGAACAGAAGAGGTCACATGGACAGAACAGATGGAGTGAATGGTAGTACTGGGACTGGGCTATTAAGCAAAACAAGCAGCTCCGAGTGGAACAGCTCTGATGATTTGGCCGGTCCTGTATCAGAGCAGGAAGATTCTTTATTTCACACTGATGTGCCTCCGCTTGTTCATCATAAACCATCCCAGAGTCTTTCTCACACCTCAGTTCCACCATTACCCCCCAAACCCAAAGTCCTGAGATCTGAAAACACAAGAGTTCTGATCCCAAACTCTGCTCACATGAGACCCAAATCCCCGGCCTATAAACCAGCAGCTTTGTCAAAGATGAGCTCAGAGATGTGTTTTGAGAACTCCGAGCCAAACATGCCCTCCTCATCAGACAGCAGCTCTAAATCCGGCTCGTCCGACCAGGACAGGTACGATCTGTCTGCCAGTGAGAGTGAGGACAAGTGTCCCAGCATCCCAGATTGTTGCGTTGATTCCACTGCAACAAGAGAGTATGCAATCCCCACCACCTACTTTTCTGTTGATAGCTGCATGACAGACACTTACCGGGCTAAGTACCATAAGAAAATAACTGTGGCAGATTCTAAAACAGGAGAGCACACATCATCTAGTGAGAGTGAGCACGGGGAAACTGCATCCCCAGCTCTCGCAGACGTAAAGATCCCAGATCTGTCCAGAACCAAGAAAGAAACGGGTATTATTGCCATGTAGTCCAAATTTTGACATCCTAATAACTTCTTGTAGGAGACCAGATCGCTGGATGTAAAACACTGAATTTGACCAAAGATCATCCTTTTTTTTTCAGCCCGCACCAGCAGTAAACCCATTGTGAAATGGAATCCTGTTTCTGTAAAAGGATTGGATGAACATGGCTTCCTATGACACCAAACATCAGTCCCACCAGACAGAAAGGTAATTATTACATGATGTGTGTGTGTGTATAAAAATTATTAATCTGCTTTAAACAGCACCCTTTAACTGCTGTTGCGGATGTTGGTTATTGTCTGATATCCATAGTTGATATCCATAGTTGATATCCAGAGCATTTTTCTGAATTTTTTGAACAAAATATCAAAAGGTTAAACAATAAATATAAACTTGTATGTTTTTATTTACAGTATACACACAAATGTGAAACTGCATTTTCTAAATACAGTTTTTTTTAACAGATGTAAAACATTTTAAAATGGACTTCGTGCCAAAGAGATCAGACTCCTGCAGAGACCTGAGACACCTTTGCTCTTCATTCTCCCTTTATTTTTTGCCTCAAATCCATTCAAGGAATAATTCTGTTGACATTTTTGCAATTGCACAGTCATGAGCCATTATAAAATGAAAAATCTCTCTTCTTGCCATTTTCGTTTTTTTTTTTCTTTTTTTCTTCATTCAGTATATTTTATGTGTTATTGCAGATCTCAGAATGTAGGAAACTGCTGAAAGAGCCAAGACATGGATGAACAACTGTTTGCATCAGTGTTTAGGGATGTTTCCAGCGTAATTGGATAATACCGCATTGGTTATATTTAAAATGTATGGAAGATGTTTTACTTCTGCTATATGTGATAGTCATCTCTGGAATGGGGAATGGTTTAAAATATATTTTCCTATTTTTTAAATATTGTTGTTTTTAAGATAAATGCCAAAAAAGATAAAGCCAACCCTGCTTAATGATTTCCCCCATATGAGTTTACATAGTTTTCTATTGTCTTGGATTTAGTCGAAATATTTTGGCTCTTATATTTACCTTTCTGCCTATGTTTAAGTGACTCCATTAAGCCTAAATGCACTAAACTGCATTTTCTTCAATGCGCCTGGCAGTTGTACAATCAGAAGACATTTTGTTTTAGTTTATTTAGAGGGTTAAACTTTCTGCTCTGACTGTAGCAGGGGGATGGAGAAACACTGAATTACATACTAAAGCACACGTTTTTTTCCAACAAATGAAACTGATTAAATGCTACCTGGTGTCTTGATTGATTTTGCTGCATCTTTTTTGCACTATGACCTGCTGATCTCCTTAAATTGATCAATTCAACATCACACATTTTGGACAGTGGACTGGACCTTTACTTTGTCGTCTGTTATGGAAGTTGATGTGAGACAAAAATATTTGTTTGTACATGACTTTTAATTTGCTCCAAAATATATGGGTACTGTATGTTTTTATCTTAAAAGCCTTTTTAATGTAATAGACAATGTAAAAATTTTTTAAATAGTTTTTTTTATTTTTGTTAAAGTAAATTTTGTACATTTACTAGATGGACACTAATAAAACAGTGCCTTATTTTGTATGTAAACAGAACTGAAAATAGCTGATTTTATTTGTGATTTCTTTGTATGTTGTTATAATTAATTTCTACTGACCAACAAATGTTTAATAAATTTTTTTCATCTGATTGTGATGCTGATTCAGTGTTCTAATGGCTGTAAAATTGTTTGATGATACTTGTGGTTCAGTGAGTAGGGAGTGTACAGTTTGCCTGTGATCATAGCCTGAGCAGTTTCAGTAGAGAATAGCTCCAGGTGAATAGTGATGTCTCTTATTTATGAGTACATCAAGCCCATAATGCATTTAAATCCCATACAACGGATATTATACACATACAGTGAGGGGGAAATGAGTACTCAGAACCTTTTGTTTGTGCTGTTTGTTATTTACTATACTTAAAGTGCATATATCCACTTCACATTTGCACACTTAATGCCACCTATACGGTGCTGTGAAAAATTATTTGCCATTGAATATTTATTTATTTGTATTGAAGCAAAAAAAAGTAACCAACACCTATCACCCATGTGAAAAACGAATTGCCTCCTTAATCTTAAAATCTGTTTGTGCCACCTTTAGCAGCAATAACCAACTAAATGCTTCTGATAACTAGAGATCAGTCTTTCACTGCAATGTGGTGGAAATTTGCAGAACTGCTTTAGTTCAGACACACTGGTGTATGAACTGCCTCTTTAAGGTCCGGTCACAGCATCTCAATTGGTTCAAGTCAGGACTTTGAGTAGGCATTTCCAAAACTTAAATTGTTTGGCCATTCAGAGGCCATTTGAGCCTATGCTTTGGATCATTGTTTTGCTGCATAAGCTAGTCACGCTTGAGTTTCAAATTTACAAACTGAAGACCAGACATTCTGCTCTAAAGTAGCAACGCATCCCCACACCATCACACTTCCACCGCCATGTTTGACCATAAGTATGATGTTCTTTTTGTGGAATTCTATGTTTGGTTTATGCCAGATATTATGGGACCCCTGTCTTACAAACCATTCCAATTTCGACTCATCAGTTCACAGAACATTCTTCGAAAAGGTTTGAGGATCACCAAGGTGTGTTTTGGAAAAAATTCAGACAAGCCTTAATGTTCTTCTGGGTTAGTAGTGGTTTTCACCTTACCACCCTCTCATGGATGCCATTTTTGCCCAGAGACTTTCTGATAGTGGAGTCATGAACAGTGACCTTTACTGATGCAAGACAGGCCTGTAAGTCCTTTGATGTTGTCCTTGGCTCTTTTGTGACTTGCTGGATGGGTCGTTGCTGTGCTCATGGAGGAATTTTGGAAGGTCGGCCACTTCTGGGAAGGTTCACTACTGTGCTGAGTTTTCCCATTTGGAGATAATGGTTCTCACTGTGGTTCTTTGGAGTTCCAGATCCTCTGAAATAGCTTTGTAATCCTTACAAGACTGATTTATTAACTTCATGCTGTTGAAAAAGTTCTATTTAAGTGTTGATTTGATTGAACAGGGTTTGCAGTAATCAGGCCTGGTTATGTCTAGTCCAGATGAACCCCATTATGAATTCAGTTTCATAGATTTGGGGAATTAGTAACTATGGGAGCAAATACATTTTCACTCAGGCCTAGTTGGTATTGGATAACTTTTTTGCTTCAGTAAATAACATTATCATGTAAAAACTGTATTTTCTGTTTACTCGGGTTGCCTTTGTTTTATCTTAGATTTTGTTTTAATTTCTGAAACAATTTAGTATGGGATATACACAAAAACAGAAGTAATCAGTAGAGTGACAAATACTTTCACAGCACTATATTCTTAAGCATAAACAAAGATTGTTTAAAAATGAAATTGATAGGGAGTAAAATATTTGGACACTATATTAAAAAATATATTTCAAGTTTACAGAAACTATAAATCAAGCTCTAGATAAGAATACTGCAAACAGTGTTCTTGGGCAAATTGCACCATTGCATTGCATCATTTATAAAAGACCATTCCATTGGTTGGAAAGATATTAAATAACAAAAAAGTGTCAACACATTTTGTCACTGTATATACATACATACTATCTAAGAGAGTTTACATTTACAGTATTGCAGTGTTGATTTGATTAAAGAAGTTGTTTCAGTTTCAATGTGCATAGCTTTAGTTCGGCTTGTAAAATAAAACATTGCCACACATTTGAGGTATGAATGTCTGCATCCACTACCAAACATTTGTGAACACATACAGTCAATATAGTATACAGTGCCTCTCTAAAAATTGTTATATGTTAAGAATAATATTTCACTATTTACCATCCAAATGTGAGTTCCAAATAAGCGCTATCATATAATGGATGGTCTCATATCATGAAGTAAACAAGTAATCTTAAGAGAGGGTATTAATTATTTGGTAATCACTAGCAGCTCATGTTTTCACATAGCACACAAATTGGTGTCCCTTTCCAGTCTTACAATCTCTGATTTGCCATTTTGTCTTCCTCCAGACCAAAACACACTTCTTGTTGCTCTTGATTTTGTTTCGGAGTGGACCACGCCTCCAGTTGGTGTAAGTAACCGGCTCTCCATCCATCCATTCCCACTGGCCTTTATTCGCCCGGTCATTCAGACCTGCACAGAGTCATCACAAGTGTCCAATTTAGCATAAACATGTTCTCAATTTGCATAAATTTGTATACGAGTTGAAAGGAGTGCCGAACAATTACCAATCCAGAAGGGCTTCCTCTCACTGAAGTCCCAGAGCCAATCCATGTCTGCTTTTGATAGCACACTGACAAGGTTGCCTTGGAAGCTAGGTGAATAACAATTAGAGTTGATGACACAAGGCAGAGCTAAGAAGGAATGTAATATCTGTTGTAGGTTTAGTGTTTTGTGTTTGATCACACCTCTCTCGACAGGTCCTGGCTGCACTGTTCCATGTAGATTTTCGTTCTGTGCTCAACAGATAGCAGTGGTGACTATGGTAAGTCCATCCCTGTGGACACTTCTGTGCATTCACAGCCTGGAAGAGTAGAGAAAAACTCCTATTAAATAATCTGTTTTTACAAAATCAGATTAATTCATTAAAAAGAATTACATGAGATGGGATTTGATGGAAATGTTACATCCAAGAGGATGAATATATACCGTATGTTGTCTATCTTATGCTGATTACCTCATCTGTAGCAGCCCAGGGTTTCCAGGATATCCCATTGCACTGCAGGAGCTGACCCAAGCTTGCATTGAAATGGAGAAAACCTGCCAGCTCAGGAGTGCAGGTCTTAGACTCTGGCCTAGAGAAAATATTCTAAGCACATAACCATGTATACATTGATTACATTGGGATAAACATGCACACAGTTGTAATGAATTAGTCTGTAACATAGGAATCCTATACATGACATTCTGTATGCTCTATTAATGCTCAACACTGGATTTATACCTGAGGTGCTGTGCCTCTTCGGTTATGTGTAGGAAGTGCTGTAAGGCTTGTGAGAGAACGCTGCTGCCCTCTACTGGTTACCTGCACTTGAGCCTTTTTCCCAGAGTTAAAGGCTGTAGTTTCATCTTCTACTGTCAGTGACATTATTCCATGATACTGCAATAAATATAGAGAAACTCTTTTAAAAAATTTTTTTTTAATAAACTGTTATATAATTTTAATGATGGAACATTAACTGGCAGTACAGCCATAGTTTGAGGAACAGGAGATAGACCACATTCATTAACTTGATTATTACGGCCATGACTATAAGTTCTGCTGCTAGAGACTGTCCCAGGAATTTTATCCACAATATGATTGTAATAAACATCATTTAGTACTGTTTGACTTCACTCTTCTGTACCTGTATACTCTAACAATTAAATCCACCCAGAAAAGCATGGGTTCCCTTTTGCATTGGGTTTCTCCCAAGGTTTCTTCCTCATGACATCTTAGGGAGATTTTCCTGTGACTCATACTTGTGCTTTGTTCAGTTTTACGTGAATGAATACAGATTGAAGTAATGCTGCTTTGTGGTAATGTCTATTAGTAAAAGCATGAGAAACCATGGTACATTGACTTACAGTGTAAAGAACATCAGATCCACTCTGAATGATTGAAGAGCGTCGAATCTGTATGTGAAAGTAAGCTGTTACACAAATTGCACTGGAGCGTGATATACATAGCCTACAGGAGGCACACATTTTCATATAAGCATATCAACTCACAGACTTTCCGTTGCCATTGGTTCTTAGTCTTTTCTTGGACAAGGGGGTAATAACTTGAGGCAAGTTATCTCCTCTGACAGACTCTGACCCATCTCCCAGGGTGATAGGTAAAGTCTCTACCTGGATGGAGCCATGTTTGAGGTAGGACCCTGCTTGGAGCTCCTTACCCTGAAGATCTGGCCCTCTGGGAGACTGTTTCTCAGCACACTGCCCTGTGGAGCCAGCTATATCCAAAAGATCATTGATTTGTAAATGTATAAAATGTAAGATATGTACATATTCAGTTGCTTATTCAAATAGTAAAGACAGCTGTCATAGACTACAAAGGCCACAAAGTAGCTGTCAGGTCTTAAACCCTCTTTGGTACTTTGTTAATTTATGATCTAACCATTCATGTTGTCCATTATCGTAATGACTGTTTTGTTGTTTCCTCTCTGTATTGCACCGACAGGGGAATCCATTGTCACCTCAAACATCTCCTCAGTCTCCTCCAGAAAATCCTGCACAATCTCCACCTTCCACTGCCGACTGGCCACACCTGGACATGTATTTGGAATTCAGTCTGGTAAATATCCCAATCATCCTTTTGGTACTGTATATTATTAACAAAGCACTGGTGTAGTAGCTGTAGGTGACAGCAACTAAGGGTTTTATGGAAAAATAATAATAATAATAATAATATTTCAGCAACTGTACAGTACCAGGGTCAAACTGAATCAGAGTTGATGGAGCTGATATGAAATCCTTTCCTATAGCTGCTGTTAGCTCCTTTACCTGATGAGTGAAAAGAACATAGTCATATATCTATTTACAACAACTAGGCTGAGAGTTCATTTGCTCATTTACAGTTTCATTTTTTTCTGAAACCAGAATGATTTATAATGGTTATAATGCACTAAAGGCCAGTTTCCCTATCCCTTTCCTACTATTTGAAACTAGAGAGCTACATTTTTCACCTTGAGAGTTACATATGATGAATCCTGCATATTGCCCTTCCTCTGAACTGTAAGAGAGAGTGGTCCTTTGCCTTCACACACACGATAATCTGTCTTGGTCAGCTCTACACTGGCCCAGCTGAACTCTAATCTACAGATAGAGAAAAAGAAATAACAAGATGAACATTGATGGACAGTGATGGTTTTTCTCTTATTATGCCTTGAAGGTGCCTTTCACAACATTTAAAGGTGTTTTAGACCTGTAATAATAATAATAATAATAATAATAATAATAATAATAATTTCAAGTTTATTTTTGAAAAACAGTGATTTGCAATATTGCTATGCTATAGTACTGGCTAATTTCTTAATTTCAATCTGCTGCTTAAATGATTCTGGCCAGTCTGAAGGCACATATAGCTTCAAGATGGATTTGGTTGGGGACAATGTAAATGCTTGTCTGTTTCTATTGCAATTCACCTCAAAGGCAGCAGAGGACACTAAAATAACAAACTGTGTCTTTCAGAATACTAGCCTTCACTATGAGCTTGTGGTGTATAAGCAAACTTTTTAGCATGCATTTACTTGTGAGAAGATCCAGTGTTGCCCAGTGAGTCAGAGACTGCAAACTCCAGACTGTCACTTAAGGCTTCCAGGGAAAGGTTAATCATATACAGAATATTCCTCTTGTTCAGATCCCTTTGAGTGAATCTTTGACGCACAAACGCACCTGGCGACACAGCAGGAAGTCTGATGGTGATATATCACGACCAGTGATATGCTCAGTACACCATTACACAGTCAACAAACTCTTCATATTCTTATAGGCTTATTGAGCTTTGTTATAAGCAGACATAGCGGTCATCCATCCATCCATCCATCCATTTTTTCCACCACTTATCCTACATAGGGTCAGAGGGAGCCTGGATCCTATTCCAGGGGACTTGGAGCACAAGGCAGGGGACACCCTAGACAGGTTGCCAATCTAGTGCAGGGCACTGTCTCACACACACATTCACACAGCCATTCACACACTACAGACAATTTAGAGATGCCAATCAGCCTCCAACACATGTATTTCGAAAAGGGGTGGAAACCCGAAAAGCATGGGAGAAAATGCAAACAAGGCAGAGGCAGGATCTGCGCCCCCAACCCCAGAGGTGCGAGGCAAATGTGCTAACAACTAACCTACTGACTTAGCGATGATTTATTGTAGAACTGTTGTACTTCATCTTCTTACCATTGGTGGCATTCTCCAAGTAACCAAAGTAAGGAGCTCTGAGTATGTGGAAGATGAGATTCTCATCTGCAGCATTCATATCATGAGCCTTTAATTCTCTAGATGAGATAAAGATTCCATAACGTCCATCTTTTAGAAGTTCCACTTTCCACAGAGTCTCAAGCACCATCACACTTGGAGCAGACCGGTCTAATGTTTCAATCTAAACACACACACACATTTATGGTCAAAAATTCATTTGTACCCCAAAGACCAAAGACAACCCTCTCTATAGTGTATCATGAGTATAGTATTGGTACTTCTTTGAAACTCACTTTAAACACTATAATGTTTTATCTATGGTGCATTATTTTTTATTATATCACCAACCACTATTCTCAAATCTGATTGGCCAGTGGTTTTTGGTGAATTTTCTATAACAGCACAGCTCTGAGAGTAGTGCCGAAAGGTTCACAGCATCACACCACTTTGATCTTGCCCCTTGTGTTTTATTCCTTACTTATTACATAGTAAACTCAGATACTATAGCAATGTTTGTAATAGTCAAAATGTGTCATAAAGGGGTCTTCATTTCTACCGAAAATTCATAGGTTAACAGTCAACTCTGCACACCTGTATAGAAAAGAACACTGGATATGTATGTGCCTTCCCTCCCACCAGGAACCCTCTTTCCGTGCTATCAGCAGCAGTGAATGTAAAGCGGTCAATCTGAGAAGCTCCACCCAAGTGTCTGTAAGCAACATCCAGGTCCACTAGGTTCTGCTGTGTGAAGTTGTTCCCTGGAGCTAAAGGGAAACCTTTCACAATAAGCTGCCCATACTGTGGGGGCTGCACAAGAATGAAGATCAGGCAATGGGGCGGGGTATCTGGGTCAGACAGGTGCAGGTTATCAGTGGTGATAGTAATGGTGGAACCCTGAGGAACCTGCAGACCAGCCTTCTGCATGAGCATAGGGAGAACTCTGTCTATCATCTCAACCAAAATCTCCAGAGTACCATTACGTGTGGATTTTCCATTACTGATGACAAACCTAGAAACAATTTAGAAAAATCAAGATGTAAACAAAGAATTAGCGTTCACCACAAATTCTGTACATTATTAGAATAAAAGGTTTCTTAAAGGTTCATCAAAGGTTATTTTGATAGTTAATGAAGTTTAGCTTCTTAAAGGAACCCTTAAAGGAAACACAGGTCTTTTAGGGATTTCTCTTAGAAGCACAAAAAAAGATCTTAATGAGTCTGTCCAAGCGTATGAGGCCTAAAATTATTTCAAAAAACCTTTTTATTATTATTTTTTAAAGCCATAATTTTCTTTATGGTAGAGGTTAAGCATAGACACTATGCTATTAAAGGAAAATACCCTAAAACAGATGTATATACATACATAGTGTTCATCCAGAATGCAATTCAGCTATAAGACTGTTACAGCAGAGACTCGAATCAGCTTGTTAGCGATCTACGAGATTACAATTGTACAGTGAAGTGCAATACCAGCATGAAAATGGACGATTTGGACCCTTGTATAGTTAACATACTAAAATACTAAAGTGCTGCTGCATCACTGTCTATAGGTAAAAATGAAACAAGGGCTAAATCCCACTGCCACCAGCAGGTATCAACGGTAGTCAGAATTGTGAGTAATGTAGGAAACTATTAACCAAAGTGAAAGTAAACCAACCTGTCAAGAAGTCAAAGATGTGTTTAAAAAAAACAATCTGAATTTCATTACAAAATAAATCTTGGATGTCAGTGAAGGTCATGTGCTAATTATAAAGATTAATATACATTGCTCAGGGTGGATTTTCCTTTAATAGACCGATTAAACACAATATAAACATCACAAAAACAAGCATGGTCCTTACTGCACTGTGTCTCTAGGTGAGGTAGCTCTGTTGTCATGGACGTAGCACACCAAATTAGCCGCTATATCCAGCTGGCTAAAAGAGTGTATTGGAATGCCAGTGTGTTTGATGTACTCCATATGACCATGCACTGGAGGCACAGTGATCACATAGAGTAGCTCTTCTGGCCTGTCAGTGCCATCTACAGCCAGCAAGACGTCTGTAGTGATCACTACATGTTCTCCACGGCTAGCTTTCACCGGCTTTACAAAAAATGCTATGTCTCCTGGGGAACAGAAACGATGAAAATCCACATGATCTGACCTTCTATAAAATATGTATATCAACCGTTCTAATGCATAATATTAGATGTAGCATCTAATAGCTGATATTAAAACAATATAAACGAAAACCTTTCTGTAGATCCTTGATAGAGATGTGGAAGTGTTGTGCAGGGGAACGATTCCTGCCATCCTGTAGATGAAAGATGAAAAAGTCTTGTGTGTGAACTCCAGGCTGAGCTGTGTGTACATAGCGCAGCAAATTCATATCCACTGCTTCCTGTGAACAGTTCATTCCTGTTGTCAGTGTCCTCCAGTCCAGGCCTGCCTGAGAAGGCACCAGAGAGGTTTGCATAAATGTATGATTATATGATGACATATAATCAACAATACTTCACAAAAATAATAGTGTACAGTTTATATGATACTGCAGAGACATAGTAATAGTCAATGTTTGTTATAATTGAATGTAGGCTTAGGAAAAGTCTTTCTTGTGCACTGACCTTAATCTGAAGCAGGCCATGAACGGGAACACTCTCAAACACATAGATGATGTTAGTGGAGGGAGTGTCATTGTCATGGGCACTTAGAACAGCACTGGAAATAAGTCTAGCTTCTCCTGGTTCCAGCTCAATCCCAGTGTTCCTGTAGCACATACACCATAGCTATTAGCCCAATTCCATCATAGAATTATTTTAGCATGCAATTATAATATGCTCAGGGGTGAAAAATACTTAATTAATTAATTGTACTTTATTTTGTTACATTTGTTACTATACTTAAGTATTATATTCGGCTATTTATACTTTACTTGTGTGTTATTGGAATTGAAGACTCTCCTAATTACAATTCTCCTACCTAACTGCATCTCTCTAAAAAAAAAAAAAGACTTACTTTTTACTACTTACATTTTATTTACACCTTCAAAGTACTCATTACAAATCCTGAAGAGTTTCTTCTTCTCTCCTCCAGCCTATAAATGTATGCTATACTCACTGTATGGGCAAAAGCTTGTGGACGCCTGACCATAACAACCATGTGTACTTGTTGAAAATCTAATTCCAGATTTAGTTTGCCTTTGCTGTTATAATAACATCCACTCTTCTGGGAAGGCTTTCTACTAGATTTGGGAATGTGACTGTGGGCATTTGCTTATTCAGCCATGATGGACAAGGAGGACTTGGGTGCTCGCTTTGTGCACAGGGGCATTGTCATGTTGGAACAGGTTTGGGCCTGTTAGTTCCAGTGAAGGGAAATTTTAACTTTACAGCAAAGACAGACATTCTATAATTTTTTATGCTTCCAATTTTCTGCCAACAAATTGGGGAAGACCTACATATGGGTCTAATGGTTAGGTGTCCACATAAGTTTGACTGAATAATTCAAATTTTAGCTAAGATTTTACACATTATCTATATCTTCATTTAAGTTGTCAGTAGAATTTCCACCCGTGAATATGCTTGCCTGTGTTAATAAAAATAATGCATGCACCACTTCAATTATTTTCTATGTGTGTAGAAAGAAAAAAGACAGAGTACTTTCATTTTGTATCAGATACCTAATGATACATGGCTTCTCATCATTTATAGGCATCACTTTGACCAATATGTCCCTCTGGAGCTGGTGCTTTCCATCAGACAGCTGGATGATGAAGCTGTCCTGCTCACTCTCTGAGTCATCATGCAAATACATCAGCATCATACCTGTGAGGACAGAGTCACCAAGAGGTTCAAAATCTGCTGTACATGTCACAGAATGTAATAATGACCAGAGTTGACTGACTGAATGATTGGTTAATTTAATTATTGATTGATTGATTGGTTTGTTCATTTGCTCATTCACTCATTTATTACCATTTCTGAGATCTTCCATGGTGAAGACTTGGACATGAACGTCTGTTCCATGATTCTGGATGGATCTTCTATAATGGGCCACATCATTACCATGAAGCCCGCCTATGATAGCCCCATGTTGTGGCTGCTGGATAATGCGAAATGTTAATCGATCTCTGGGAACATCCAAATCCACAGCATTAATAATGGAGGCATCCAACTCCTTCATGTCTCCCTCTCTGACCTGCAAAACACATCTCCATATTTACTACTGTGTAAAAGACTGACAGAAGTTTCTTTAATATGATGTACAGTAGCACAATTTTTTTAAAATATCATATGCTTTTCATAATCTATACACTGCATATTCCACGGGTTTGGTCCTAGGAAGTCCACATTAGCCTGGAGAAAAACTCAAATATTAAATAATTTGTGTATTTTATCAATTATTTTAGGCTCACACTAATGTTCCTGGCTAGGAAATCTGGGCTTTCATCATTTGTTGGCTTGATGATGATGTAGAAGGGGATTGCAGAGGATTGGTGTTCGCCATCAGCGATGTATAGCATAAACTGGTCAGCAGTGGGTTCAGACCTTTGGTGTCGGGACTGCACATAGTTTATGTGTCCATTCAGTACATCCCTATAGGAAAAAGAGGCTGAGAGACAGAGAATATGAAAACCTTCAGTGTTGGTTAATGAGTTTATTTACTTAAAGTTTTAAACTTAAGACACAATTCTGGCTAAGCATTCACTAGTGGCCTTTTGAAAACCATCTCTGTGAGATCACTGACCAATACTGATTCCCGTGTTGCTCTTCTCAAACCCCGGACTAGGCAGAATGTTCTCAATATAGCCAAACTGTGGTGGAGACACCAATACAAGCTGCAGGTCCTCCAGAAGAGTGTCCTGGTCAGAGGCTCCAATATGTGCAACAGTGATAGAGGCAAAGCCTCCTTCATCCACCTGAAGCACTTCACCTGAGGAGAGGGAAAGAATTTTTCATGAAGAATATTATTATTAATAATAATAATAATAATAATAATAATAATATATCAAATGCAATTACATATTTCTTGTTTGAATTATAGATATATGTTATGCTAAACATAAAAGATATATGATTACCTAAGCACATCTACCTTGTATCTGCACTACTCTGACCTTTTTATCAGGTACCCTAAAATATAGGCGCACATATAGGTGTGGATATACTGCTTATAGCACATTTGTTGCTATGCGAAAACTGTTATGCCCCATACCCTGTTCTTCATTGAAAGAGGACCATATGACCAATGCTGAACAGATATGCCAATTTCAATTCTCAACATATCAGTGCCTCTAACAGGGTTGTGAGACGTTAATGTGTGATGCGGTCATAACGAGTTGCTGTAATTGTACACCTACTACACAAAGGGTATCTGCTGTATATCATTTGTGTACCTCAGTGTAAGTGTAAGAATCTGTGCCAAATTCTTTCAATGTTAAATCCCCATTTTACCACTTAAATGTAGCTTTATTTCAACAAGTACAGCATTTATTATTTAAAAGAACATACAGTTTGAAGTCTGCTTAAATCACTTTCAATAAAGTAAAGATCATTTGCTTTGCAATTAGAATTGATCAAATAGGGTATACCAATAACAATGGATGGTGGCTTGTTGTCCACAGGATAAACAGTAATATTGAGGTCATAGATTAACAAGGAGTCCTGGGGATGTTTTGTTTGCCTGTTTAACTGAGGAGGTCTGTCAAAGCAGCATGAAGGAACTGGAGCCGTCTGTTCATCAGAGATTACGAATGTGATTGTGTCATGACGAGGGAGCAATCCACCCTCCAGACCTTTGGAATGTTATTTATATTAGTAACCATTCTCATTTCAGACACCATAAAACCACGAAGCATTCAAATACAGCCCAATATTTTGCAAATCTGCAAGAGGTCTAAATATGTTTTAATTATTATAAAGAACAATAGGTGAAATATTGTTGGATAATACAGATAAGAGAGAAGGGGTAGTTTTATTACCTGTGTGTTTGTAGCTGATGATCCTGGCCTCTATATCTTTTTGAAAGAACCTGTCTACCACTTTACCATTCTTTAGCACTACACCATGATATGGCTGACGAGCAATCAGATAGGTCAGTTTGCTGTCATCACTATCAACATCTGTTGCACAGATGTACTCTATGGTGATCACAACATCCTGTCCCTCTGCACACTCTAGAACAGTCTTCAAGCCTGGCACCAGTGCTGGCATTTCATCATTGACTAGAGTTACCTGTCAACGAATATAAAGGTCTTACAGTTAGATATCATTTAGTAATAGTTAATGTTAATGTTGATGAATACAATGAGTAAATGATTTTTTTATTTTACCTTAATATGTAAAACAAAGTCAACTGAATTCACCCCATCTGTGGCTATACATTTAATGTTATCTTCCTCTGTCTCTGAACTATCATGGCGATATCTGTGTGGGGAAAATGCACATACTGGAAATTCATTCATAAGTTAATAATACCAATTATACAAATTTGCAAGAAAAAGAAAAAAAACAACTCTGATCCTGCTAATAATTTAAAATTGTGAATAAGATGCTGACATGTCTGACCTAACTTTTAGACTTTTCAGGTCTCTAACAGTGAAAGTCTGGCCTTGACTCAAGGGTACACCATCCAGATACACGTCCCCATGCTGAGGCCTTCTCTTCAGCGTCACACGTAGTGAGTCCTCCAGAGAATCCACATCAGTCAGGTGCAAGTGATCGGCACTGACCCAGCATTCTCCCCCTTCATCTACAGTTAACTGGTTCATGTGCACCTAAGAATCAAACAAAACACCATTATTCAAACCTGCATGTAGCCACTTTTCATTTGACCATTTTTGTGTATGCTTCGCATAAACATGATGTAACATTGTTTGAGTACAAATCCGTGCACCTGTCAGTGAAGGTTTCCTATCAAATAACTAACACATATTCTATTTAATGCACACTGTTCAATCAAATTGTGTTGTCTGAACAGATGGTTTTGGGATACCTCCGGGGATTGGTTGTCTACTGGCAGCACTGTAATATTGAAACAGATTCCAGTGGTAGTTCGGCCCTGCTCACTGGTTACAGACAGCACAAATTGAATATGCTGAGGATAAGGCCCAATATCTTGGAAAGGCGGCATATAAGCCACTTTCATGTAGTTGACAGCATGCTAGTGGGAAGGAAGAAGGTTGTTAGCATTTGCACCCCAATAAAAAGCCAAACTGTGAAAAAAGGAACAAAACATTTATTTATTTATCTATTTATTTATTTATTTTATTTATACCTGTGTGAAAAGTCTAAGCACGGGGACATTGGGATCCTTAGCAAATTTGGGGATGCTGTCAACCAGGAACAACCGCCCTGCATCATGTCCCCTAGCAAACATAAGTAGGTAAAAAAAAATTCTAAAATTCAAAGTGCAAAACATATTAATAAACCACAACATGACAGCAAATCATAAAATGCAAAATGCATTATAAGTTAGATCCTTATTGAATATTGCATGCTTATTTGAGAGAATGAATTGCACTTTTTCAGTATGTTATCTAATTGGTCTAGTGAAAACTGATTTCATTCAGAGTTACTTATATTATTACACTTAGACATACTTGTGTCTTCTGTATAACAATGCTTCCTTTAAGTAGGTTTTAAGCATTTATATACTGTTATTAATGCTGTGCCAAGTTGACAGCCAATGAAAAATAACATCATATGAATGCAATTGATAAAAATAAGCAAGAATAAAAGCATCAGTAGATTAATTTAGGCTCATTAATTTTTCTCTTAGTCTAAGCAAACTCCAGTTTTCTATTTTCTGCACTCTCTCAGACTAATTCACACTGTAGCTAATCAGCAAAGAGCATATGATGTCCCTTTCCATTTTCAGGTAAAGTTGTTGTGTTTTTGGTTTTGCTGTCATGTTTCCAAATTGTATGCTGTGTTTTCTTGTTACATTTTCTCATTTGCTGTAGCAGTTTTAGTTTGTTAATGTGTTTTGCACTTAACAGCCAACATAATATTGATCTTAAGATCTTTGAAAAATATCTGCTACCACCTACCCATATGTGGTAGTGTAGAAAGGTTGGGTGGTAACAGTGTAGGTAAGCTCACAGTCTGGTGACTCAACATCAACAAAGTGCAACTGCTTCTTGGTTAAATATACTACATCTGTCTCTTTGACGAATAGGTGTCGAGTTATTCCTGGGGCCTCTTTAGGTGGCTGATCTGGGACAGGTTGAATCTGAATCACAATGACCTGCAAAAGATGTCAAATTTAAAAACAAATAAATAAATAAAATATCTATGGGAATTAATTTATATCCATATTTGAAATCCAATGTCAAATGTCATATTAAGGAGTAGAAGGGCCTTATCAAATAATTAATGTGTCTGGTGGCAGTGATAGCAGAATTACCAAACTGGGCTTACAGGATTGGTGTTGGATGTATCAACAAATTATACCTGAGGCTCTGAGAGATTGGGAGGATCATGGAAATCTGATAACACCACTTCAAAAGAGTCATCAAATACTTCACTGCCAAAGTGCCTGTAGTAGATGATGGAATGAAAGAGATCCTTTTGTAGAAAATGCATCACAGGATATCCTACAAAGAAGACATGAATCCCCCAAGATGTTAGACAGCATATGTAGCTGTCAAAGACTAAGCTAAGTAGTTGATTTATAAAAAGCTATTTTTAACCTGTAATTCCTGGACCTGGTAACTTCATGATCTCCCCTGCTTGAGGAGGCTTAGTGATATTGAATAAGATGTAGTCATCACTGGAGTCCATATCTGATGCTTGAAGAATTGAACCTCTAAGAAGAGCTGTTTGTCCCTCAGAGAGTTCCAGGACCATATTGTTGATGAGGAACGGTGGACTGTCATCCTTGGGTAAGATGTTGATGGGGAACTTATGTCTGGTTTGGTGGCGGCCATCAGTGATCCGAAAGACCACAAAGTCTTTGGTGGTATCGCTGTCATCATGATAATAGTGCACCACTCCAGCCTTGATGTCACTTACAGTGAACATGAAGCCTTTTCCACCTAAAATATATAAATTTTAATCAACCACTAATGCAGTATAAAGGAATGATGGTCTTTTCAGGATAACTGTATAAATAATTAACATAAGAACAAATGATTATTTGTACACCTCTGACTGTCAGTCTTCCATTCTGTAAGCCATCCACAGTGATGATTCTTACAGCCTTTAGATCATCATTGTCCACAATTTGCAGCTGATCCCACGTGATGGGCCGAGACTGCCCTTCCAGGAGACTGAGACCTTTGAAAATTTCAGCATTATTAGAATCTACTTTGTGTAAAAATTATTTACACAAAGTAAACTGTTGACAAGTGTAGTTAAACTTGTGTTCAATTAGTGCAAAATACTCACCCATGTTCCATGACACTCTTGGCGCATTTGTGTCTGCTGTCCTGATTGACACATGTACTATAATAGGTGAACTTTTCTCAAAGTAGAAATCATGGACTTCAAGCTCTACCTAATTGAGTAAAGGCTAAAGGATTAGTGACAACCTACCAACATGTTTGGTTACACTTTTAGGAAGAAAAATATTCACCCTTTGAAAGTTCTATAGTATGACATTGCAGGTTCTATATAGAACTGTTAAGCAGAGAGTTTACCTATCAGAGGGTTACAAAAAAAAAGAAAGCTATGAACACTTAACTAACCAATCAACCAAGTGTTCTTAAAGAACTAAGAACACAAGTTGTACATTATACACCAAAATTATCCCAATTCTGAGTAAATGTGCTTTTATGAATGAAGGTGGTATTTTGTGCAGTGTCTAGAAGGTACCTCATAGTTCCTGCGTTGTGTATGGCTGGAATTTGGAGGCTGGTAGCTGATAAGCATTTCATTGAGGTCCACCCAGGTGAAAGATGAGATGGGCTTGGTGTGATCAGACAAATGAGTGATGAAGCCCTCACTGGGAGGCTTGGTGATATTGAACACCAACCTGTTCTTTGGGGTCTCAGCATCTACTGCATCAAGGATGGCTGTTGAGAGTGGAGTCAGGATGAACTGATCCACTTCCAGGATGAACATGGACATGAAGGCAGGCTTTGGGGGCTGGTTTGGAACAGACCCTTTAATGGTCACAGGGATCCAGGCTTGTTCTGACTGGATGATTAAAACAAATCATTTAATATCACAATGTGTGATGAGATAATAAGCATAACAAGTGACTGGCTTGCACACTGGTCCATGCTTATGGCATATATACCTGGATTATGCTCCTGCTCCTTGTGTCTGTGAGATCCAGTTTGATAGCAATGTAATCAATATCAGGTGATGGAGGATCAGTATGCTGATAGCGAATGCCCATCATTAAGAATTCTTCGCAAGACATTTTTGTAACTGTCACCAATTTTAGTCCTTTTAAACAGTCTTCACTCTTGCATTTGGATCTGGCTTTATTTTCTGGAGAAAGTGTAAAAAAAAAATTTTTAATTAAATAAAATATGCATAAAAAACATGGCTCAAATGTGTACTTAATTTGGCCAAGAACTGTGCTATGCTGGCTCTAAACAGCATATTTAGTATATAGTGTATAGCTTACACAGGAAGATGTCATACCTAATTGTTGTCGAATTGAGACAAAGCTGTCTGGCTCGTCTCCTCTTGGCCCCTCTAGCTTGTCAGGTTCACCAGTGACCAGCTGACCATGTCCAGGTAGACCAGAGTCTGGTGTCATCTCCCTAATAGTACACTCTATGTTGGGTCGATGCTCATAGTGGAAGGACATCACATTGCCATCAAGCATATTGGAAAGGCCATAGAACTCTGGAACTTGCAACATCTGTGGTCCCAACTTTATAAAATTACAGTCAGGTTCCATGATCTCAATATGGAGTGAGAACAGTTCACTATATGTCTCTGTCTCTGTGAATCTAAAATACAAAACATTTAAGATTTTAAGTATAATTATTATCCATCCATCCATTTTCTACCACTTACTCCTTCTTCAGGGTACACCCTGGAAAGGGTGCCAGTCCATCACAGGGCACAATCACATACACACTCATACACACCAGTCAGCCTACCACGCATGTCTTTGGACTGGGGGAGGAAACGGGGAGAACATGCAAACTCTGCACACACATGGTCCCAGCAGGAATCAAACCCCGGACCCTGGAGGTGTGAAGTGAACGTGCTAACCACTAAGCCACCACGCACCCACAAGTAAATTATTATACCATTCATATACAAAACACATACCTGTACAATCGAAGTTTCACAGTATCTTCTTTTAAAATAGGACAGCCATTATGCGTATATTTCACCTCATCAGCCAAATAGTGGCAGTCAAAAACCTGATGAAAGAATAGTAGTTAAGAAACGCACATAAAATCCATTTCACTAGACTTTGCAAAAATATGTTAAATTAGCAGAGGCTCTATAATAATGCTATAATAATGCAATATGAAAGACTAGCTTTTTCACAGACCTTTCTGAAACTATGGCATGGTGTGGTGATACACCTCATTCCCAAAGTGCTTTTGCAAGCCACGTGAAAATAAGAATTAAAAATAGCATTAAAAAAAAAAACCTGTTGTTTCATCTGGCTATTAACAGGATGCAGACATGAAGAATTTTTATGTTTCACTTTAGGTTAAATTGTTTGCAGCCACTTTGTGGGAGTAATTGCATCAAAAATTATTGTTTGCATCATTTAAAAGACTTTAAAACCTTAATGATGTCAGTTTATGTTTAAGAGAATGCCTGGTGAATGCTGTAACCACAATGTAAAGAAAAGCTAAAAAAATCATCCCCTTTGTCCATCCAGTTTGAATTGATACTGCTATGTGATATCACTGTTTGATACTTACATGGCATGTTGTCATGGACAAATAGAGAATTCTTCACCTCAAACCTACAGTCAGACTGTAAACCACTTCAAACTGTGGTCACACAGATTTTAATGACATCTTTCAGAACATGTTTATTTTTATGGTTTATATTACAAGTAATCCAAATTTGTCAGAAACAATCTGCCAACCCTGCTATACATGCATGCTTTTCAGCTAAAATTCAACCTTAAAAAATCAATGCAAGCTCTGCAAGCTTTCTTAATAAAAGAAAAAGAGGAAATAGAGCAGCTATGTTTTCACTGTTAAGCGGTTGAAGATATTGGATTAAATTACATCAGCATCTTCACCCGTGATAATTCAACGACTAAAATATTTACATATTTTATCTAATCTTGTCTATTCTTTTTGTACCATCTAGAACTAGTAATATATTTAAGCCAAACCCTACCAGCCTTCCCCTAGTTTGATAGACTGCCAGAG
>JAOUWY010000065.1:15119447-15137858 GCA_025728095.1 Prietella phreatophila | reverse complement strand
TTACTATATTTTTTAAATCTACTTTACTAATGTCTAATAAAGCTTAAATCAGAAATTTTAGATATACCTAGAACAATACAACAAAAAACTGTGGCACAGTGTTATTTTACAAGTGAGTGTTGATCTGTCACCACATTCTCATTTATCGAGTAAGTTCACTGTGTATGCTGAAGGTAGGTCTAAATAGATGGCCAAACTTTTAAATGTTAAATGTGAATTATATCTGCATTTATTTCAACGATGCTAAATCTGACCCAGGTGCTTTTCTTCACAGACACTATAGTGATTTATGTGTGGATATCTTTTCTATTAGCATGCTTAGTTTCATGCTTAACACTTTAAAAAACTAATAACGTATAGGTATTTCTGCAGTGACGAATCAGGAACAAATGAGTAGTACTACACTGACACCCAAATTACTAATGAATACTGAGTATTTACTCAGTAAGTAATAATAACGTGAGAACTATCACATAGCTAGTCATTAGTAATTAGTTATCATGTGTTTCACTTTACAGTACTGTTCCAGATCCTCATTATCCCCTAATGAAAAATACAGTGACACTTCAGTCATTATCTAACATGTACATACTCAGTAATCTCTGGAAAAGATATAAAAGTAAGAAATAGAGTCATATATTTATAAACGAGGTTGTGATTGATGATTATCCAGAAGTATTACTGTCACATTCCTGCAAAATTGAATGATGGGAGGTAAGAAATGTAAGAAATGAGTAGGCTACTTTGCATCAGCTAGCAGTTCTTTGGAAGTTGGAGCTTTTGCGATTTGTACTTAATCGGTAGTTAGGTAGTAGTTTTCCAGGATTGCTTAGTTCACAACAAAGTACAAAACTATTACTTGATTATTACATACAGAGTAACTGCCCAGTATCCATTAGTAGTAAGAATTAATATAGGACGCTCATTCATTCCTGCTTAGTCCCTGCATAGTTATCTGTAGGTTATTGAACTGTATTTTAAAGTGTTACCATTTTATGTACAAAGCCTGTGGGTCTTGCACTTCCAGATGTTAAGAGCAAAAAAGGTCAATTTAGCCAGCTGAAACTGAGAGAAAATGACAACTTCCCTTCAGTTAAGGCAGAACTGATAATTAGCTGGACTAAGTATTCAGCTCAGATTTTTCAGCATAAATCAGTATGTTCTGAGATATGAACAGAAGGTTTAAAAACAGGGATAATACCTGAGGGGACAGTGTGCCAACACGTTGGGTAATAGGTTCATTTAGAACCACTTCCAGCTTGCAGGCATCCTTCTCTCTGGGTATGTGGAATTGCAAATCTCCTTCCTGCAAGAAAGCTGACTGTCCTCTCTTCACCCGTAGGCCATGGTTGGTCTTCACCAGGGAGCACACGCAAAAGTGCACAAGTCCAAGCAAAAGCAGAAACCAAAATGGCCACATATGAGTCCTTTGTTGAAGAACCATTCTTGTTTCCTCATATATTTTTCAGTTAGATGAAATGCCGTTTGTTTGTTTTGATGCTTTGCTTCAAACTGGATGATTTATATCCTTTTTTTCTTAAGACATGTTCTGTATATTATCACATGCTCAGGGAAGATCTGTAAGTAAAAAAATTAAATTACAAATGCATAAAGTATATTTTCTGTGTTTTTGCTTATTACAGTAATGTTAAAGTTAACTTTTTTTAACTTTAAGCAAGAATGCATATACAGAAGAAAAAAAATTAAGCTTGTGGGTATGAATAAACCAATGAAAAGCACTGGCTTCTAGATGCAATGCAATGGACACTAAAAACATTTCCTCCTATCTTTGTGAAATACTTCACTGGCAGTTCTCCTTGATATGTTTGTGGAGAGACAGGAAAATACAGACCAGTCTCAATAAGGTGAGATGTCAATTTGAAAAATGACCTTTGACCTTAAGTCCTAGACTAGCATTCATAGGGGAGTGGGCTGCCTAATCTGTCAGCATAGAAAACACAGCTACAGTAAATAGGGTTAATTTCTCCAACTACAGTTAACAGCCAAAACCTCAAAGACATGATAAATTGCTTCTCCTTTCCTGTTGCATGTATATGGTTTAAGTTATTCTTGTCATGGGTTATGCTACATTACACAACTTGAGCTAAAATAAATGTGATGTTAGTTCAGCGATGTACAAATATAGATATTGTATTTGATATGTGCAAAGCTGATATCAATATCAGAGTTACATGACTATACTAACCAGTGTGAAAGCATTTAAATGCTTTGGAGACATTGCTATAAGCTTTGCCTGTACTAAAACATTTTGTTGAAAAAAACTTAAAAGGTCTGTCATGTGGAAATTAGTTTGTGACGTTTAATATTATCACTGCTCTCTTAAACACTCCAGTTGTTGATACAGCTGTTATTACATACATCTACTCTAAACAAGATAACAATTTAGTCTCTATAAGGTTTTATTTAAAACCACTCTATAAATGACATAGTGGTTGATAAATACACAGATGCCATGCAAAAAATCTAACCTTGAAAAAATATGTTAAAACATTATTCCAATGAGTGCTGTCCTGGACGACAGTATGTTGTGAATAATTGCGTAGGAAGTATTGTAATGAGTCTAATAAGTTTTGTATGCATCAGTATGCATTACTCTATTTCCAAAATGCTTGTCACTGTCCAACTGTGATGAATCCCATAGCAGTGAAATATGTTGATTATGAATTTTGCATTAACAGAAACATGCCTGATACTGGGAAACAGACATTCCCCCAAGCCTAAACTATTGTTAAACTCACTTCCAGTCTTTCTTTTAGAATGACATCATACTTTTCATTGAATGCACATGTTAACACCTGGCTGTTCACACACATGGTACACATTTAAAGTCTCCTAAACAAGTATCCTTAAGGTAAATATGCCATTATCATTTTAAAATCTATTCTATTTATACAATATAGTATTTTTTTATTGTGAAGAGTAAATAGTTATTAGTACAATGTTATTCAGTTTTATTTATAGGAGTATATAAGAAGAATATGCCATTATCATTTTAAAATCTATTCTATTTATACAATATAGTATTTTTTATTGTGAAGAGTAAATAGTTATTAGTACAATGTTATTCAGTTTTATTTATAGGAGTATATAAGAAGAATAAAAAATAGACTAGATTTTGGATCTGAGATTTTATTTAATTCTTCTCTTCTTAACCATCCATACGATTATCCTCTTGAACTCTTCAAGAACATGTTCGATAGTGTTTCTAACCTTAGCTATTATGTAGAGGAAAACTTCTTTCACTTTTTTTTCCAAGCACTGATCATAGATTTCTACCTGTCCTAAAACACCACAGATGTCCCAGATGACTACAAGATCAAGCTCCAAACATGATATTTTATAGCTTTTCAAACTGATGACCAAAGACAGGATCCTCTGTAATCCATGTTTCCTCAGTGCCAAAACTTATTACACTTGATGGAAAGCAGCATGACTGGACCAGAAAAACCACCATGAATGGCTGGAGTCCAGAGAAGCACAGCATGCCCTGGAGACCAGCAGATTTGACTCACTCATCAACTTAGTTTAGGATAAGAGAGGGAGATAGGATGAAATGCCAAAAATGTGGTTTGAACCAGAATCCTTGGTTTAGTGTCCTACATTTTTGTTTGACAATTAGGTGTTGTTAATGGAGATCACAAAGCAAAGGTGCCTTGTAAATGTTTTCAGGTGGGATAGAATTACATTTCTGGTTGGCACTGGTAGACTGTGAACAACCGTTTTAGTCCTTGACCTTCCTTTTCACTAATGCAAAAACAGTAAAAGTTGTTTTCAATTTTAAATTGTTTCAGACTCCACAATGAGAAATTTAATCAAAGATTGTCTGAGTCTAGGAAAGTACATTAATAACTCAGTGGTATACCCATTCCTTGTGTTTAATGATTACTGTAGAAAACTAATTTGCAGTCCAGAAAGAGCAAAAAAAAATTTGGGGTAAAAGAACAAAAGTCAAGAAAAGCCACCAAAATGCATTAGACTAACTCCGACATGATAAGCAGTGAAGCCAATTTCTGGAGACCTAATGTAAGCTGAGCCTACATAGTACTGCAGGCCAGGATGCCTATAACAGAGAGGATTAAGTGTGAGGTCTTTGGGTTATTCACTAAAAAGGGCCAAATTCCAAACTGTGCTTGAGGCAGATTAGAAGTGGGACCTTTCCCATCTTTAAAGTCCTCACTGACAACATTGTGCTTAATCAATCTGTGGGCTTGCTGTAGAATAAACATCCCTCCCTAAGTCTCCCAAAAAAAACAAACAAACACCACAAGCCTCTGATGTCAACGATTCACAAAACCAAAAAGTGTGTTGAATTTTTCTAAAGAACAATGAACAAATAAAAAAACATATATCTTTCTTATACATTACATGATTGTTGCCTTAAAGCACAGATCTTATCTGGCTAAATGTTTGAGGTAGGGATGAGGGTAAGCAAACTTATAACATGTAACATAATATATACTACATCCATCTGAAATAAAAATGCTACTACTAGTTCTAGTATTTGTTTAATGATATATGATGAGTAGATACTGTATGATGAGTATCTGCCTATTGAATAATGGTACTAATTGGTGCAGATAATAACCCAAAATGTTTTGTTTAAGTCCAAATGACCAGATTTTTTTCTTCTTTTTTTTGCAGCTTATGATATAATATAAAAGAAAAGGGGGGAAATTTCCATCCAAAGCCCAGCTGTGCTGTACAATAGAAAACACAAAGCCTCTTTCCAACACATTCCTAACACTTTACCTGATCACACAACAAGATCTCACAGTTCCAAAACCACAAACATTGTTCTTCAGGGCAAGACTCAACATGTAAAGACATCATCTATGATTCTACCATTCTCCTTGTTTATGGTGATCTCGCTAAGGTTTGGACCAAGTTCAACAACCCATCATTGAAAGAGCTCCATGAGCACAATACTATATATGAGGTCTACATAGGGCAGCTTACTTGGAAATCCATTCATGATTTGATTCCTACTTAATAAAAAACTTGAAAACATTCGTAACATTTGAATCAATGATAGTAAGGTTATATTGTAAAAAAACTATAGATAACGTTTGTACTTGACTACCCTGAATAAAGAGTGTAGAGTTCCTAAATATTTTACACATTTAAACATTTTTAATAGTTAACAGCCCCTACCCTGTATTTAATTAAAGTCAGCATATTAGAATTGGGTAAATTTAGTGTGGAATGAAAATATCTTACACTTATATGGAATATGTAACTCAATTGACCTACTTCCCATATGCAGAAAAGTACATGCGGACTTACAGTACATGTTTGTTACAATTGGTAATGAGCTTTAAAAATTCTGAGAAAGGGGAAACTAAATGTAGGCAGGGTGGGTGGCCGGCAGTCTGCATGCTCCCTGAATGGTTGCATCTAAGCCTCAAATTCCATTCAAGCATGTAGGGGCAGAGTTTCCAGCATCAAAATGTATTGAAAAATAAACAAATTAATTTAAAAACACAATTCGGTCAATAAGTCGCTGATTAAACACATGCTTGACTACTTGTTTGACTAAAAGTCTTGCTATTATGATTTAGACTTTATGTATAATACATTGTGAGCAAAGGTTTGAGCATCATGAAACCCTACTTTCAAAACCCTACTTTTTTGCAGTGTAAAGCGCTTGGGTTTAATTTAAACCAAAACAAAGCAAAGTATAAGTTCCAGAAGACACAATTTTGGGTCATACAGAGAAAAACATGTGGTGTTCCTCTCTTGACAAGCATGATCTATCCAAAGCTGGGAACAAGTGGAGACAACGGCTGGAGCCTGCAAAATCGGAAGCCTGTTCTTCACAGCGCTGAGCCCTGCTTCTCATCTCACTAATGACAGGGTCCCAGACAGCCAACTCTTTCCAAAGCAAAGATGAGTAAAGGACAAAGGGGTGTAAGGGGGGAGGCAAAAAGGCTGCTTCTCCTCTTTCTAAATAGGCTCAGCCACCATTTTTTTTTGCAGAATACCAGGATAGCCTTGTCCAGTGTGCAGAAATGTTAAGGACCCCTGGGCAAAAAGGCCAATGCCAAATCCAAGTGGAGGTTGTGCACTTGTCTTAAGAACACTGCTTAGGTTTACACATGACTCTGACCCTGTGAAACTAATCTTTTGCTGAAGAATGTCCCTATATCCCAAATTTGGTCAAGACTGAAGTCAGTATTATAATGGCTAAAGTAGACTAGTTAAACACTGGGTTCATGAGCAATCAAAAATAATTACAAAAAAAGTGTGTCAATATCAAAATAACACCAAGAAGGAAATATTCATACCATGTCTCATTAAAGCACTTGTGTTGTTGTTGTTGTTGTTGTTGTTGTTGTTGTTTGTTTTTTGGTCAACAAAGATTATTTCAATGCAATGTTAAATGCCACAAACACAAATAGTACAATAACATTTTATATTATTCTGTTGAGCTTTCTTCTTTATCATCATGTTATTTTAGCAACAAATCTCTACCTGACAGCTGTCAATGGATGTGTGGCTTTTCTAAACCAGTCAACCTCCACTGAATTAATTTCCATCATCATTCCTGCAGTTACCATTCTAAGACATACACGCAAGAGCAAACAATTGTGTTCTTACCTAAAGCACAAACAGCAGCTCTCTATCTCCAAAAACATGCTACTGCCCCAGAGCACTCCTCTACCTTACAAAGCAACTGTCTAATTGAGCAAAGAGCCTTGAGTAGCTTGCACAGAGACAGAGGGGGGGAAGAGGGAGGCAGTCTGTGTGAGCACAGGGGAGGGAATCAGAGATGTTGTCCCACTCCACAGAGTCCAGAGGGAGGAGTGCATGGAAGTACAGAGTCTCCTAACAAAGGGAGAAATGCAGAAGCAAACAGAATAGAGAGACAAACACAGACAATGTATGATTAAAGAGAAGAGAATATTGAATGTTTTCAGGATTGCAGGACATGACAAAGCCTACAACATTAATTAAAGACTGAAGGAAGACTGCTGGATCTTTCATCATAACTGAACAGGAATGCAGGCAGAAAGTGTACATGGATTTCAAAACTACCTTTACTATAGGTTAATGTTGTGGGAACAAATGTGAATTTGTTTGTTTCTGTTCTTTTTTTGCTGTATGAATTCCACTCAGGCCATGAGAGAGATTTGTATTGCTGGGATCAAGGCAAATGTGACGAACATTTTCTTTCTGAAACCACCAGCATCTAACTATTCAGTGGCAAAACCAAAATGATTGAGTGTAAATGAAGTATGTTATGGTTAAACCAACAGCTGACAAGCCTAGACACATTTCTGGCACAAGTTTCCTATGCCATGCGACCTTTGACTTAAAAATGGCTGCCAGTTAATAGTTCGACAATATCTAATCAGGAAGAATAACACTCTGTATTTATGCAGTGTATGATTAATGAGGAAGAGAGACAAGCTGTAACTGGGGTGAAAAAAGCTAATGTCCTCTAATATAGCCATCCACATGAGTGCATAAAAAGCCACTTTTCCCAATGTGCTTACAGAAAATTACAGAAGTTTCCACAATAATCACTGATAATTACTGATTAAAAAAAAAAACAGCTGTTGCATGCAAACTAATGCAAATTGCTTGCAGATAGGACCCCCCCTGCCCCTTCTCCATAACCCCCACTCACCCCACCCCATACAATGCCTCCCTACTTACAGGAAAGGAGTCTTTATGTAGATACAAGCTATTATCTACTTCTGTCACTCCCTGGGGCCTGTTGGCACATGATTGTTTTAAGAAGTAAGTAGATCCAGGTTCACCTTCCTTAGACTGAAAACCAGACAAGGTCACTGCCTGTTTAATGGAGGTATAATGACTATTTCCCCCTGAAAACTGAATTACTAACTATGGGAATGATCAGAAATGGTGAATTTGGATATCAGTTTACAAACTGAAGTACTAATTGGTTTATGAAGTACAATTCCTTAATGAAAACTCCATCTGTTTCCTTGACTATATTGTACTGAGGCACAAAAAGCATTTCCTTAAGTAGTAATTATTATTATTATTATTATTATTATTATTATTATTAAAATAGCTATAGCAACATGTGACTGAAACTCTTATATAATAGTAAAGAAGACCAGGAGGAGCAATGAAGCCAAACAAGAGGCTGGGATCACTAAAAAGCTCTGAGTAAAGTTGGACAAGTTAATAATGGCTCAAAAAACAATATAATCTTTTTGGATCCATTAATAAACTATTTGCAATGTTCTGTTACTAAACCTTTCTAATAGTAGATGTTCAACATAATAGTTTGAATTAGATGTTTCTAATGCCAAATGAAAAGCATTAAAAAAGTAAACACCTTGTAATTGATGCCTGGTTATACATTAAGTCATTAATTTCTTTTCTGAGATTTCATATGGTGTTTATCTGTTTGCCGCACATAAGTACAACTGAAAATGAACGCTTGTAATTCAATTTTCATCTAGACATTCCACTACTTGTAAGAAATCTCAAAGATCTTGTGCCAGTTTTCCCCAGATGACCAATCCAATCTTATGTTTATGTCTAGTTTGATCATATTTAGTAACTATAGTTTTAAAATGTTCAATACAACCCACACCATATTTAAATGGATAGCATGACCAATAATCTTTATGCAAGAACTGTTTATTAGCTTCTTCCCACATTAAAGTTTAAATGGGGAACTCCTAGGTGGTGGTTGCAATTTTGCTTGACTTTACATGAATAGATAGGAACACATTTCATACCAATTTAGTTGTGTAAATTTGTAATTTTTAGTCCATGTGTCCTGACTTCTAGTCTCAATATAAAAACCTTCTAGAATCATTTACTTCCCTTAAATCTACTTCGACATGTAAATACTTGATTGCCTTTATGTCGAGATGCACTACATAACGTTCACTCTTTCACAATTTACAGTAGCTACAGTACATTCACTTTTATTTGGGCTCAGGTGAATTAAATGTGTTTCAATATATATTAAAACTATACTGTATTAATGTGGTTACAAGAAAGCACAATATTTAAGAAGAAGAAACAGGACTACTAAAGAATACAACTGATTAATCAACACGGACATCTACTGTTCAAACATGTGAGCCGGAAAATTGATAAATCTTGGTCAGGGTGGTGGTGAACCCAGAGCCTATCCCAAGAACACTGGTTGTAAGACATTGGTTGTATACACACCAGATGGAATTGAAGCCTATTGCAGAGCATCACAGTCTGACAATAGGTACAAGTTAGAGACATCAATCCACTTACCTCCATGTCTTTGAAGAGATAATCGCAGAACAAAAACCACACATACAAAAAGTCCACAAACTTACAGGATCAAAACCCAGGACATTGGAACACAATCCTTGAACTCTCAACATAAACAACCACATACAACAATGCCATACTGTATGAAAACACATTACTTGAAAAGTAGTCTTTCCACAAGCATTTGTTGAGTATCTCTACTTGTTATAAACAATTGCCAGATAGAAAAGCTTGTAAAAATGTTCAGCAAGTTGAAAAAAGACTTTGAATCCACAAAAAGAAGAGTGATCATCCCCCAAACCAAAACAAGACTTGTTGCTTTGCTCTGCTGCCAGAAACAGCACGGACACAATGCATGTCAAATGGACTGTAACATTCCAGGCATTTTCAGTGTGAGCGGTAATTACTTCTCTCTATGTTTGGCTGTGTGGTGTGCATTTTGTGAATCCTTCCCACACCCAATTAGCAAATGAGGATCAGCTTTCCTGCTGTTATTTTATCTTGTGAGATACAGACCAGGAATCTCCTCTTCATCTGTCTTAAGGTTTTTAACATGGAGTTTAAAATATTTTTGTATTTTTTGTATGCTGTTATAACCCTGAATGTTGTAAGTGGCTTGAAGTTTGAAGAGAATCTTCCTGAAGATTTTGAAAATGGGGATCTTAGCAAGGCCATTTTGGAGATGCTTCACATCAATAAGCTGTCGGTCCCTCAGCAAGCGAAGCCACATCCATACATGAAGCAAATTTACCATTTACTGAGCACACAGGAGTCGAGGCAGAGAAGCAATTCAGATGGGACTCTGGTGCAGAGTTTCCGTAGTATACAAGGTAAGAAACTCTCCATATACTCTTTAGCACAGGAAATGTTACTATTGATTGATTTTTATTGTATGTGAATAATGACATTTTAAAAGCTATTGCATCAATAGTTATTCATGTGTTTACTAACTAGGCACAAAATATAGCAAACCTGGTTGGATCTGGTACAACTTGTCATACTTACAGCCCTCTATGACTGTTGCTGAGCTGATCTTACTGAGAAAAACCCTACACCCTGAACCGCTCACAGTAACAGTGGCTGTACACAGCCTGTCTTTTGGAGCAGGGAACCTGAGCATAAGTGGCCCCCTCACTGAGCACCTGCTCACCCTGGACCAGCTTCCCCCATCAGGCTATGATGTGTTCAATGTGACAGCATCTCTACCTAATCATGTCCACGGACCACACATCCTGGGCTTCCAGCTGCGCTTCAGGGATGAAAGTGGCAGCCTGGTGCTCCATGAGGCTCTAACCCAGAGCTTGTACTGCTTAAACACAAGCTCTCTAAGTCAGCCTCTGCTAGTGACATACAAAGTAAAACCAACAGAGCGGCAGATCTCTGAGCGCAGACAGAGGCAGTATTGCAGAGAAAGCACAAATCAGATAAATCAGCATTCACAACTGAGACAGCAGAGAAGCACAAATGACACAGCATGCAAGCTTTATGAACATCTCATTGACATTCATAAATCTGACCTGGCTCAATGGATACTGCAGCCAACAGCATTTAACATCAGCTTCTGCAGGTAGTTGAGATATTTTTCATTATTATTATGTAAGTTTTTTTAATCACCAATTTCTGAAAGTATTATCTTACATTACGTTATATCTATTCCGCAGGGGTTTGTGCATAAAAGAACAGGCAAATCTTTCTCTGGCTGATCAGAAACCAAAGGATAAGCATTTGGAAAATGACAAAAGGTATCTGTACTTAAAAACGATTTGTCACCTACATTTCAGTTGTATTTAAAACAGAATCATTTTTAAACAGGATCTGTTTATAACCTTGTGCTTCATTCCAGTCCACACTGCACCTCACAGGAGACGTCCCCCCTCACAGTGATGTATCGGAGCGTCACAAATGACATCAGTATAAAGCAGTTAAGAGATATCAGGGCACAGAGATGTGTTTGCTCAGAAAACATTAAATCAAATACAAATGAGTGAAATAACACATTGATATCTACTCAAATATGTGTTGTGTGTTGGCACAGAGTGTGTGGATTATAATTCCATTACCCAACACAACCATAAAAGTTTAGCCCTGCAAAAATATGATCCATAAACTATTTAAGTAATAATTATAAGTTACCTGAAGATGATTAACTTATTAATAAGAGTTGCTTGACGTACTTGGATAATATAGTGGTTCCTATGACCATGAATTATTATCACCCAATGCATGGTGTATGTTTATGTTTCATGCTCTGGCCAACTAGATTAACCTCAATCAAGTAATTATCATCTCGTTCAAGAATTAGTCAAATGTGCAATGCATCTGGGTACAATAACTAGCCCATGAAAATAGTTCAAACTTAGGGTCTCTATAAAGTGTGCATGAGCACTGCATAAATATCTCATAAAGCAAAGCTGGAGGCATGTCAGTACTCATTGGATAACATTAAATTAATTGTGAGAACTGGAAGAGAGTAAAGAGAACCACCCTTAATTATGATTCAGCACATTTATGACACTTGTAGTTGTAAGGAGGAATACAATGTGTATACAAAGATGTAGATGAATCCAATACAACAATGTACAAAGATACAATCTGCATCTTAACAGTGTTTTACACTTGTTTAACACCAAATTTTGAGAGTATCAAAATCAAAGTCAAGTTGTATTAGAATGGCACCACATATTCACCAGCACTTCAGCTGAACAGCATTTAATTTCATGCTCCAGTAAGACATAGATACAGTAAATACACCTCACAATAGTTAAGATGACAAATGGATACTTTACACTTTCATGAATGTGCTATTAGTAAAGACAAAGCAATATATATATAAAAGCTGCTATGTCATCTCAAAGGTTTTAAAG
Source organism: Prietella phreatophila (assembly GCA_025728095.1). Lineage (NCBI taxonomy): Eukaryota > Metazoa > Chordata > Actinopteri > Siluriformes > Ictaluridae > Prietella > Prietella phreatophila. Next base: position 15,125,736 of record JAOUWY010000065.1, on the reverse strand, counting down.
CTTACATAAATCCTCCAGTAGTGCTTCATAAAATATGTATGTAATGCTTATTAATTCATTTAAAAGGTAGCCTGCATGACTGTACATTCATACTTTTGACCACAAGAGGACAAGCACTTCTACATTTTTTAAAGGCATTCGTCCATTTTCTAATGTATAACAATGTACGGTTTATTATAATATTCATTCTGCTTGTATTTGGTTATTCTGTGCATTATAAACCTAAGCACAGTTCAGTTTCATTAATTATAATGTTATAATTATATAATGTTTAGGTGGTAAGCCAATAAAATAGTGTCAGGAATTGACATCAAGTACTGAATTATATAAGTACATATGCTGTATCTAGCTACAGCAAAGTGCCATTATAATAACAGTACATATAATATGACTATTGATTAAATAATGATTAAATATTAATTTTTTTCTATTGGCACTTATCATCGACCATGTGAAAATAAACATTGCTTTTGTACACCCTCCAGTAATGAACAGTAATGAGAGGGAAAAAAGATTATTGTCCACTTAACTGTTTTGGAGTTTGTAACTAGCAGCTTAAATCCAATTTAGACTGCAAAAGAGCCTAAAAATGCTGCAGAAACTAAAGTGTCCAGAACATAATCGGACACAAGACTAAACAATGGTTTGGCATTTCAGCAGTTCTTTTAATGTGTTAGCCTTTCAACAATGCTTCCTCTCAGACTGTAACATTGTAACCCACATTAAACTGACATTGAAAATGAGCACTACCTGAGACGCTTTTATATGTCTAGTAATAAATGTACTTCATGTATTTCACCTGTTCTCATTTATGTGCACAATATTTCTAAGGCAAAAAAAAATAATAATAATAATAAATGGAAAATAAAAAACATGTGGTAGCACTCTATAGCTAACAAATGACGGTGTGATGTATTCTGTTAAATATTATGTGTGTAGTGTCTGACAATAAATCGGAGGCTGAACATCAGAATGTTAACCAAAGTTCACACCTACACTTAAGACTTGAGGAATTTTCTTCCATTTCTAATCTAATTGAAGAGCACCGCAGCACAATAATAGCTACACAGTAGTTTTTACCTTATTTGAATGGATTTATAAACATAATGCAAAGTATAGATAATCACGAGGCAAATCATAACAATTTAAATAATCTACTAGCAAAGACCAACAACTTTGCACTAAAGGCGTTGCGCTGTGGATTAATGATAAGGCTTGTTGTCTCCCCCTGCAGGAGGGTCTCTGTTCATCACATCTTCCTAAAGGTCGTGTATTATATCCCTCTGTACAATATAGCAGTTGAGACTGGGTAGGAGGACTCTTGTTTTCAGATCCATACAATCATCCTTGCCCGGGGGGGGGAAACCCAACATAAACCGTCACAGAAATTCAAATAGTTCCCACTACGAATAAAATTATAAACCATCAGTTGTTAGCCATTAAAACCATTACTAAATGGTTTCCATTATGTAGTAGGATTTAAGGACGTAGGTTCTTAATGGTATCCACTAGACATAATATGCCACCAATAAAAGGCAACAAATTACTAGTAGAGACCCACAGAGAGCATGTTCGCCTCACACCTCCAGGGTTGGGGGTTCGAGTCCTACCATGGCCCTGTGTGTGCTGACTTTGCATGTACTCCCAGTGCTGTGAGGGTTTCCTCCGGGTACTCCGGTTTCCTCCCCCAGTCCAAAGACATGCATGGTAGGCTGATTGGCATGTCCAAAGTGTCCATAGTGTATGAATGTGTGTGAATGTGTATATGTGTGTCCTGCGATGGACTTGCACCCTGTCCAGGGTGTACTCCACCTAGTGCCCCATGCTCCCTTCCTGGTATAGGCTCCAGGTTCCCCGTGACCCTGTAGGATAAGCGGCGATGGATACAGACGATGGATGGATGGAAGTATGGATGGATGGTTTGGCCCATAGGGACCATTACAGTTTCCATTAAAACCAATGCAATTCCCATTATAACCAGTAAAACATTATAGCTTCTATGAGGGTTTCTATTGTTTTTTCCAGCAGAGATATAATCACAGTTTGCATTGACCAATCACAAATGCCTCGCGCACTGGTGTTTATCAATATATTTATTATATAGTATTTTTTCTTAGCTTTTTCTGCGAGCTGTTTAATGCTCTCTATAAGTGCATTCTTTATTTTTAAATAGGTTCAATTACATCCTATTATATACACCATAAAGAGAGCGTAGAATTAAGTTGACGCACCGACATAAAGATAAATTATTTTAAACCGAAATATTGTACTCAACACGTGAGTTTTCCGACAAGACAGAAAGTTGTACAAACACGTAAGAAGTATAATCAGGCACAAAAGATAAGGGTGCTGTATTTGTCCGAATGAGAAAAACACATTAGTGACGCAGTCTGTAGTCCCGCCTACAATGTTCTCGCGAGAGCACCGTCCGATTGGTCGAGATTTAGGTCAATCAAAATCAACCATGTCAAGTGTAAACGGAGCAGTGAGACAACTGTTTAGATTACCGCAAAAGTAGGCCGAGGTTCGTTGTGTTCATTAGCCACAAGAGGCTTTTGACTAACAGCACGTCCTGTGTCTGTAAAGTCGTCAATATTTCGCTGCGTCAAGAAAACAATCCTGAATGATGTCTGTGTGTGGATAGTGACAGTGAGGGGAAGGTTGGTGTCTCTTTCTAGATAAAAGGCGGCGGTAATTAAGCTGAACCTGCTGCACTGGTTCTTTCATTTTAGATCTGAGTAGCAGGAGAAGGGACTTAATGTGGATGAGCATCAATGATGTCAGGAAAGCATTACAATGGACATGAAGTCAGCTGCTGCATCAAATATTTTATATTTGGATTTAACATAATATTTTGGGTAAGACCATGTTTCATTTCAGCTTGATTGTCTTCTTTTTCCTTTAAGGCCATGCTCGGCTGTTTGTTTGTTCAGTTGTTGTTATCCAAACGGTATGTCTTTGTGAAAGGAGGACTGTGTTGTTGTTTTTACAGGATAAAAATGAATTGTATTTTATTTATTTATTTTTTTACCAATAAACACCGTCGCATCCAGCCTCCTCTTACTGATTCAGATGGATCTGATTAAAACAAAACACGCTGATAATATTGATCCGGTTTGATTTTTATTTAGTGTACCAGCATTTCCCGTCCATTTTAAATCCCATTCTTGTACACAAGTAACGGGCATCTTTTCTCAAAGACATATTAAAACTTTCAATATTCTCCCTTTAAACGCTTTTTCCTAGCATTGTTCCATTTTTGCCAGGAGCCTATTTCCTAGCGTCCATGCAGCGTTCAGTGTGCCCAGCACGTTCTGTGCACAATAATCGGCTTTGACACGAGTTTAGGTTACGTAGGATCCGTAAACTACTGTACTGATAGCATGTATTAATAATACTGTACTGATAGCAGGTCAGCATACCAGGTGCAGGTAATAGTAAACTATAATGTACTGTTTGTTTCATATAGCAGTATTTTCTAAACTGGTCCACATTGTGGCTCTGTCTCAGCTCCTAACAAGTCTAAACCAAGCAATGAATAAAACAAATGTGCTGGCAGACCCTTGTCATATTATTATTATTAGTATTATTATACATATCTAGCCTCTTTCTGTTTTTCATTCCTGACAACTTTCTTTCCATATTCCTTTCCTAACAAAAATCAGTTAATTATGCATCTGACTGTCTATCAACCTGACTTTACTGCATGTTTTAGGCTATTCTACACACTACATCAAGTCATTCATCATTTCCATTAAGTCTTATGAGGGATTTCTGTTTTCTTCCAACACTGGCCATTTTATTTAATTTTGGTGTTTTTTATGGTTAATTTATTATGCATGTTTTTCTATCTTCTTTATTATAAAATCCTTGCAGTGATTGCATTTGTACCTGAAATGTGCATACTGTAGATTACACTTTAATGGTATAATAGACATTATTTTACTATTTAGGTTCCACTGACAGGTATAGGTTTGCCGTACTGAAATTCCACTTCAAGCTGATGGAATAACCTTTATTGGCCTCATTCCTCCTGTAAGTGCTGACACTTCTGCTGCTGTCTGCCCTTTTTTTCCCTGAGAATCCTGATTAGCTTAGACAAACCTTATTAAATATTTAATTGGAGCTAAAAATGCTAGGATGTAAAAATTTAAAGCTACCGTTTGGGGAAAAGCCGCCTAGCATTTTCATAACATGTAAAATATTATGGAAAAAGTCTCCACTAGCTTGTTCTTTCAAGTGAAAGCAGTTCTTTGGTTTTCTGGTTTTCAGTTTCCTGGGTACATTTTCCCTTTATTAGTAATAAACTATTTCAAGTATGGTAGGTTTGTAGCATTAAGATCGAATTCCCTGTCAGCAGGGCAAGTACCTCTGCAGTGTTACAAGTGTAAATGTGTACGTAGAAGAACACTATTGGTCTCCTCTCAATATATTCCTTATGGCTGATTGAATGATATTGCAACACTAGCAGACTTATGTGCTTGCTAATGTGTTGTACAGCCAGTTAAAGCAATAAGCTTAGGTTTATCCAGTTTTCCAAAACAAACTATGCCCTAAGTTGAAATGAATAATTGATCCATTTGTGAATAAGATGTTGCTTTTACTGTGATCAACCGGATTCACTGTCGGCTGGATCCAATGTGACCCTGATCAGGATAACTCGCTTTCTGAAGATGAATGAATAGATGTTATCATGGAATATACATAAAAATTGTTCTAGTTCAGACATCGAGTAAGATGTATTTGTTTCCTGGCATATGCTTTGCCCTGGTTGTATTCCATATAAAATGTCCCTGGGAGCAGTTAAATGAAATGTTTCTCCCACACTCCTACTGTTATTGCATTAGTTGTGACCGAGTAAATAAAGCACATGAACGATTTTGGTACAATAACATTATAGTTTTCATAGTTGACCAGATTAGACTTCACATTAAGTTAGAAAAATTGTGTTTGTGTGTGTGCACATTTATTAATTAATATAAATAAATGCCTCATCAATTTCAAAAGAATAAAAAGCCAAATAACTGAATACAATGTATGCAACAGTTTCTCAATGGTCCATATTTCAATTGCTTTGGTTAGTAATTTTTCAACTTTATACTTTATTCCGCTTTGATGCACTTTCTGTGTTCTGTATGCCTTCCACGTGAGTCTCCAAACTAAGTAGATTTGTTCTTTTACATGAAAGCAGTCCTTTGTTTTTCTGCTTGACAGTTTCCTGTGTACATGATATAGGGTTTCTGAGGCATGGCTCATTTTCCATTTTGTTTCCATTTTAAGAATCTTTGCATGGGTGAAATATGAGGCTACGTTGGACAAAAGATTTATTTTTGATAAAATTTACTTAGAGAAATATTGTCACTCTGGTTTCATCAGGTCACAGATGCTTTCATGTGAATGGTCGATGCAGTCATTGAACCATTGGAAATGCACAAAATGTTTGTTTGTCTCATCAAGTCTCATAAAGAAAAAGTCTCATCAAGAATATAGATTTATAATGATCACTCTCATCAGCGCACCGTTCCTAAATATAGCTGCTCTGTTGTAAAGCTATGTCCTAAACCTAGGTGAATCCTGTGTTCCACCTCAGCTTTGAATAATCCTGTTAGTTTTCCTTCTTTTTATTGTTAAGATTGAGTATTAGATTATGCATAGAGGTGCATTAAGTTCTTGCAATCGTAGTAACTAGGCTACAGTAAGAAAGCAAGCCTATGATTAGTAATCCTTCTAGACAAACAGTCCTGCCAACCTCACTGAAGTACAGGAGGTGTTCAGAGTGCAATAACTGGAGGATTTGATTATGAATGTAATCTAGTAGAGAGCCTGAATAGGCTGATATTATTATAAAATCCCCTAAAAGCTCTAAAAACCATTTTAAGTTATAATACAAGACTGACAGGAGCTAATTTGGTTAAATCTTTGCACAGAGTTCATGCAGTACAGTATATTGAGACTACTCCTCAATAGCATTTTAGGGCATGTTGTTGTTGTTGTTGTTTCCAGACATTTAATACAGGTCTAGATGGATTGAACCAATAAAACGGTCCTGTCCCCAGGCGGAGTTTGATTTGTTATCGACAGGTGAGGCGGAGAGGCTGTTGTTGCACACGCGTGGCAATTATTACGAATATGGCGATAAGGTCGGTCGGTTGTTGGCTCACCAACTGCGTAGCCGAGCTGCCTCGCGTTCTATTTCTCAGATTATGCAGTCCAGTGGTGCATTAACCTCGGATCCTGCAGAAATTAATTCGACTTTTAAAAGTTTTTACTCCTCCTTATACACAGCTGG